>CM060964.1:113488355-113805855 GCA_030765045.1 Tenodera sinensis
GTATGTTAAGAGGTAGAAAACTGAAAATGTTATAAAAATTAATTATTTTGAATTGACTGTTTCACTCATTGATAAGTTGGCTCAGTATTTCAACATTGGTTTACCGTCTAGAATTTAAGTAAAATAATTATGTGAAATGAATAAGTTTAATAAACATACTCCAAAACACGTATTTTTTATTTCGTGATTACCTACTTGAAAATAAATTTTAGGTAAATGCTGCATAAAACAAAACGTTTTCCCTATAATTAATTCTATATTTAGTAAATTTTAACTCATTGTAATTAATTTATGTACTTACAGACCCATCAAATCACAAAATTCTGGGTAATTTGCAGTCTGCATTTAGATTTGAGGTGGTAATCGTAGCATTTAGATTATTACATAATTTTACATATTTTGTTGATATTACATATTTCATTGCATATTTTGATGTTTTTGTTACATAAATATGTACATATTTCGCACCTTGATATTACATAAAAATCCGGGCTCTACTAATTGCCTTTAATACACAAATAAATAAGTCTTCCTCTTCATTTTCCTGAAACAATTGCGTTCTTTTGTAAATTACCGGGCTGAAATAAAACTAATGATGTCCTCGTGGAAATGAATAACACGGCGAAACTAAAGGAGATAAATCTTTCGGATTTATTCTTATAAGAGAAGCTGTTTTCCGTGCTTATTGTTTGCGAGTGAGAGAAATGGTGTCTGGACAAATAATAGTTATTGTGATACTGGTCATTTAAAACAAAATATAGCAAAACATAAGAGCTCAATTACCCATATGAATTTAGAATTAGAATTGTGTGGTGCGTGTTAGAGAAAGAAAGGGAGTAAAGGTGGAGAGGATGTAATGTACTGCACACCCACTGCGACAAGTCACGAGCCGCCACTGTATGTAGGAGAAAGAGGAAGTTCAGAACCATGGACATTTTTAAAAAATTTAAGAAAATTAGCTGGAAGAAAGACCACTGAAAATATTTCACAATTGGAATGGTTCAAATACAATAAGGAACTAATGACAGAAAACAAAGAATTCGTTCAAGACTATGAACATCCACAAACGCTAATATAGAATAGCATAAGAATAACATAATAATAGAATAATTATGTTTGAACATATTTGCAGAATAACATAACAAAAGAAGAGGTCAAGAAAGCAGTTGTTAGAATAAGGAATGTGGATTAGGAAACATCCTATGGGCTGTGATAAATTGTGAAGCACAAAAGCTGCAGGAACATTTGGCAAATCTATTCACAAGGTATTTTCAGGGAGAAGATAGACCAAGTGACTCGAAAGTAGCATTTACATGAACAAGCAATTAACATTTGCTTCCCTGACCTCTTCTTTTGGGCGGCGCCGTGGCCGAGCAGTTAGACCGTTCGCCTATCACCTCGGAGTCCCTATCCCAGGGACTCGTATGTGGTATTCATGGTGGACAAGGCGGCGTCTGGGCGCGTTTTCTCCGAATTCTCCGGTTTCCCCCACCACACATTCCACCAATTGCTCCATCATCACCCTTCCATTCATCGATTTCGCCTGCATTTCATGATATCCTCTTCCTCACTCTCATACCTGGTGCTTGGCTGACCACCCACTTCCAGGTCTTCACTCCGTCCGGTCCATAGATATGATAATCAGCCAAAGAAGAAGAATTATTTTGTTATGTTGATGGTAGAATGGAAAAACACATTCAGAAAAGAAACACTCAGAACAGAAAGGCAACATACCTAAATGGATACCATGAGACTAAGATATCACGAAAAGGGAGAGAAAAAAAAAACAGTATACTTATGATTCGACAGTTAATAAAAAATACAAGATGGCTCAGAAATTTGGCCAATAGATAGAAGGGAGGAAAGGAAACTGTTAGTAACAGGAATGGGTTTTAGAATAAAAGCAAATAGAACTTCTAATGTGGAAAGCATTCGAATTTAAATGATTCAGCGACAAATGGAAATGCAACACACTATAATAGATGAAAATAACGAAAAACAAGTTATATGGTATGTTTATATGAGAAGAATTTGGGAGGAGAGGTTACCAAAGGTACCCTTAAGGAATCCTCAGGGCAGAAAGAAGAGAGCCAGACGCAAAAAGATGTGATTTTATGGTGTGGAAGAACATATTACGAAAAACATTCCTGAGAAACTATGGGAGTTAGAGAAACTTTGAGATTGAGAATATGGAATAAATAGACATACATTAAAAACTGATGAAAAAGAAGATGACTATTCTAACGACGACGACGAGGATGATGATGATGATGATGATGATGATGATGATGATGATGATGATGATGATGAAATTTACAGTCAAAATAATTGTAGCATTTAGCATATTGACTGAATAATGTTAGAGTTTCCAAAATATTTGAAATAGAATTGCTATTTCTTTGAACATTTTAAAATTAGGTGATTATATTAAGGTCTGTATACAAATGGTTTGAGAATTACCATTAGTAGCTTACTAGGGGTACTTTATGCTCACCTTCTGTAATTTTTTACATTTTCTCTTTAATTTTTTTACTAGAGGCATGCGGTTAATAGTTATTGTCAATCACTGTTTCTACTACTGAATTGTGCATTTGTTTCAAATTTTTCATTGTTGGTCTTTCTGAGAAACAAAGAAATGTCAAGGTGGCCATAAGTACTGCCACGTCGGTATATTGTGATTCATGTAAAAAAGTAAAAAAGGAATGGTTAAATAGTGTTACATATTGCTTTTGTATACACGACAAGATATATTACCCAATTTTAAAGTAAATTTGTTCCAAAAATTACTGAGATATCTTGTTACCAGTGGTGGTCACCTCCGTTGGTAGTATAAGCTCCGTAATAAGGATTGGTATAATATCTAATTTAATTTTAATTCATGTAAGAAGTAAAAAAGTAATAGTTAAACTGTGTTAGATATCATTCACCTAATAAACATGGAAAGATATATTACGCGATTTTAAAATATATTTGTTTTAAAAATGCTGTGGAGTGTTATGTCTTATCATTTTTATAAGGTAATATTTAACTTTGTTTACTATTCACTTTTTTTTTTTTTTTTTTTTTACGTGAATTATATTGTACCGACGGTGCAGTAGTTTATGATCAACTTGACATTCATTGTTTCTCACAAAAAAAAAAAAAAAAAAAAAAAAAAAAAAAAAAAAAAAAAAAAAAAAAAAAAAAACACTTCGAAGCAATTCGGTACTAGTAGCAGTGATTGACAATACTATTAACCGCATGTCTTTAAAAATTTAAAAGAAACAGTATTTTAAAAATCTGATGTGTTGCACTCACATGACTTTCTCTACTCTTGTACTACCCATTCTTACAAACTCTTATCCTTCTATCTTCTTTGTGTTAGTTGAGATAAACATTTGCACAAAATATCTTATTGCTTATTTCCATCTAGGTTGTACTGAAGAGGAATATTAGAATACATTAGGCTTTGAGCGATAGTCAAATATTTAAAGCTTTGAGATCTCGTTCTCTTTGCACGCTTAACATGCAAAAAAATGAACAACGATGTTCCATTTCACGAAAGTTTTAAGGAATATCTCCGAAATGGTTCACCCTACAAGAAAATTTATTTCGACATAAATTGTGTATTTTATCAAGATCTATATTTTTGTATAGTATGATTTGGTCTATCTCTAACGGTTCCCCAGTTATGCAAAGGTCGCCCAGAATAAATACGACTACAGGGGCTATAACCAGAAAATTCAAGATATACATTTTATTTGTCATAAAAATATCTCAAACACATGACATTATTTGTCATAAAAATATCTCAAACACATGACATTTTAATCAAAATCGTTACAGCCATTTTCAAGAAAATCTAAATTTTCGAAAAATTTTCCATGTAAAGGATAGTTTAGGGTGGGGCTATTTCCTTCAAAACCTTCGTGTCGCATCCTTGAAAGACATTAAATTTAAATACCAACTTTGGTTTTTAACGGACTTTTCTTTTTTGAGTTATGCTGTTCACAGACTGACAGACACACCTACACACAAACACAGACCTTTCTCTAAAAATGCTTTTTTTTGGATTCAGGGGGTCTCAAAACATACATTTCCGGTGAAATCTCGACATCGAATTTTTGGGTGGAATACAATACTTCCCCTACTTACCAGTAGAGAAATTAAAAATTATAGGTGGGCATAAAGTAACCCGCCCCCCTTGGTAATGGTAAGGGTAATGCATACGATATTTTATTTACATATTTATTTACAGGTACAATGTGATACCTACACTAAACCTGTAAGGAAAAAAGTGTTAAACAAAACTGAGGAACAAAACAAAATAATAGAACACAAGAAACAAAACAAAAACAAAACTGCGACTGTAGTTTTCGACATTACGGGTTTCAGTACCTTGGCGCGGGCGCTTGAACACGTTGAGCCCGCCTTTGTAAATGTCCCTGAAGTCTGAACGTATATAACAAGTTTTAAGAATTTCATATAAATGAAAGCTTCCTTTCCTGATTATTGTTTGTTCATTATTTAATTCATATTTTAATTTGTGAAATACATGTGTTTTACTTTTTTTATTCAAGTTGCATGAGCCGCACACTCATCACAAACTAACTCACGCAAATATCTTCAAGTGTTTATGTGACAGCACGTGGTACGTCAGGGGTAACCGGTAAGCAGATTTTTGGGAAAACATACACAAGTGCATTGGTTTATAGGAAAAGCATACCCTTACTCAAAACAAATTACTACAAACATTGTATTTCCTACCTGCGTAAACATTATATAGCTATATAATTCCATTGCAGGCAGTAACTGATTAACAGTCTTTCGCTTCAACTTAATGTACTAATCCTTAGGAACATAGTAACCCGAATGCGCACTAGGGGCAATGCCATTCAGTCCAGTGCAGTGTGAGCGGAGTCAGTATGAGGTGGTATGAGAGCAAAACATCCGAGGCCACTTTCACGCGATAGAATCCAAGCTCGCTAGATGGCAGGGCTATTCAAACGCTGTGTGCGAAATTTTCTGTCAATACAGTTTACACAATCATTAGGGATGGTGATTTTCTCAAATGCGATTTAGTGTGAAATACTCAAAAGTTTTTCACTCTTCCATCTGTATTTTCTTCCACTGTAAACCACTATTGCGTTTTTTTTTTGAAAATGTGATAAAAAGCGAAATTACTCGAAATGCAAAAATGATATTCAAATGCTATATAAGTGCCAAATATGTTGCAATCCATGGACGCTTTTTCAAATGAAAATGCAAGAACAAAATGAAAATATGTTTATAAAATGTTTGAGCAGTCACTGCCGAGTATTGCCAATAAATTTGAACGAAGTAATAAAGAAGGAGAAGGAGAAGAAGAAGAAGAAGAAGAAGAAGAAGAAGAAGAAGAAGAAGAAGAAGAAGAAGAAGAAGAAGAAGAAGAAGAAGAAGAAGAAGAAGAAGAAGAAGAAGAAGAAGAAGAAGAAGAAGAAGAAGAAGAAGAAGAAGAAGAAGAAGAAGAAGAAGAAGAAGAAGAAGAAGAAGAAGAAGAAGAAGAAGAAGAAGAAAGAAGAAGAAGAAGAAGAAGAAGAAGAAGAAGAAGAAGAAGAAGAAGAAGAGAAGAAGAAGAAGAAGAAGAAGAAGAAGAAAGAAGAAGAAGAAGAAGAAGAAGAAGAAGAAGAAGAAGAAGAAGAAGAAGAAGAAGAAGAGAAAGAGAAGAAGAAGAAGAAGAAGAAGAAGAAGAGAAGAAGAAGAAGAAGAAGAAGAAGAAGAAGAAGAAGAAGAAGAAGAAGAAGAAGAAGAAGAAGAAGAAGAGCAAGAGCAAGAGCAAGAAGAATATGATGATGATAATGATGATGAAAAAGAAGAAACAAACATTACACTTTTTTGCTAGCTGTTACCACCACCACCGCTACCGCCACCGCCATTGCCACCGCCACCCACCACCGCCACCACCAGCACCACCACCACACCGCCGCCGCCGCCGCCAGATATTTAAATATTTTAAACACATGTTGGTGTACACTACAAATCCCCAATGGATGGAAAAAGACTTGTGGTTGAACGAATTTTCAAAAAACGAAACAGGCGTGAATTAATAATTATTGGGGTATAAGTTTCTTAAATGTGGGCTACAAAATATGCGCTAAATTCTTCGTAGAAAATTATGGAAATAATGTGTGACAAAGGATACCCAGAACATCTTACTGCTAAGATACGATAGAATTAATTAACAGAATTAATAAATTTAGGAGTAAGACAGGACCGCCCAATGTCGTCTACACTTTTTAACGTATACATAGACGCAGCAGTGAGGAATGGCAATCCCAACTGAAAAGAATTTTAAACCCAATTCTACTAATTTGACTACAATCTTATTTGCTGATGATCAAGTAATTTTTGCTGGAAATGAACATATTCTTCAATTAACAGCACGTCAGTTGGAAAAAATAATGATTAACTACAACTTAAGTATTTCAACATAAAAACAAAAACTATGGTTTTTTCTAGGAGAGATCAGATAAGATCAAAAAATAATAATTATTAAACATAAAACAATGCCATGTAATATGTGGGACACTTAAACGAACTCTGAAAGATAAAGTTCGAAATGAAACTATGCTGAAGTTTTATATGTGATGAACTGATGGACTGTACCAATATGGTTCCGAAAACTGGGCAATGAACAGAAGGGATAAAAGAATGGCGGGAACAGTAGGAATGAAGTTTTTAAGAAGCATTGCTGGAATTACCCGTTTAGATCATATGAGGAATGACTCAATAAGAGAACAACTAAAAGTATATAACTTAAATAGTAGAATATCTATATACACACACACAACAACACAAAAAAAAAAAAAAAAAAAAAAAAAAAAAAAAAATTGAGCAGATCACATAACACGGATGTCAAATAGTAGAATACTGAAATGGATATACACCTGAAGGGAACCGTAGTGTGAAAACCAAAGCACCGCTGGAAAGATAGATCTTCCCTGAGCCGAACAGGTCAGCTATCTTAGTGTTCATGATGATGTCCATGATGATGATGATTCTCATTATTAGATTCCATGTGTAGCTCGATGTGTAATACACTACACAACAGATGTCTAAATTAAAAGCAATGAAAGAAACTGAAGAACAAATCAAACATAACGCAAAAGAAATAGGACTGGGAGTAAATTGTAGAGAAAACTATCTATATGAATAATCCAAAACGAAAATAAGAGATGAAGGCGAAATATTGTGATTCATTCTAATGAATATAATCAATACAATTAATTTAAATATGTAGGGATACTAGTTATATGGGATAATTACTGCAGTAAAGATATAAAACCAGGATCATTGCAAGGAATAGATGTTTATATGCACTATCGCAAGGTGTTTAGAACAAGATGTCTTTCCAAACAGGCCAAAGTTGCAGATTTACAACACAATAATTAAACCCATAGTGTTACACTTCTTCGAGACATGGACCATGACAGCTCAAATGATACACAAACTTAACGATAGGGGAGAAATATACTACGAAGGATTTATGGACCAATTAAGGACCAAAATGGTTGGAGAATTCGTAGTGACCTAAAATTAGAAAGACTACCACAAACCCAATACTGAAACGTGTATAAAACATAGAATCAGTGGCGTCTCGTGGATTTAACGGATAGCGTGCTGCATGTTCGTATAGTGGAAATGTAAATATACACACCTGTTTCTGATTATAGTAGTAAAGCGGCCTGACGATTTTCATGCCGGCGACATGTCGATGACCTTGGTGTTGAAGTCTTTGATGCTCTAACTAGATTCTTTTCTACAGAGAGCATGGCGAGTGTCGAGTGTCGAGTGTCGAGTGTCGGTCCTGCTTCATTGTGTTCTTTAGGAGGCACTTGATCCGCTTTAGTGAAGAGAAGCAACGCTCCGTTCTGCCGTAGTCATAGGGTTTGTACAATCTTCCTCAGGAGACCTGATATTTCATCAAAAGCTTCAATCAGATTGAATAGAACACCTTAAGTAGTGGTAATGCCCCACTCCCATCATTAATTTCTGGCCTTTCATAAATAATTGAAAGCTCTGATTTTAGCTAGTCCCTGTTTAACATGGGATATGCCATTACAGCCAAGTCTATAATATGCTCTGGAAAATTTCTCGAATATTCTTCGAAATGTTCTGTGTCTAAAAGCTTACAAAACATCAAGATGAGATAATGATTCAAACCAGTATTTCATCTCTATTGTGATCCGATCGCACACCTCTTCAACTTCAGTGATTTTGTTCCAATCCCTTCGCTTCCGCTTAAACCCATATTGATCTTCTTCGGTAGAGGCAGTATCCAAGTTCTTGCATAGTCCATCGATCATCTGTACCATTTTTTTCACCGAATGGCTAAATTTAATGCAATCAGTTTTCCTCATCTGCAGTTGGTTGTAGAGGATATTAACGTGAGACATTAGACGGTCAAAGAACACTAACCAGAATAGAAATTTGCTGTCTTGCAAGTTGTCTTAGCCCTCTTGCTTCACTTCCCTTGTCTTTTGGAAATGAGCTATCAAGTTCAAGAAAACATCCAATAAGCGCTTCTCTATTTTCAAAAATACAATTCACTGTCCGGGACTTCCATCTAGTGGCAGAACCGGCAGCAATACGACGTTCACAAATGTTTTCGAAAACTGACATACGCTGGGGCGACCGTGAGAAGAAAGCAGGAAAACCTGAGAGGATGTAGAAAATCACTGTTGCTGGTTTGTTTTGTGCAACAGCTTTCTCCATAAAGAGATTTAACTGATGGGCATAACAGTATACATAGTGTGCCAGAGGATAATGTTCTCTATTTTAGATTGTACACCATTTGTTATTCACCTCATGACAGCAGCGTCATCAAATATTTGTGCAATGATTTTGTTTGGCGTTGACTTGAAATGACTGTTTAACTCTGTAACCAGACACTCGGATAATTCTATGGCCAGTCTGTCCATTAGGCTAAAGAAAACCCAAACCTTTCGTAGATGTCACCGTTAATCTCGCATCGATACACGAGAACCAATTGCTAACGCCCTGACACATCTGTAGTCTCATCTGTCATTAAGGCTACAAATTCTGTCTCCTTCAGTTCTACTTTTACTTTTGTTGTGGCAGACGTCCAGCATACATTGTAACAGTTCATTTTGTATTGTTTCTGACGTCCATGTAGAAACCGTACTTGTCTGCATGTGATTTTTTACAGTACTGTCGACACTAGCTAGTCAGTTAATAAGTCCTAAAAATATTCCAGAATTTTCAGATTCTTTTGTCTCATCGTGTCCCCTTAATGTCAATTCAAAGGCACCACACAGCTTAATGCAGTCCATTATTTTCGATAAAATATACATATTTCTTTCAATTTACTCCTTTTTTAGTTTGAGATTCGATATAGGTACGAGAACTGAGCTGTACACCAATGTTTACTGCACCAAGAGTAGTGAGATCCAGAACCTTACTCAAGTATTTCCTACTCGATATATGCTTATTTGCATATTCATTTAAATGGCCTAGGCTCTTCACGCCACTCTTTGACCAGGAATCATTACTTCCGAGCAACAGGCAAGGAAAGCAGAGAAGGACATTTCGAGTTTCGCAACCCCATATCTATGAGTATTTCGCAAAACATGTCACTATGAAAACGTCTTATGTAAGTACCAGTGGCTTTTCTTCCCTTGGCTGTCTGAACAATTATCAAGTGTTTTGAAGTGAATTTTTTCTTCAAAAGCCCGAGTAAAGAATGGATTCTTTAACAGAGAGTCCACTGAACTCATTTCCACGAGTTTTATTTAACAAGGGTGCTTGAGAGGAGAAAAACACTGCACATGTGCAGGCAAGCTGACTAGTAGAATGTGCGTCAACGATTGCAGCACGGAACAGCGTGAATTACTGCGAATGCAGAGTAGACGGGGAAAGGGAAAGGAGGGATGAACCTACAACATTGATATCTTACATCGCTTTTCCGTGCTGCTGTGGACGACGCACGCTGAGTCTCCAGCACACTACTAGTAATAAATAACTCATACATTATCAAAGCTCGTTTACAACTAAAGTGTTGTAAAATATTTAAAGGTGGTTGTTTCTGAAATTGTTTAGCGCGCTGCAGCACGATAGCAAGTACAGAGGAACCACCCCTGCATAGAGTATTTCAATGGACTGGTCATCTGGTAAGGATGGAGGACACCAGAAGTGTGAAGAGGATTTTCACTAGAAGGGAGAAGAGTTAGAGGTCGGCCAAGGTTGAGATAGTTGGATTGTGTCGAGCAGAATTTGGGAGTTTTGGGAGTAAGGAGATGCAGGAAGAAGGCTGAAGACCGGACTGAGTGGCCTGTCATTCTGAAGGAGGTGTTAGCCAGACTTTAAGAGCTGTTTGGCCCAAGAAGAAGAAGAAGAACAAGAGGAACAGATGTCTAGACTAGCATGAGTGTTATTAAACATAGTGATCAATGGTATGCCTTTTGGCGCAGTCGCCGATACAGATTTATCCAAGCTGAGAGAGTGCTTTTTCTCCCTCATGGTATCTTTACACACAACGTGTCTAATTTTATACGATCATCTTTGAAATGCAGACCACGAAATCCATCTTTTGGCAGCTAAAATGTCAACTGAATGCATAAGAAAAGAGGGAGTGTATTTTTTAAACGTCTAGACGCTGACTTACCGTATTTTCTGATGAGAACAGAAAATTGTCGTTTTTTATGCATAAATACTGACAGTCTCATGCCCAACAAAGTAATATCTTTTTGTAAAATGTTCTTAGGCAAAGGACATAGCAGGGAAAAAATGATTTATTCTGCTCTCACCCAGCATAAACAACAGTGTTATCGAGATAAAACGGGACTGCCCTGGAAGCCTCTTTCTCCTCGCCTCCAGAACATTCTATAACTTTTTAGGAAATGGTTGCTGTCATATAAGAGAGTGTGCAGGCGATCAAGAATGTAAGTGAAATAGTGGTTGTTCTTGGTGCGACATAGGGAACTGATCACTCACTGCGCTCTTCGAGTGTGATTGGGACGATTGTTGTGGCATTCAGTGATAGTGCTACTATGAGAGATTAGAGACATCATGTGTTCGACTCCTCGGCCAATAAAGTGGACGAAAGAAGGGGTGTCCTCGTATGTTTCGTTTCACATACTCAGAAAAGTGAAATGATGGGAAAATTATGACTAGATCACGTTAGTAAAGTGACAGTGAAAAGTGGACAAATTTATTATACATACTGGACATACACGCTTCCGGAGAGTAGATCCCGGAATAAACTCGGCAAGGTCTACGCGATATTGGATACGCCTTGCTCGAATGTGCAAGTCGCATCAAGGAAGCCAGGCTGATAAAGTACTCGCTGAGTAGACCTGGATCGTGTAAAATCTGCATAAGCAAATGGTAGGGAGAAGCTAGCTGCCTGTGTACATGGGCCAGAAAGAAGAAGACGAAGCTTATAAAAAGAGGATGTTTACCACTGAAAGCAATTATTGCAGCTTTAGGTGCGGCGGCGTGGGCAGCGGTTTGGATATTCTCCACAGTTAATAAGAAAAAAAAAATTGCAGTGTCCTAGTTTGCTGAAATGAAGAGACATTGTAGGAAATTGAGGCTAAAGGAAAAGGCCTTAGAATGAAACATGGATGAGTTTGATCAATTCTACGAATGATCATATCTGGAAAACACCTTAAAAAGCAAGCATGTAGGAGCAAACCGCACAAATTTAAAGTGGAAGAATTCAAAAAACACTGAAAGATTCTTGTGCATATATAGCAGACCAAGCGGAATGGCTCTAGAGGTAACATCTGTTGCCCGCACTCGGGAGGTCGTGGGTTGGATCCTCGTTATCGACCTTAGTGACTCATGGTTTTTTCGGAGGTTTCCCCGGGTCGCCAGGCGAATGCTGGTAAGGATTTTCATATTCTCCGAATTTCCTGTTCGTTATATGAATCATTTCATTTCAACTTTCATCCCGTTAGGTTTCTTTCAGAGTTGGAAGTGTCGGCGAGCGTCGCGGCAGCAGCATGACAGGGTGAATAAATGGGTTCTGGAGATCTCTTCCCCCGGATTTGAAGGCCAGCCTACTGGTTTCCGGGTCCGAGGGGGTAGGGGAGCCGGTTTCCGAGTTCCGCGCCCTCCTTGGGAATACGAACCCGAAGGGGTGGTAGAGGAACCGAGCTGAGCCAGCCTCTGCCGGGGTGCTTCTAACTGAGAAGATGTAAATACCCTGCCCTCTGCTCTGTCGTGACAACGTTCTGGCCTCCCATCGGATCCATTCGCCCAAGCACACTCCAATGTAGAACACATTAACTCCAAATGCAAACGACGAGACTAGAAGTCCTATTTATATGTGCTACCTAGCAGAAACTATCTTTAATACAGGGTCTCTCACAAATACCAAGGGAACCTTCACAACTGGGAAGCATTCCAGCAATGCAATTGCCTTCATGCATGATGCAATTGGGAAAAACGTAGGAACATTTAATTATCCTCATGTAAGAACAATTCTGATGGAAAATTTCACATAAAATCCAAAAATAATAGCTAAATAAATAATTAAATTACAATTTAAACTGCCAATAGGTCATGTGAAGCAATAACGCACCCTGATTGGTCTGACATCACCAGTTATATTGCCGCCACTAGCAAAAGGAACAAAATACCCTGTTTTATGTGTATGAGAGGCACAATTTCCCTTTTATTTTGATGTATGATGTAGTTAAATCCAGTTTTTCTATTGTATAATTATGAAGTGGTATATTTCGGATCAACATGAATTCCGAGGAGATATTAAAGTAGAGAGGCTACAAATTATGTATTTTTCTTCTGTGCATCAATACTTTGCATGTCTCCAGCAAATTCTTTATTCACGTGCCAAAGAAAACCTAAAATCAGAAAGAGAGGGATTTTTCCATGGCGGAAAAATATAGATATATCTCGGAGATATCTACGATGTATTCTTGAGATTGTCATTTTGATGTAGACCCCAATGACCTAGTTGTCGACGGGCTCTTAAACCTTATACACCCACTCGCTGACACGGTTACGCGCCCACTCAATCACTCACTCATTCACTCGCTCACTTACTCACTCACTCACTCACTTACCCACTCAATGCACTCGCTCACTCATGCACTCACTGTCTCCCTCTCACTCACTCAAACACTCAGTCACTCACTCAATGCACTCGCTCTCTCATGCACTCATTCAGTCACTCGCTCACTTAATCCTTCACTCATTCACTCACTCACTTACCCACTCAATGCGCTCGCTCACTCATGCCCTCACTGTCTCCCTCTCACTCACTCAAACACTTAGTCACCCCACTCAATGCACTCAGTCACTCACGCAATGCCTCGCTCACTCACTCATTCACTCACTCACCTACTTATTCACTCAACGCACTCGCTCACTCATGCAATCACTCAATCACCCCAATCAATGCACTCAGTCACTCACGCAATGCCTCGCTCACTCACTCACTAATTCACTCACTCACTTACTCACTTAGTGCACTCGCTTACCCATGCACTCACTCAATCACTCCACTCAATCACTCACTCATTCACTCACTCATTCACTCACTCACTCACCTACTCACGCACTCACTCACTCATTCACTCACTCACTCACCTACTCACTCACTTACTCACTCACTCACTCACTTACTTACTCACTCACTCACTTACTCACTAACTTACTCACTCAATGCACTTGTTCACTCACGCTCTCACTCATTTTGATATAAGTAGAACGTGTTATACGTAATTGTAAGTTTCTGTTATTCTTCTATGTTCTTACGTTCATTTTATTATTATTATTATTATTATTATTATTATTATTATTATTATTATTATTATTATTATTATTATTATTATTATTATTATTATTATTATTATTATTATTATTATTATTATTATTATTATTATTATTATTATTATTATTATTATTGTTGTTGTTGTTATTGTTGTTGTTATTGTTGTTAACGTTTCAGGTAACTGCTACATATTTAAGAAAAGGCAACAATGAATACAATAATAGCCAAAAAAAAACCTATCTTCTCTTGTGTCAAATTAAGAAACCATAGGATAAGAGTCAAAACATCTTATACTTCTATGCTAGGCAATTAACGTTTCTCGTTATCATCATGATCATCACTATCATTATTTTCATATAAAAAAATTAAACTTGAGTGATTCATATGATATTTCCTCCATGTTATCTTTACACCATAATTAGGGTCCATTGGAGCTTTCTAAAATTTAATTTGTGTTTCATAATTTCGTAAAGTTGCAGCTTGTATTTTTATTCTCCCCATTATTCCTGTGGGAGCAATGTTTGCTTAATACAAAGTAATAAGCAAACAATTACTGGTGTACTAAAAAGCATTTTTGAGCCAGGCATTTGACCCAGTATTTCGTTGCAAATGAAAAATACCATTACCATGGTTAACTATTAGTTCTTAAAACTAATCATTAATAAAATTTAGTCTTTCAACATAAGCATTAGATTTGTTAGAACATGGCAAATTTATCTAATCAAGCTTGTAATTGGTTGGCATATCAGCGTATTTCGATAGCATTTCTGAAAAAAGATGTCATTAATGCATCTACACAAAGTAGATTATCCGAAGATTCTTTTAAAACATTCACTGTCATTTTGAGACACAAAGCCTTAACCAAGAATACACACCTACCATCTAGGCAAACATTCGCCACGGAGTACTAGACGGTAACGTCACAACCTGGTTTATTACCTCGGTAGCGTTCTGGGAGCCCTCCGATAATGGAATCTTTAGTAGCGTTTAACGTCCTTTCTCACTGCATATGGCACCACAAGTGATGGACACTGATTATAAATGCAATAAAATGATATTTTGAAGAGGGATTTCGATAGGAAGCATTACAGACGTTAGGGTACATCTTCGTCAGTTATGCGAACTGAGAAAAACCTTGAAAGAGTATCAGGAAGAACGGTACTAGCGGTATTTGAACCGTTTACCTTTTGTTCACGAGTCCGTGTCTTAAAAATCTTTATAATGTTATGACAGAATAAGATCAATCCAATTACTTTTCTATCCCTTTATTGTCTTCTAAACTTGAATCACAAATACACAGTTTTCCTCTCCTCGTTAACACAGTCTACAGTCTTTCGTGCTATCACAACTCACAACTTTTACTTCTCGTAACCTTGACTCACACCTTTCAGTGCTTTCTTCAGTTTCTCCGTCTCTCATACGCTATGATGTTACAATCACTCGACGCTCGTTAAATATTATTTGCGACGCACAGCTGTCTCACACTCACTGGCACACTGAACGACTTGTGTCTGTAACTGTAACTATGTAACTCTGCTACTTCCTCGCCTCCTTATATAGCGGGGATGACAAGAAACGGACTTTTCGCGAACTTCCACAAACACGCCGGCCGCTGAACACTTCTCCAATCATCTAGTGAAAATACCTTATGATTCTGCCGCTCCGATTGTTGTCACGTGTTGGCGTGAGTGATGTGAGGAAGATTGGCCGTGAGCGCCTTTGATACGCGCCGCGCCTATTGTTAGTCACGTACACACAAACAGTCGCGCGAGGCAGCCTGACCTTGGACGCCTGTGTTTGCTCGTCAGCCTGGTATGTGGTGTGAAGTAGCTCAGCCCCACCCGTCCTTTGTTCTGCGCCGCGCCCAGCAATCAGTGTTCTTAACTTCTGTCGACAGTCTCAAAGTTCTGAAAAGTATTACAGCGCGTTAAATATTTTTTGATGGAGAAACAACTCCCGAAATTGTTGAGTGGGTTATGAGATAATCATATTACATGAATGAAATTTCAAACTTTTAGTTCTTTCTCTTTGGTTCCAGTAGTTATTTAATAGCAGTCGCGATGTAACACAGAAACGGCATCAATATATAACGAAATAGAAGTGAGGTTGGTGAATTTGAAGACTTCTCACTGCTTTACCACCAGGATAAACATTTTAGAAATGGCACATTATCTGCAACAACAAAAAGAAATAAAGCTCTGCAAAATTTTCAATCGAGATTGCTATTATTAGCGCAAGGAATTATCGACTACAGCTTTTGGAAGTGTTGCAAGTCAATAAACAGTGTGTAAGTTGGCAACACTGGTAATAATAAAACAAAAGAGTGTTTTCTTTTTCTCAAACCTTTGTGGTGTGTGCTCAGTTTTGCCTAGCTTTATACATTTTTAACTCCTTTCAGAAACTACATTTTCAACATGTTATGAGTCCGGGTATACTGAAAAGTGGCGCAAACGTTTATAGTGGCTCTACTTTTTTATTGGGGGGGGGGGGGGGGTTCCAACTTGGCAGCATGATACAACTTCAAGATGGACTTTAACTTACGGGTGATATACACCATGTACGGCAATTTGATGCGAAAAATTAACCAAATTGAAGATATGGTGTTAAATTACTTCGTGACGAAAAGAATCTACTAACACGTATCCAAGAAGATGATTATGCTGATGGTGGTGATGGTGATGGTGATGATGACGACGATGATGATTTTTTTTTTTTTTTTTTTTTTCTTAACGCCCTCCAACGTAATGTCATATTGCACATGATGATGACGACGACGACGATGATGACCTCAACGACGATGTAGGTTTAAGGGCGCTCAACTACTTTGTCATCTGTGCCCCTATAAAACGCTTCATGGCAAAAGTCAGAGATAAGTTTCAATATACGATAAAAGTACTAGTCAAAGCAAACATGGACAAATGTACCAAACAAATGAGTTAACAGCTAAAATTAAAGCGCAGTTATAAAAGAGTCCAAAAGGTATGAAACATGGATATCTAAAATTCTAAATCCTTAGATTCATGTTTGTCATTCCTAAAAATCTTAAAACCTTTTTACTGCTTGTTTATCGTCCACCATGACCTCTGCAAGTTCCAGAGGCAGTTCCAGAGTCTCGAAGGTGCGCTAGGAAAACACACTATTCCCAAAAGGTTGCCAATGAAAAGTTAAAATACAAATTATTTATCCAAGAGTCTCGCTGTTAGCACCATAAGCAATGAATTCCTAGAATACTGCCATGGAAAAGAAACTGCATAGCAGATATAGAGGAATTCAGTCGAATATTTTCCAGAGAAAAGGAATAGTAAATCAGTTGCAAGTCAGGAAAGCCTTTGTCAGTGAAACATATCCCCAATACTGAGATAGTCGAAGCACATTTTCTCAAGTATGTTCGACGCATTCGAGAACTGAAGCTTGCAGGACCTATTACACATTTCGTTATAGATACGATGCCAACGACGATAGCCAGATGTTTAAAAAGTGTTCAATGTACAAGGTTTAAGAGATATAATTGCAGATAATTTAATAACGGATACCTTAATATGTATCCACTTCAGTGTCAAAGTTGTTTTTTCTCTTCGTCTAGCAGTTTTCCACAAATAAATCGCATACTTAACCAGCTGATGTTTTCTGCATGGTCGTAACTGCGCCCCGAAATGAACAAAACCTGTTAGTATAGACCATCCGTTTAGCTTCCAGAATTCACACTTTCAATACCTGACCTGCTGCCCAGATGCCTTGCAGAAAGCTGGCTCTGCTTCCCCTCCCACCATACTAGATAAATTGACAATCACTCATGGCATTACTTGGCCATGGAGTTTAATATGGCCGAAAGCTAGGACAATTTTATAAATATTACACGACTGGTAGCCCGAGAAGCTCTAATAAATAATCATCGCCGTGAAAGCTTCACATTTTACATTATGGTAATATCCTAAACACGTGATATTTTAATAAAAATCGTTGTAGACAGTTTTGAGAAAGTAAAAAAATAAAAACGTCCAAATCTTTCCCATGTCATGAGTAGTTTGCGGTGGGAGTTTTCTTTTACACGGCTGGTACCCGAGAAGCTCTAATCAATAATCATCGCCCTGGCAGCTTCAGTTCTTATACAATGGTAATATCCTAAACACGTGATATTTTAATAAAATCATTATAGCCATTGGTGAGAAAGTAAAAACCGTCCAAAACTTTTCTGTCATGGGTAGTTTGAGGTGAGAGTTTTTTAAAAAAATGTTCATGCAGTATCTGTAGAATATATTGTTGTCTGTAGAATATATAAGTGCGGCACACTTATATATGTGGTATTTATCTGAAATTTCGTTTTGGGGTTATGCTGTTCACAGACATACATGGATTTTTGTTCTAAAAATGCTTTTATGTGATTTCAGGGTACCTCAGAATCTGTATAAACACCTCGATAGTGAATTTTTGGATCGAATGTTACTCCTTTGCTACCTATTAGATACGTGATAGACAAAATTAAAATTTGGAAAGTTAAATAAATATATAAAATACAGGTGGCAAAATTCTTTTGAAACAGTTTACCTATCATCCTTATTAGATTCTTGATTTAAAAATTAAATATGCGTGCATTTATTGGATTCAGAGGGCTTTGGAACATCTATCTCTGTTGAATTTTGGAATCTAGAGATAGACGAAGTAAATATTCATTGCTGATTGAAGGGGTTAATACGTGAATAAACTTCTACCTGCGATGGTTATTTAACTGTTCGCTTGTTCGGTGACAGCAGCGGAAAGAGGAGTAATGAATATGCAATCAGTGACAATACTGCGCCTAGACTCGACCTATATACGTTGAACAAAAGCATGCGTGAGTGCGCTTGTTCACTACAGTACAGGTTAATGGAAATTCACATCCCACTCCCCTCCGCAGAGAGGGAGCTGTGATCGTTGGCAATTAATTTGCACAACACTCTCTGACTAGTGGGTAGTCAATAGGAGATGAAGGTTCCATCCCTGAATCAAAGTGATGAGCTCCAGTTTCATTTACCGCCCACTGCTACTGCAAATAATTCAAGGAACTCATTTAGACCTCATTCCGCCTCAGGTGTCGCACACAATACCCATCTAAGTTAATATTTGCTTCCCTCTAAAAGTATCTGTGCCGATGGATCTGCAAAAAGCGAGACGTAGCGTTTAAAGCAGATCTACAGCCTTCATGAAAGGTCTTCTACCAATGTTAGAGATTTTCAAGGAAAAGGCACTAAAATCTTATCACCTTTCACTTTGCAGCAGCGTGATCTTTCAGTAGAAATGTTTTTAGTTATAAAAGTACCGTATTTCCTTGTCTAATTAACATGGTATAAGTACTGTCAACAATTTTTGTTTCACTGCCCCTAGCTTAAGAAAGTGTTGCATTGCACCCAAAAACACAATAGCGAGGTTTCACGGAAATACGTGTTTTGAGATCCTTTAAAGAACGCATTCTTAGAAAAATACGCCTACAGGTGGGTGTGTGTGGACTTTCTTTGGGTAGTGTTTAACGCTCGTTCTTGCGGCATACGACACCACAAGCGGTGAGCACTGATGATCAGGGCAACGATTTTGTTGCGCTATAAAATACTAAAAAATGCAATTTCATCAGTCCTGAATCGAGGCCCTTAGAATAGCAAGGGCGTATGCGCCAAAAGCTAGTTTTGAGAAAAATGCCATTAAAGTTTTACTATGCAGTATGTATTAAAATCATCTATACAGATATTAAAAATTGCTCACATGTGAATCTAATGCATTAATACTGTTAATTAGGAATGTAAAATGTTATTTGGCACGTATTTAAGATTTCAGAAGGTTAATTTCATCAACAATATAATTCAGATAACGTATACTTTCATGCGCGTTATAACCAAAACGCTTACTTGTAAAGTTAGCATTTTGCAAGCAATACCTACTTTAACTAATCTTGGCAAATATTTGTTCTAATGCTAACAAACAATACTTCTAAAGTGAATGTCGGTCTGGGTGGCTCAGTTGGTTAGACGCTGGCTTACTGATCCCAAGGTCGCGGGTTCAAATCCGGCCCAGTCCGATGGTTTTTAAGTGTGCTTAAAAACGACAGCTCCATGTCAGTAGATTTACTGGCATGTAAAAGAACTCCTGCGGGACGAAATTCCGGCACACCGGCGACGCTCATGTGATCCTGGCAATTGACAGCGTCGTTAAACAACAAAATAATTTAATTTAATTTCTAAAGTGAATATAAAGAAGTAAGTTAACAAAAAGTATGGCTAGATCACCGAAGATGTTTAACCGCTGTGCTGTGCCGTGAGGAACCAGAGTATGTTAGTAATGTCCGCTGCTGTCTCTTCTTCTACCTCTGGTGTGTGCCTTTACTACATGTTTCGTTTTTTAACTTACGTGTTCTTTATCTGTATTCATCTTCTTCTTGGCCATATGCATCTTCCATTGGTTTTTCTGCATGCGTCATTTTCTGGGACGACTTACGTGGTGAGAAATTAAATCACTGTCTGTGTCACTCATAGTGCTTAATAAAAGTAAATCACTACGTTAAATGCACTAAAGGCTTGTTTAATGGTATTGTTAGTAAACAACAAAACTCTAGAAACATAATGCTAAACAGAAGTTAAACCAAGAGCTGCAAGCCACCAAACCATGTTACAGCTTTCTTTGAAAGCAACAGACTGAACTAAGAAATACCCCGCACAGGCAGGAGGCAAAAACTATTTACAAAACCGCAAAAATGTTTGAAAGGTTAAGGAATAACTATTTATGAGGGGTAAAGGCCTGAAAATAAACAGTACCCTCTCTTAAGTGATTTATTGCTACATTCTCTTCAAGAGCGACTGTCACATGGTAGCGGCCGGCAGGTTGGCTTATGCGCCTTTGCTATTCTCCAGAATCGGCTGAAGCACAGAAGGTCTAACACCATGCTGCATTCAAATGGAGAATTCGTTCATATCCAGGGCGTATCAACCATTCACACTTAACAGGCATTAAAGAGTAGGCTTCGTACTATATGTATGTTGCAAGAAAAACAAAAAATTCGTACCTTGGCGCTTACGCCCTTGCACCTCAATTGTAGTGCACAATGAATACCATTTATGGATTTTCAAAGAAAAATTGCTGCCGATTATCTACTAACAAAACCTTTTACATTGAGAAGCTTCTTTCCTCTTGTACTAATATTAGACAAACATACTTAAAGTAAATTATGTCGCTTAGTTTCAAGGCCGCGCCGTAGCCGAGTGGTTAGACCATTCGCTTCTCATCAAAGCGGTCCGGGTTCGATCCCAGGCAACCGCATGTGGGATTTGTGGTGGACGAAGCGGGGGTGGGTCGGGTTTCCTCCGGGTTCTCCGGTTTCCCCCGCCATCTTATTCCACCGGTGCTCCATCTTCATTCCATGTATCATCAGTGCCACCGCCTGCGGTGCCGTACGTAGTAAAAGTGGACGCTAAACACTACAAAAAATGGTCTCAAGTCTCCTGGTAATTCTCCAGTTGAAAAGTTCCCACCCCACAGCAATTGAAAACAATTTAGCAAACCCTTTATTTTTATTCAAAATGAGCATTAATTTGTCCGTCACAACCTTCTCCACATTTCCACTCACATTTTTTAGTTACTTGTCACTTTTTCACTAAGTCTCTCTGCTCCACTAACTTAAGTCCAGATTTTTCTAAGCAAGTTATAGCGCCAGGTAGGAATCCAAAATTGGACTTCATGTACAAAAGTTTACCTGCAAGTTCTCTATCCCGAGCATCTTTGACAGAGACCGCATCACTACTATCAAACGTGCCAATAATTTTTTCCACAACATTTATGTTCTCGCAGTAGTAGTTGCATCTGGTCACAGCTGGGGATGGATGCAAAAAACATCAGGGGCGTCAGACTACGAATGCTTCAACCCGAGTTTGCCTTCAAGAAGATTTTCTTGATGGATCCTATTAGACGCTCAACTTCAGGAAATTGCCTCTCAACTCCTCCGCAACTCTGTGTAAAGCATGTGCTAGGCACGTTACATGCACCATGTTTGAGTAAACAGTTTCAAGAGAATTGGTAGTCTCACGGCCAAGAGAAAATAAAACTGCACCGAAAACTGGTGGTAACTTGGAAAGGAATGTCTGCGCTTGTTGACGGAAGAACTCCTCAATGGTAAGTACACCAATTTGTCTGTGAAGTTGTGCACTGTGCGAACCATGCAGCATTCAAGATAATAAGTAAGACCTTGGTTTGAAGCGACTGTAGCCTCTTGAGTATACCAGAGGCAGCTCCGACACAGACCGGACAAACATAGGTCAAAAATGGTCAGATCAATGCAGTGTCGACTAAAATAGTGTTATCACTTTTTATGAATGACTTCCTGTTAATCAGCGGATAAAGTTTAGATAGTCTGGCATATGCAAGATTAAATTTAGCATTGACATGGACTCTCCAGGTCAGATAGCAACCAAAATGCACTCTGAGATATTTCGCTGTGTCATCTGGTGAGGCGTGGTGACTGCCGTTTAAATGTGATTGAAGTTTATCTGCAACGGTCGGTAGGTTTTCATTTGATTCATAGCCCGCCTCTGTAGCGTGATGGTTAGCGTGTCTGCCTCACGTTCAAGAGGTCGCGAGTTCGAATCTCGCTTAGGGTAAGTTATCCGGGTAAGGTTTTTTTCCGAGGTTTTCCCTACCCTGAGAAGACGAATGTCGGGTAACTTAAAGCTCCATGGACCTCGGGCTCATTTGAGCATCATTTCACCCATTTCATTTCATTCATTCGTCCGATATGACACAATGTTGGAGGACGTTAATTTAAAAAAAAAAAAAAAAAAATTGATTCATACAAGGCAGTATCACCTGCGTACAGAGCAATATGATGAGAAGGCAGACAGGAATGTTAGCGATATAGAGGTTAAAAAGAATAGGTGGATCGTTCCAAGCCGAGCTGAAAAAGTATAAAAGTACGGTCTGGGAGAAAACCATGGGCCAGTTTGTAAAGACAGATAGGAAGACCAATGTTTCGCAGTTTAAGGAACAACCCAGAACACCACACCATATCAAAGGACTGCTTGACGTCCAAAAAAAACTGCTAGAGTGATTCCGTGGTGCTTGGTCCCAAAAGCAAGTGCGACGTGTTCGGTGACTCTTAAATAGTTGATGAGTAGTAGAATGGAGAATCCAACAACCAAATTGAAAGGTACGTAAGGCAGACATATCGGATGCATATTTATGGATATCCTTATGAAGCAGTTCCAAATACGTGATGGCAGTAAACTGATTGGGCGGTATCCAGAAAGAAGGTTAACAGGTTTAACAAGTTCACGGAGAACCATAATATCTGCATGTTTCCATATAGAAAGGAAATGGCCTAAGCGTAGAATGGCATTAAAACAGACATGGGCACGAGATGAGAGGTAGCTATTGAACTTGCCTTACTCACCCCACATTCTCTTGCCGAGTGACAAAGGTTGTTTTGATACAACACTTGCAGTGGTGCGCTGGTATTGACAATTTTGTTTATATTAAACATATTTTGCATATAATAATTATTACAGTCACCTACTGTGGTTAGGTAAATTACATAATCTTCAAGTTTATAACCTTTCTTTATCTCGTTATCCGTAGTATTCTTACGCTGCCTTATGATTAACACACTAAATTGTTTATCTTCCACAATAAATAAAGCATTAAGGTTCCATTGCTATTAGTCTTAAACATATTTTAAAACTGTTTGATCAACATAGTAAATTGTTTCGTTTTAAACTCAGTATTGTGTTCAAACATTAAACACGAAGTGCAATAGCTTATATTAAATAAACTAACAAGAAACTAAAACCCCTAAAAGGTCGTCCCTTTTATATGTTTGAAAATCCGAGTATTCAGAAAGTGCCTTTGAAAATTGTAAATAAACGTCCGTAAGATCACCAAAGTTTGATGGATGCTTCTGATCAATGTGGCGTTTGATATTGTAACGCTTTATATTTGAAAATTGAAATCCGCATATTAAACAGCAAGCTTTCCTGTTTTTCTAACTTGCAACAAATTCTCTGTCATTCTTCATGAAACAGACGTGCCATACACGCCACTAGATGTGGCGCGTCGAAAGCTGAAGAGCAGTGAAAGGGAGGGATGACCAGTGGAGTAAGCCAAGAACGCGTTTTAGTGGAGTGGCACAATTTAGCCGATTTTGCCCATGCTTGCATTAAAGGCAGCCGCTAGGAGAAAATGCGTCTTTTCTAAGAGATTTTTCTGGGAATTAACTAACCAGTTTCAGGCACGAGAGCCTTGTGATTGTAAAACTCTCACTTAAGTAATAAAGTTTATTAAGGCTGGGGAAGGAGTTGGAAAAGGAAACGGAAAATAACTACCTATTTGACCGCAGAGCACAACACAACACTCAATAGCACGCGCTAACTCCCAGAGGACAAGTCACACGACAGTCTCTCCCGATCGTTAACAGCGAACGATATGCTAATTGATAGCCAAGAAAGGGCAAAATATATATAAAGAGGAAAATAAATAATACACGTGTATTCGCAGAATCACGTAGCACGCAAAGTACCATGAAAACATTTCCTCAAAAATATCATTTATATCGGATTATAACATGCAAAACTGCATACTGCATACATGGAAATTAACCGAAACAAAGTATGAACCATATACACAATCATTTTAATAAAAGAGAATGAGAAAGTCACGAAAGCTTCAACCTTGTAACTTTAAGAGTGTGAAATTAGGAATTTGTGTTCACAGTTCACTTAAATTCTCCTATTCAGCAATAGTTGGCTTATAAAAATAGTTACCTATATACAAGTTTAATCCTTATAGTAATTCAGTATTTCTTATGTATACTATTTATTACTTAAGATTCGATGTTGCGACAGGAAGAACTATTGGAAGCATATCAAATATGTATATTAACAGCAATGTAGTGTGAGAAATGGGCAGACAAAATAAGTCATTAATTCTTTTTACACACAGTGGCTGCAGGAGAAGCAATTCTAAAACTTATCAGGAAAAAGAAATTAAATTTCCTGGGACACCGTATGAAAGCAAAACTATATACTAAAAGATGTACTAGAAGGAAGTTAAATGAAAAAATAGCCTTAGGGCAGAAAAAATACCAAGGGGTAAACAATATTCAGATATACGTTTTTTATGTATCAGATGAACATGAAAGCGTGAAGTAAAAAGAATGGAAGAGGATGTGTTTTTGCCCGGCGCATACAATATTTTTGCAATACGCCGAAGAATGATAATCTTGAGGGATCAAATATAAAGACCTAAGAGGCCATAATTCAGTGTTATGTGCAGTATGGACTGTGGCACCATCTTGCTAAAACAATCCTATTTGAAGCTAATAATCATCGAACTCTTCTAAAATCGTACGTATCAATATACAGATTTATAGAAATTCACTGTTTGAATCGCGGTTTTAAAGGTAGAACATCAATTATGTGTATACTGCGGCTGGTCGTCCTAAAGGTCTCACACAGATTGCCTCGGCTGAGATCTTATCTCGTGGGTGTTGAAGAAATAATAACCACAGTTCTTATTGTGAAACCTTTTTTATTCCAGTCCACAGTAAGTGCTACTCTTCCTACCATATACCCTTTGTTATTGACTTCGTCACTGACTTTTCCTCGCGGTACGGGACGGCACTGATACTAATGTTGCAGGGGTGTTGTAATAATGTCGGAGTGTGTTGTAGAGCTCTCGGTGTGTTTTGTAGGACTCGCGGGGTGTATTACAGGACTCCTCTGGGTGTATTACATGACTGGGCTCGGGGTGTACTGGGGTGTATCACAGGACTGGGCTGTATCACAGGACTGGGCTCGGGGTGTATTGTATGACTGGGGTTTTAAAATGCGTGTTCGCCGGTTTTATAACTTTCCCATTTCCCCTGACTATACCCTTACCTTCTGTCCACGCAGTTTGCAGTGATTGGTGGAAATTCATATTGTACGCGCGGCTCCCGAATTTCCACCTATAGGCATGCGTTGTTGTGGCGGGAGTTCCAGAAGGGGATTCCGCCTCACTGCACATGGCGTCCCTATTCGTCTAACAAAAGGCACAAAAGGATTTTTCGCCTTTTGTCCAGCATTGTCTACGTCGTCACCTTAATGATGGTTTTACCCTGAGTTGGAGCAAATTCTAGCTGATACACGCCTCTACCTGCCACACGGAATGATCGGTTGGCGAATATTTTGTTTAAGAATTTGCTTTAGCAAATGATTTGATTTATCCCGCTACAATACCTCTAAAAGTTCGTATGTTTAAACATGTAGCACAAGTTCAATATCTTACATTGGTCAGAGCTTTCTCCGAGTAAGTATGATTCTGTACGAGTATTTCTTCCTCTTTAAATCTTCGCCTTTATTCTTAAAATATTTAGTATCAGAATGAAATAGAAATTGAGTTCTAATTTATGGACACTAACTGCTATGGTTCACAGCGACCCATTTGATGTTGGGCGTGAAAGACCGTTTAATTTTGTTCACAGAACTCTTTATCATGCTTGAGGTTCTTTTACGTGCCGTAAATCTAGGACACGACGTTGGCGGTTTAACTTTCCTTCCGAAGTAAGCCATGCTAAGGATATTTACGCCCGAAAAGGCTATCATCGCTCTCAGCGGAATTTTAACTTGCTATCTCGAGAACCATAGTCAAGCATGCTATCCCTAGACCACGGAGGACACAGCAGTCAAAGATCACATCATTGGCAGCATGGGTAGAACTCCGTCAACTCCTTTTTCTTTAGCCTTCATCGTTATTATGTCTCAACAATTTAACTATTTATCTGCGGCCTTTTACCTATTAAATGTGGAGGCAATCTAACCAGCTTCTCTTCCTACTTAAGGCTGTAATTACGGGAACTAAAGGTAAAATCCCACCAATCTAGCACCCTTAACAATCGTTCCCTTCATGATTGAGATTACGAGTCAAGCTGCAATCATCTCTTCTCAGCAAGTTGCACACGATGCCAGGATGTTTCTGCTAGGACCATATCTGCCAAATGCGTTTCGTGTGTTATGGTAGGGCGGTGATGGAATTTGCTCCCTGGCGTTTGTTTGGACTGCTGGAGCCCACTTCCTGGGAGCTGTCTTGATTGCCGGGTTGCAAATGATTTAAGCAGTGCTAGACGGCGTCAGGATTGGTACCATGTTGAAATCGCTAGGGACCCCATCCTTGATAGCGCAAATCGTCGCCCAGATCAAGCCGTCTTTCGGGTCTCCTCTTCATAACTTCTTCCCATGGATCACTTTGGACTTAAAAGGAATCACTTGCGTGCTGTGCTCGTTACTGGAAGCCCCCACTCTAATACACTTCGTGTTACTCTATGTCAAGGTTCTGAGGGGGAACTTAGCACCTCGACCTATGGGAGATTTTTGTGCGTATGACCCTGACGGGGCGCCCCCCTGGAGCGAGGGTAAGGTGAAAGGGTACTAAGAGTAGTCGGACCTGAGGAGAGACGACAGTAGAGGGCAGGGTCCCTAACAGCTACAGATTGAAACTCCCGGGTGATGACCCGTACAACCGGCTCTTCTCTCCCCTGAGGACTTAATACATCCCCTAGGTGATCTGAGAACTGGAACTTCCACCGATCCGGAGGAAGAGGATATACACAGCAAATTCTCTGCCATCCACACAGAAATGCCCGCCGACATTTATAGCCCTGAAATAAACAACCAGGAACGCGCTGAAATGAAATGCGCGAGTATTTGAATAACATGGCATAATTCATTTTGGATAAATATTACATTTCGTATTTAAGTGCACTAGCTTTCAATAATTTTCACGAAATGGTCTCATCCTAAAGTACTCTATGGAAAAAGAAATGTCCTTACTTTGTGTTTCTTCAAATTTGGTATGAACGACTTTGATTAAAAGTTTGAGATATTGGCATGACAGATAATGTGTGCATTCGGAATTTTTTGTCGATGTACTGCGAAAATCTGCTCATTCTCATTTAGTTTTCTCTTCACGGAAAACCTAACAGTTCGATAAAAGCCTACCACTAAAATATGTAGAATGCCTTAAAATGTGCAGTTTGGACCAAATAACGTTTTCATGGCATTAGCTCAAATCTAGTTATAGTTTGGAGCTTTATCAGATTGAAATGGTGCGCTGTAATATATCTGAATATTTTAGACTCTTCTCTCTCTCTCTTTTTTCGCATGAGCTCGATTGTTACAAAAACCGACTTGAGATTTTAAGTACTACTAAGTGTAGTTTCCGCATATTACATGAAATTAGTTGTTTGTTGCTTATTTTATACCCGTTTCTAGGCAGACATTTCAGTGAGTAGAGAAATTCTTATGGATGTTACAAACTGATGCTTTAAATTATTATATCAGAGGATATTTTGGTCTTAAGTTTACATAAGCTATTGATGGCTATGTTTCTTTATTTTTATTTATGTTTTAAATAATTTAAGGTGTAGTTTACTGTATTTTACAAGCCATTTGCATATGTGATTTTCACTTCTAAAGGGCGTAGCTTTGCCTAAACAGACTAATTCATTTCATCTTATATCTAGTAACTTCATATTATTCTGATCCATAGCTTAAGGTTTTGTTCTTGGCCTGTAGTCTCGAGGCCAGTGATTCTCCTTTTCTACGGGTAGCGACATAGATACAACTTTTACTTTCCCTACTATATACTTAGAGCATAAGTAGAGGTAGAGTATTTACGGAGATTCATCTCGACACCAGGGTTCGCCAAGTAGCCACCAGCCGCAATGGTTTCGACAGCGACACCCCCCCCCCCCCCCCGCAGGTCTGGCAGCTACAAAGCCGCCCATCGGTCGAGAATAGCAGTTACAGTGCTCAAATCCCCCACATGGCAGCATAACTCGTCCATCGCCAACACTTCCGACCCGGAAAGACTGGATTGAAAGAAACGTGAAATGAAACGGGAAATTCAGGGAATATAATTTTCTTTCCCAGCATCACCTGGTGACCCATGCAAAACCCCTTGTGTCAGGAAGCTCGGCCGCTGAAATCGAACCCACGACTTCCCGAATGCGAGCCTCACACACTACCACGTAGCCATCTCCTTCGGTGTACGTAGAGTAAGAAGAGGAAGTACTGTATTCCAGCTAAAATTTTGATACTGGGATTTCACCCGAAATACATGTTTTGAAGCCCCTTGAACAAAAAACATTTTAAGAAAACAATGCCAATGTGCGTGTGTGTGGGGGATGCGTCTGCCTGTTTATCTGTTTGTTTGCTGTGAACAGCATAACTAAAAATGTGGGAAATACATGAAGAGAAGGAGAAGGACAGATGCGGAGGGGAACCTTGACACTTCGACCTCAGAGATGTTTAGTGCCTGTGCCCCGAAGGGGCGCCCCGGGATGGAGGGGTGAGGCGAGAGGAGACAAAGAGCGGCCACAGGAGAGCAGGCACAGCAGAGGGCAGAGTCCTTACATTTTCCTAGTTAGAAGCTCCCTGACACCAGCCAGTACACCGGTTCCACCGGTTCGAGCAGAGCGCCACCTGTAGGGGCCTCTCCGAGGCTCAAGGACCTTGGTGTGGACACGATCCGGAGCCCGGCTACCGTGACAGGGGATGGAGTCACTCAGAGCATTTCGTTCCACCA
This sequence comes from Tenodera sinensis, assembly GCA_030765045.1. Lineage (NCBI taxonomy): Eukaryota > Metazoa > Arthropoda > Insecta > Mantodea > Mantidae > Tenodera > Tenodera sinensis. The sequence goes on from CM060964.1 coordinate 113,517,703, forward strand.
TGCTGCACCCGAACTTCCGCTGACACTTTCTACCCTGAAATAGACCAAACAGATGAAAGGTTGAATAAAATGATTAGTGAAGTGAGATGGAGGGAGAGGAAATTCGGGGAATGAAATTCACCTATTCGCCTGGCGATCCCGGAAAACCCCCGAAAAAACCATGGGTCAGGTAGGTCGGTTGCGGGAATCGAACCCACATGCGAGCCTCGGACGTTACCGCGGGGCCATCTCGCTCGGTTAATACATGAAACTTGATATTTAAGTTAAGGACTTTTGGATAAACTTTCCCAAACCCAAACTATCCTTTATATGGAAAATGTTTTATTATTGTTGGTTTTCTCAAGAATGACTAACATTTTGAGTAAAATGCCAAATGTTAAAGCTATTGCCACCACTAAAGGCTGGAGGTATGTGCGTTTTTCCATAGTTACACTGCACATGGACTTTACTGTTATCGCTCGCGCATGTAAACAACTGCAGGTAGGTACACCTGACCATGAAAACCGCCTCACTGCAACACAGCCCACAAGCATAATAAACTATGCATTCTGGAATTGCACTTAAACACTTGCTAACGCATACTGCCATTTATTGCGTATAATATCGTCACAGGGTACATTACACTAGGTTACAATGTACATTCGTAAAACATTAAATGTGAAATTACGACGCCTGTCACTGAAGCAGTTTTTAAACAATAAAAAACGTTTCTACGTCACACGATGTCAGAGGTGCAAATGTAAAGAATTCCACTCTGTTGTCTGGCGTGTTTTCCTTCTTACTCATTTTCAAAATTTCACACATAGCTTGGTAATCAATATGTTTGTTTAGAACTTTCTGGGATTTAACCTTCTCCTTTTCGGTACCTGGCACAAGAGGTATCCTATTGACTGAATAAGCAAGGTCTTCTATTATGCTCATGCTCTTGGACATTTTCAAACCCGATTTTTATAATTGCTTAATAGCTTTGGGCAACGGTACAAAATTGTTGGAAATGAACTGAAAATTTTCAGATAGTTCTTGCGATATCAGAGGCTTGGAAGTTACAATAGCAGATGGATCTGCATCACATAGAGCGCTAATAACATTTACAATTTCATTGTAATGCACCGCATACTACGTGACGGCCCCTATCCAGTACCCCATCTTGTAATTATTGGCGTCTACGTACACTTGCAAGGCTGCTTCACTAGTTCGCAGAGTACTACGTTACGCTGTTTTCGACTCTTGCTTATAGTGGCAGCTTTTTGCATATTTGATTTGATGGCCGTGCTGTACTTCTGACGTCACTCATACTCTGCATCCAGCTAACCTATGTCGCATGCGACCGCACATCCCTCCGGCCTTTAGTCATCACAAATAAGATGTATGTCTTAAAATTTTTGGGAATCGCTTTCGAAATCCGGTTTGTTCTGAATGACTAGTATAATTCGTAAACAGCAAGAGATGTAGATCTCGTTAGAAGTTACAATTTATGTCAAATACAAAATTATGTGGGTTAACCATCTTCGTGGTAATCTTTGTTATTGATCGCAATTTTCAAATATTTTATACTTCTCCCAACTATAAATCGCTATTGCTTTTTCCTCTTGCTTTCTTCTTCGTATTCATGGAAAGAGCACATCATTTGAAAGCCATCACATAGCGACCGACTTTCCAAATATTTGATCATTGCTTTAGCCTACTGTATTCCTTTTATACATACGACCAAATGTGTAAATGAGTATTGAAGGTTTATTTATATTAACAAGAAGTAGATAGAAGAATGAGCTTTTGTAAGAAGAGTGGGTAGAGAAGGTCAGTGAGTGCAACAGGCCAGATTTTTTGGCTGGAAGGAATGCATACGGTTGCATTCCGAATCCGGTCTGTTCCTGCTTATACAAGACAGACGTGTAAATGTAATGGTAACTGTTCCTGTGCAGATATGCACTGTATTTAAAAAGAAGCCATGTAACGAATGGGTGAAGTCTTATGAATGTTACACATGACATGTATTTACTTCGTTTGTTTATGTAGTTTTAATGTTGACAGAAGACATGGCATTCATTCAAGAATTGCCTCACGCGCTGGCCGGAGTAAGTAACAAGGTGCTATGAACTGAATTGGCACTAAAAGAATCATGTTTATATTTTTACGCTTGTGCCAGTTGGCCACAGTTCCAGTTTCCCTCCCGCAAAGTAACATTTAGTCGATAGAGAGTGCTGCTGACGAATCTAGGTGCATAGACAATGGAAAACGTGCTGGTCGATAGTCCAATAGACAGAGCAGACAGAGAGCGATGCCCTGAGGACTTGTGAATGCTGAAGAGACACGAAAGAGCATATTTATGTCCCAGAACTCATCACTGCTTCGGCACAGACATAATAACTCGGCCTTTTTTCTCCCAGAAAGCAAAAGCCGAAAGAAAGCAAGATCCACTTCTCTAGAAAAATAAATATCGTTGCCGTTGAAACTGTACATCCTTAGTTTTTACTTTCTCTACTACCTATAGCAAGTAGGGGAAGAATTTGTATTCGATCAAAAATTCGACATCGAGATTTCATTGGAAATACATGTTTGAGGCCACATGAGTTAAAAAATAAAAAAAGAAAAAATAAAAAAAAAAAAAAATAAAAAAATAGAAAAGGTGCGTGTGTGTGTGTTTGTCTGTCTGAACAGCATAACTCAAAAACGAAAAGTCGGTCAAGTACCAAAGTTGGTATTTAAGTTTAATATCTTTTAAGGATGCGAAACGAAGATTTTGAAGAAAATTCCTCCACGCTAAGCTACCCTTGACATGGAAAATTTTTCGAAAATTTTAATTTTCTCAAAAAGTCTGTATTTTCACTAAAATGTTTATGGCAAATGAAATATATTTTTTGAATTTTATAGCTATAGCCTATGTAGTCCTGTTTACTCTTGATGACTTTTGCATAACTAGTAAACCCTAAGAGATAGGTCAAATCTTACTGTACAAACAATGTAGATCTCGTTATAACAAACAGTTTATGTCCCAATGCATTTTTTGTGGAGTGAACCATTTCGAAGGTATTCCTTGTTATTTGTGTGAACTTTGCAATACTTTATACTTTTCTCAAATGGAAGGTCGTCATTAAATTTTTTTTATCTCTTGGCCGTAAGAGAATGGAATTTCAAAGTGACCAGCTTTAAAAAATGGCTATCGGTCAAAGCATACTGTATTCCTCTTGCAATAAGCAATAAGATAATTTCTGCAAATGTTTATCTTGACTAACATGAAGAAGATAGAAGAGTAAGAGTTTATAAGAATAGTACAAGAGTATAGAATGTAATGTAAGTGCAACACATCAGATTTTTTTATAAACCTGCACTAAAAACCTCTTTCTGATGCATAATTAACCAAAGTGTGCAAGTTAGTATTTTTTACTATTCCATTTTAATCCACCTTTAGCTGGAATGGTCATATCGGCAGCCTTTTGGGTTTTATACATTGGATCAACATACTCACACTTCCTCACTCCGGGGAAGCTAGGGATTAATTATTGAGGAGCGTTTTCTCAGAACTCGATAGATGCAAAATTTTAGGAAATTGAGTAATATATCGTATCGGCATAATTTTCACCTTCTGCATCGTTCTGTGAAATCAGATTTTGCAAAATTCGATTCTTGTCCTGTGTAGAAGGTGGGGAATATTAACAGTTTTTTTTTCAAAACTCGATAGATGCACTTGCTCAGTTAAAGCAAATGTCGATAGATGCAATTTTATGATTTTATGATCCAGAGTGTAGCAACCTGAATTCTACGAAACGCATGTTGGTATTGACTGCCATCTCACTGTTGCGATTCTTGGAATTCTCAATCATTTCAACAAGCTTTGGTCACTGCTGCATCGTTGGAAATAACTGCGAACTCAGGTTGTGCGCTTGGATTTCACATTCATTTCTGCAAGCATTTTTTTCTTTTGTTCCATTTATATCCCACCTTTAAGTGCAGAGGTCACATTAGCGGCCTTGCCTATTGGCAATGGGTTTAACAGTAGGTTTTTCGGTCTTTGGGGGTTTTTATACGTTGAATTCACACACCCATTCACACTTTCATTCATACTTCCAGACTCAGGGAAGGACGAGGAATAATCTTGGCTGGAGAAACATTCCTACCCTGCTGCCGGGAATCGAACCCGGAACTCCTTGCACAGTAGGCAGGTGCTCCTGCAAGCTTTGTTATACTTACATGGCATTTTTATTCTTAGTTGAGGCACTGCACTGTACTATGCACAATGGACAGGGTCACAGGAGATCAGATTGTGAAACTGTGCCAGTTGTAGAATGCGCGGGAGGTAGGAGTTGCAAAAACAAGGAAAGGAAACCAAAATGCAAGTGAAGGAAAGCGCATACTCCAGTAATTACATGTTCACATTGTCTCGAGTGCACTCCACGAAATCCTAAAACTAAAAGGCATAAGCTCTGCGATGCAACTGATTTGATTTATAATGATATAAGTGGATTTCACCAATACCTTTCCATGCTCAACAAAATAGATCAAGATAAATTCCTTATGAAATATATGAGTATTACATCTAATCGCAGAGTGGTGAATAAAGAGGCTGCAAATAGAAAGCAGACTGTTAGCATTAAATACAGTGTGAGGACTAATGATGGCCGAGTATTGTCAGTATGTGCTGCAAGCTTCCAAGGAATCACAGGGGTGTCAAAAGTTAGATTATCTCCGCCGGCTAGAAAATTTCACTTATCTGGGAATGCATCAAAGGAAACCAGAGATGACAGAACAGGAATATTACAGAAGGGCATTACTGCTGCTATAAAGCAAGACATTAAGAAGTGCAGATGTAGAGAAAGCCACTATAGAAGAGCAAAATCAAGGAGATTCAAGAATATTTACCTCCAGAACTTAATATCAGAAAAATGTGGACCAACTTTTGCCAACGAAAGAAGATTAAGAAATCTACCAGTCTGCTCATTGTCAGTATGTGCTGCAAGCTTCCAAGGAATCACAGGGGTGTCAAAAGTTAGATTATCTCTCCTGGCTCGAAAATTTCACTTATCTGGGAATGCATCAAAGGAAACCAGAGATGACAGAACAGGAATATTACAGAAGGGCATTACTGCTGCTATAAAGCAAGACATTAAGAAGTGCAGATGTAGAGAAAGCCACTATGGAAGAGCAAAATCTAGGAGATTCAAGAATATTTACCTCCAGAACTTAATATCAGAAAAATGTGGACCAACTTTTGCCAACGAAAGAAGATTAAGAAATCTATCAGTCTGCTCATTGTCAAAATATAAATACATATTTTACAACTTGCTCAATCTTTCATTAAGTACACCACACAATGACACATGCTCAACCTGCAAAATGGGACTGATGAAGATTAAGACAGAGGAAAATGTGGAAAAGAAAAATGAACTAAGAGCCATGTACAGACTGCACAAGCACTAATAAAAGTGAAAGCTTACTTATTCGTTGTGTGTATTCAATATGTTTGTTATATAAATAAAACAAAATATATTGTTATTGTGAATGTAGCATTACTTAGTTTTTAAGTTTATACCTAACAAAAACAATCCTTATAAACATTAATATGTTGGTTCTATAGTACGTTATGTATTATAAAAAGGTGAAAATAAATAAAAAATAATAAATACACAAATAAAAAGCAACAAGAACAATAAGAGACAAAAATAACAAAACTTCATGTGTTAATTTAATGTGTTAAAATTTTAATTGTAAATATTACTATTATTATTATTATTATTATTATTATTATTATTATTATTATTATTATTATTATTATTATTATTATTATTATTATTATTATTATTATTATTATTATTATTATTATTATTATTATTATTATTATTATTATTATTATTATTATTATTATTATTATTATTATTATTATTATTATTATTATTATTATTATTATTATTATTATTATTATTATTATTATTATTATTATTATTATTATTATTATTATTATTATTATTATTATTATTATTATTATTATTATTATTATTATTATTATTATTATTATTATTATTATTATTATTATTATTATTATTATTATTATTATTACCGAGCGAGACGGCACTACAAAAACATGGGAAACTCGAATTTGGAAGCACCTGATTTCGATTATCGATGACTAGCCACTCTGACTTTGGGTTTTTCTTAGTTATTTTTGGTCAGTAGGCGAATCCTGGTGTGGTTTCTCATCTACAACGATTTTCTCTTCGTTGCCCTTTCACGCCACTTCCTTCGTGTGTTTCAGGCTTCTTTCTAGGTTTTGTAGTGTCTGACAGATGGCACGGATGCTTGCTCAAAGGAAAGAGTACTCCCAGTGAACACTAGAGGGCTGCTTGGTCGAAGGGTCGTTCATCTCCCTCTCTAGACAGCCACAGCAGTGAGACTGGTCTTCGAGCCCTGAACTATTAGGGACTTCCGTGCGTCTCTGTGGTCTGCCTGCTTTCAGTCTGTAGCCTCCTGTGGTTCCTTCACTTCATCTCTTCCCCCTGGGGGTGTTAACCACAATATATCTATGTAGGTCACAGTACGCGAGGTGGTTATGCAGGGATAAAGTATTAGTCTTGTGAACATAATGTTGTGCAATACAGTTATCGTTCTGGTGTTACATGTCACTTCTGCAGTGGATTACACAAACAGCCTCCCTGTCATGGGCACATTTGCCTGTGGTATAACCAGTAGGTATAATCTCTAGGAACATATTGATTTCCCTTGTGCTGCGGTGCTTTTGTGCATGATGTTCTTGTCAGATGCACTCAGCTCTAACGACCATAGAATTAATATTTTAAACTTTGCCCTCTTCGTGACGTTCAGAACGTGCTTTTGTCTTTCAGAAGTTCTTCCATGTAACATTTGAAATACAGTTATCCTTCCTTTGAATAACCTCGTGTCTGAAATAAATCACTGATATTCGCAGTTACTATTGCCTTTTTGTAGAGGAAATAACTGAAACGATGGAGTGCCCCTTCAGAGGCACAGGTACAAAGGATTTTCTATAAGTCGAGCTGCTAAATGTCCCCTCTGAGGCTTGTCATACCGTCATTCCTCAACAGTGATGACGTCCATTGAGCCTTACCGAGCAAGATGGCTCCATGGTAGCGTGTGACGCTTGCATTCGGGAGGTCCTGCGTGCGATTTCCGTCGGGTCAGCCACACTGACAAGGTTTTCTCGTGGTTTCCCCGGTTTGGCAGGCGAGTCCTTGGGTCGTTCGTCTTATACCAAGAATTTCCTGTCAATCGTTTCTGATCCCCATTATTTCTTTTCATCTGTTTCTGGGTTGAAGGACCAGGCGACGACGCTCGGTTTATTGGGATGGGATGGCGGATTATACGTTTTGGAAATATTTCTCCCTAACATGACTGAACCGTTAAGGGTCCCTTCAAGGGTTGGTTGGGGTCTCTGGGACCCGGGAGGTACGCGCAGTAAGGTGTGGTTAGCTGGTGTCAGGGTGTGCTCCATTTGGATTGGTAAGGAACGTCGTCGGATCTGGTCACCCTTCGGGTTTCCTCCTCAGACTTCCCTCCTATGGGTCATGGTAGCAGCAAAAAGGGCCGTTGCGGACTACTTGCGATGCTGGAAGCTCCTCCATATCTGCACACCTCTCCATTGAGTGTCTAGTGTTGCTATAGTTAGTTCCTTATCGTGGTCCACTTCGTCACCCACTTCTCCTTCATAGTGACTGGTAACAATGTCTTCTGTAATTGTTGCCAATAACATCACTACTGCAGCATCAAGATTCACACATTTTTGAAGCAAAGACGACTCCACCGTAGACAAGAAGTTGGGCCCTACAATTATACTCTTCCTCCAGCAGATCTTTCTTTTTATCCGAAAACACAAATCCAGATATGCTGGCAGGAGTGTTACTCGGACATTCTATACCCACATAATGTATGACCTTGAGGACTATAATGGCTACTTGTTTAGTATCCATGCTTAAACCCGCCTTTTGTACAAGGATTTTTTTTTATATTTACATTTACAGACACGGACGATGTCCAAGTCGAACGGTTATATCCCACTTCAACAATTTGGAAGAAGGAATACTGACTTGCTGTTCATGAGTTTCAGTTCTTCAGGATGTACAGAATGTGCCTGGCGTCCTTGTTATTTTATAGTGATTTTCCCCCATTTTAGCATCCAGAACATGCCTATTAGGTATGAAAATGCTGCTTCTTATATATTTCGTACTATTTCCGTTATATTTCGTAGGCAGGTTCTTACAGTTCCTGAAGCACCTAACGTTTTTAAATTTAGAATTTAATCACAGCTATAATTTATCTCATCCTCAGCCTTAACCTGACTAAAATCGTTCCTTTCCACTTGCCCAGCTATGTCTGTTTTCTCTCTTGAAAGGTAATGTTATTCTACGAAGAATGTTGTAAATCAGCCCAGTCTCGTCAACTCTGAAAATATTGTTCGATTTGTAGCCCTGAATTGTCTCTGGCTCAAGTTTTCACTGGTTTAGAGTTTATTCAACACTTTACTTCCTCCACAAGCTGATTGTATGTACTGGATATATTGGCCATTCTTTAAAATGGTCAACTATTATTTAATATGATCAATAGATACAACCATTTAAGCAGCAAAACGAATCATTTTCAGCATATAGCAAGCCACTCTTGTACTACAAACAAATTACTAATGTTATTTCATATAACTTTGCTCCCTTATCTCGTAAAGATCGTTCTGCAATGTAAAGTATTTGCTTATTTAACATGATCATTTATCTTAATATATTCGAGATGATTGCCAGATTTAGATTATAGTAACCGTATGAATTACATATAGTCGTCTCCTTAGCGTGCTGCTTATCAAGCGGGAGACACGGATTCGATTCTCGGTACCGTCGTGAGGAGTTTCTCCTACTGGAAGACCTTGTCCGGGTGCACTAAGCCTCGTTAGGATTCTGAAGAGGCAAATGAGGAGCTACTTGATTGAGAAGTAGGGGCTCCTGGTTGTGAAGATCACATATACCGGTCGGGAGGGACTAGGACGCTGACCGTGTTCCACCCTTCAATACTACACCCCACTCATGACGCCTGTGGTGGGTGGAGGTGGGGGACGCAGCGGCCGGGTGATAGGCCTTGGCCCGAGAAGGGCTATTGCGCCGCGGAATTGATTAATTATGAATTAAATAATTACGTAAGCAGAGTTAATATATGAGAAATTAGTGCAAACTATTTATTAACAAATAGATCGGAGGATCCGGTGGTTTATACCTGTCTCTCATGATGACCAAAGTACGTGTATCCATCACGATTGACTGTTTACATTGCTTTTATTGCCTGCTCTTGCATTGCACACGGCTTGTGTGACATCGTTCAAAAGCGTGCATAAGCTAGTCATGGGCAAGGGGAAAGAAACGCAACATCGAAGAATACTTGACACCGGGTAAGGTTAGAGCGGGACTCACTGAGCGCAGCCTGCTCACGGTCTTGGACTGATAATTGTATGTTTAGCGGGTAAAAAAATGAAGTTCGCTTAAGGTAATCCGTGAGCCGCCCAGGCATGGGTTAGAAGAAACACGGTGTAGATCACAAGTTTGCCATCTTATCATTTGAAGATAGGCACCAGTTCTCTTACATTAAATGCAATATTGGATCTGTTTTTGTTATAGGACATGAGAGTTTTTGGCCAACAGAGCAATACAAAACTTGCCATTACCAACATACTTTGGTATCATTCTATTCAATGATATCGTTTTCTCTAGCTTGTGGAGGTAGATGATTCGAATCCGCCTATGTTCACTCAAAAGAGAGGTAGATTGGAGCCGTTTTATGAATGGAATCATTTTCCCAATTGCGTATCTACACGACATAATTTTCATATGTTTTTCCACACAGATGTACTTTCTATTTGAAGTATACCGTGGACATTAAAGATAAGTCATTAGAGATTACTGCAGTCTTCTAGCTCATAAATGATAACTACCTTTCTATAAAAAGTGCAAATAAAGTTTTTCTTAGCCCAGCGATGAAACAGTTATAGCTTGCAGCATTGGCACGTCTAAGTTCTGAAACTTAAATCTCGTTTCTGCACAACTGTATTTATTAAACATACCACTCCCTTCCCCTATGGCCTTATCTTGTTTTCCTTGATTTATTCAGCACACTTCACACACTTCAAACAGTCATCATCTGCGCTACTGCACATCACAATGTTGGTTTACACAGCAGAAGTAAGAGATCGATCAAGCTGTCTGACTGAATTACGACTGCGAAATTAAGTACCCCAACTATGAAAACTTACATAGCCACCGGGAAGGGAGATATTCAAAGAACACTGCCCATGCTATCGCCTTCTGGTAACAATTTTTTTTATTACATTGACTGCAAATTTACAATCTGTCCTTATCAGAACTTTCAGTAAATGTGTTAGAAGCAATGACTGGAACACTAAGGGTAGCTAAATCGGAATGGTAAGTCCAAAATGTTACAGCGCTGTAGACGGTCAACCATAGTAGTGTTGTTTTTAGTAGATTGATGGCAAGGAAGTTCGGATGGTTACTTAAGTGCTGGTGATACCGAAGACTACAGTATGATTTTTTCTTTTGTTGTAGGAATGTGTAGGTCGTTATGTAGCGTGGCGTTGGTGCTTTTGCCAGACAACGAAGAGTTTTGGATTCAAATCTTCGTAGTCTGTCAATATTGGAATTACTGGCACTTCTCCAAAGTTCAATACCGTAAGTCCATACAGATTTAATGATGCTCTTGGATATGAATATTTTGTTGTAGAGAGACAAATGAGATTGTTTGTTCAGTATCCAACATAACTGCTGGATTTTTAGTTCTGCTTCTTTTCCTTTTTGTCGTAATGTGGTGTTTCCATGTTAGGTGTTCATCTAAGTGCGGCAACGAAAATGTTTAAGAATATTTAACTTATAAATCAATTTGTTTCTTATGCCTTTGTTTCTTTTTTCCTCATTTCAGTTTTTCTGGTTTACCTTACATACATAGACACATATGTATTTGCATCGATACAAACATCCGTGTCCGAGGTGGACTGGAACTCTCATTCTGGGTTAAAGAAGGATCTTAGTTTCATATCTGCTCATTTTTCTTTCTTACCAACAGCCATAACGGCATTGGAAGCTGTAGGAGTTCCTTTGCATGAATCACTTACTGTGCTTGAAAAAACACGATGTGTTCTAAGTTCGGTTCCTGGTAGCATAGGACAAAAAGTGAAAGATAAAGTGAATTATGTAATTTCAAAAAATTCTGGTTATAAACTGATGTGCGATATTCGAGGCATCCTCCAAAGAAAATCATCTGTCACACCAAGAGAGTTGATTCTCTCTGTGAAGCAGTTAACATCAATTAAATATGTCCCTATAGCATCTTGTGACGTGTAAAGAAGTTTTTCACGTTATAAAAGTGTTTTGCCAGACAATAGACGACGTTTTACTGCTGAAAATTTGTGTAGTGTTCGTTGTGAACTGCAATTTAGCAGTTAATACTAGCAACGGAACCACTTCTGCTTCAACCTCTAAGGAATAAGGTAACTTTATTATTTACACTAACTCGTCTACTGCAAAGGGACATGAACTGTTCTAATGAAATAGTGCATATTTCTTGGCATATTTTGAAGTTTTTAAGAACATATTTGCATGCATATTTCAGTGTTTTTTAGGGCATGAACTTCCGAGCCCTAGTTATAAGCATTTAGGAAGTAGGTGATCCAGGCCTATGTTTAGGTTACCTCACCAGCATTTTCCAGTCATAAAGACTGAGGAAAAAACCTCAGTCAAGGAGCACAGTCCTGGCGGTATTTGAACAGCAGTTCTCCCATTCACGAGTATGTCCTTAACGACCTAGGCCACCCGTGTCGGTAATACGAATTGAATACAGGATAATCTCTGCTTAAAGGGTATGGAAATAATTCTTGGAATATAAAGAAATACGACTTATGGCCTCAATAAGTTCACTGATAAAATTAACTGCACACTTTGTAGATAGCCTCAAAAACTCTTGCGATAGAATTAGGGTGGCTGTGCTCGTTAAAGCACGGACTTCTGACAGAGATTTCAGTTCAAATCTCGGCTGAACCGTCCTTCCTGACTGAGATATCATTTTCCAGGTTTTTCTTAGACCTCATATTTTCTGGCAAATGCCGGGAAGGTAGGTACCTCAAAATTAGGCCCGGAATTTCCCTTTGCCAATTACCATTTCATTTCATGTATTATCCGTAGAGCTCGACATAAAAGCCACTAAAAAGCTTAAAATAGCTAGACAAAGAGGCACTACAACAAGTTCAAAATATGCTTTATCTCTAATTATATGCATTGAAAAGGCACAATCATTTATTCATTTCCAACTTAAAAATACTTTTTCACGTGACAGAACAGTATAAAAATATGTAATAGATTAAACCGTATGTTAACCGAGCGGGATGGCTCAGGCGGTGACGTCTGTCACCCGCATTCGGGAGGTCGCGGGTTCGGTCCCCGTGGCGCGCACTCTGATATGGGTTTTTTCCGTGGTTTCCCTATGTCACTTAGGTGAATGCTGGGGTGCATTATTTCATACCACGGTTTCCTTTCCATCATTTCCTTTCATTCCATTTCCTTATCATCTTTCAGGTGATGCAGTTCCAGGCATGTAGTGTGGGCAGTGGCAGGCAGATGGCGTGGATGACTGCACATGGTAGCTGCTGTTCTCGGGTCCGGGTCCGGGTCGGTATCACACGAAGCGTCCCGTCCCCTCCTCGACGGATGACAAGGGCCACCAAGGACCAGTTTCAAGTCAGTAATTTCGGAGTTTCAACTGTAGTTCTCTATACAGTCATATTGGATACATAGTCTTGCGTAAAATCTCTTTTGATACTACTTGCTCAAAGTTGTTGTAGTGTTTAACGCCCGCTTTTACTACTACGGCACCGCAGGCGGTGACACTGATGATACATGAAGATGGAGCACCGGTGGAATGAGATGGCGGGGGAAACCGGAGTACCCGGAGAAAACCCGCCCTGACGCCGCTTCGTCCACCACGAATACCACATGCGGGTCCCTGGGATCGAACCCGGGCCGCCTAGGTGGTAGGCGAGCGCGCTAACCGCTCGGCCACGGCGCCGCCATTGCTCAAAGTTCTAAGAAACAATCCCCTCTAGTCCATTTCCAATTGCTACCATTTGAGCATTTCTACCAGCTATATTTAATATCTCTAATAACAGATTCAACTTCTGTTCCACTTTCCTCTTTGTCGGAATTTTTTTCACTTCTCTCGGTTTGCAAATCATCTGCATCAGTATCACCGCCTTCTCCACTTTGTTCATCTAGTTGCCCTTCATTGGTATCGTCGCTTTGTGGTAAACGCTGAGCTAAATCTACGTCGTTTTGGTTGCTTAGAACATACGTCTTGCGCGTTCCAGACATTGTAGAAAAAAAATCGACAAGTTCGGTCGCATGCCCTCCAGTGGATGCAAATGTTGAAATTCGCAGCACGTGTTACCCCAATTATGACGGCTTATCAAAAGACCAGCCATACATATATTGTCAGCCAAGAAGGTTCTTTGCGTTTCCATTTCGGCTTCTTTTATTCCAGCTTTGCGGTAGCTTGACACATAAATAAAGCGGTCGCTTTGTAAGGAACTGGGAAGACGACTTTCGCTCGAACTATAATGAGAGCGGCGGCCCTTCAAAGTCAAAAGCCGAAAAGAGGTGCGGGGAAAACAGAGGGATGGTGCTTTCTGGATGCACCGCAACCGACGAATGGTTACTGAGTATAAACTGCCAACATTATATTTTTGTATTTGCACACTTGAGTTACTATGTATTCTTTCGTGGTAAACCCTCTTTTCAGTTTTTAAATGATTTTTCTCTTAAATATATTTTACACTGCCACGCCGGTTTTTAGTTATTATTGGGCTTGTTAGGTATTATTGTTTCACAGGCTATTGTGGTGTCTGCAATGAAATAAGGTCTACTTTGTTTACGTCAGTAGTGTTATCGTCCAAGTGGAATGTGCAAACTGATAAGCCATCGTATTAATCCACAAAGTGATGAGTTAATACTAAAGCGATGGCTTTCCCAGTCATTTTTTGTAGGTGATCTCTTACCGTACACTTTATTCTGCTAAGTAGTCACTGTTTTATTATTACACGAAATAATGTAAGTACTTCCATTAGAAAAGGAATGCCGGCAGGGTAGCCAGATTGCCAGCAAGCCAAGTCGCCGTTTTGAACCACTACCTACTATATCCAAATTCCTCAATGTCTATATTCTCTCGTCCTTGTGACCGCACAGTTATGACAATAATAAATGCCAGACCCTAGATTGCATAACAGACATGTTAAGTTTGCATGTTTTATAAGGTACCTACTTGAAAATATCCACAATTAGTGTAATGCTTTTAGTTTGTATATTTGTTATGTTGATGTCCCACGGTTCAACCTTTCGGTCAAAATCATTGTATGCAACCAAAGTGCACCGTGAGACATCGAGAGTTGGATGCAATTTTGTTGTACACAATTTCTATCCTACTTTTTTGCATCCAATGCGATTGAGTTGAGTGTAATGTTTTCATCCAATGACATGCAAACAGCCAATCATGGTCAGTAATGTAACAATATGGGGACTGCGCATGCAACATGTCAGCTGTTGTATATGTGTATTTGTTTGAGTTTGTGCTGCAGAAGTTAGTTCTTCGTAGTTCTGCAACCTTTTACGCATAATTTTGCCTTCAGCACGATGTAAGAGCTTCAGAAATAATTATTCCTCAATTCGTAGCAAATTGCGATGGTTTACCAGGTCTTCCAAATTAACTTTTTTTAAAGCAGAACCAATATACCTCGGCACATGTTCTCTACTTCTCTTTATAACTATGACCATGTTCACCAGTCTTTTACTCCTACCACATCTTTCCTTCCTTCCTGTGATGGACGAAGAGGCGCTGGGACGGGTTTCCTCCGGGTTCTCCGGTTTCCCCCGCCATCTCATTCCACCGGTACTCCATCTTCATTCCATGTATCATGAATGTCACCACCTGCGGTGCCGTATGTAGTAAAACCGGGCGCTAAACTGCCAAAAAAAAGAACTTTTCTTCCTTCCGAGAGTCATGGAAATATATGCCAAATCTAGGCTTAATATATTATTGATTAAAAAGTGCACAATGTACAAGAAATTACAAATGAATAAGTATTTCAAAGCCAGTTTTATAATCGAGGTTTTGCTCATTTTGCAGTTTTGAGCGTGGTATCTCTCACACTGTTTTTTACACAAATCAAAAACATAATCTTCGTTTGGCTGGTGAAGTTTCTTGTTTTGTTAGAGTCTGTGGTGAAATCCATGCGTAGAGTAACGCTTGTCCCCACTCGTCCGTCATTATGGCGTCTGTGGAGTAGACATCGGGCCAGATGGCTCTGCACTTCTCGATGAGGGTTTGACGTGCATTCTCGTAGGGCTTAGTATTTGGCAGCCAAAGCTGCATTTTGATGTCGTCGATGAAGTAGTTTTCTTTGGTTAATACACATGTTAACCTTGAGGGTGCTGACTTCCCAATGCCTAGAATCCTTTTCAGCTAGCGAGCTTTGACTTTTTCTATTGTTATCAGGTCACTTAGGGTGAGTTTTTCCCATATGATGCTGATCCCGTAGATAGCTATTTGGGGAAATGGCTGTCTTGAACAGTAACATTGCTGTATCCAGTGATATTTGTTGATGCTGATCCCGTAGATAGCTATTGGGGAAATGGCTGTCTTGAACAGTAACATTGCTTTATCCAGTGATATTTGTTGATGCTGATCCCGTAGATAGCTATTGGAGAAATGGCTGTCTTGAACAGTAACATTGCTGTATCCAGTGATAATTGTTGATGCTGATCCCGTAGATAGCTATTGGGGAAATGGCTGTCTTGAACAGTAACATTGCTGTATCCAGTGATATTTGTTGATACTGATCCCGTAGATAGCTATTGGGGAAATGGCTGTCTTGAACAGTAACATTGCTGTATCCAGTGATATTTGTTGATGCTGATCCCGTAGATAGCTATTGGGGAAATGTCTGTCTTGAACAGTAACATTGCTGTATTCAGTGATATTTGTTGATACTGATCCCGTAGATAGCTATTGGGGAAATGTCTGTCTTGAACAGTAACATTGCTGTATTCAGTGATATTTGTTGATACTGATCCCGTAGATAGCTATTGGGGAAATGGCTGTCTTGAACAGTAACATTGCTGTATCCAGTGATATTTGTTGATGCTGATCCCGTAGATAGCTATTGGGGAAATGGCTGTCTTGAACAGTAACATTGCTGTATCCAGTGATATTTGTTGATGCTGATCCCGTAGATAGCTATTGGGGAAATGGCTGTCTTGAACAGTAACATTGCTTTAACCAGTGATATTTGTTGATGCTGATCCCGTAGATAGCTATTGGGGAAATGGGTGTCTTGAACAGTAACATTGCTTTATCCAGTGATATTTGTTGATGCTGATCCCGTAGATAGCTATTGGGGAAATGGCTGTCTTGAACAGTAACATTGCTGTATCCAATGATATTTGTTGATGCTGATCCCGTAGACAGCTATTGGGGAAATGGCTGTCTTGAACAGTAACATTGCTTTATCCAGTGATGTTTGTTGATACTGATCCCGTAGATAGCTATTGGGGAAATGGATGTCTTGAACAGTAACATTGCTTTATCCAGTGATATTTGTTGATGCTGATCCCGTAGATAGCTATTGGGGAAATGGCTGTCTTGAACAGTAACATTGCTGTATCCAGTGATATTTGTTGATGCTGATCCCGTAGATAGCTATTGGGGAAATGGCTTTCTTGAACAGTAACATTGCTGTATCCAGTGATATTTGTTGATACTGATCCCGTAGATAGCTATTGGGGAAATGTCTGTCTTGAACAGTAACATTGCTGTATCCAGTGATATTTGTTGATACTGATCCCGTAGATAGCTATTGGGGAAATGGCTGTCTTGAACAGTAACATTGCTGTATCCAGTGATATTTGTTGATGCTGATCCCGTAGATAGCTATTGGGGAAATGGCTGTCTTGAACAGTAACATTGCTGTATCCAGTGATATTTGTTGATACTGATCCCGTAGATAGCTATTGGGGAAATGGCTGTCTTGAACAGTAACATTGCTGTATCCAGTGATATTTGTTGATGCTGATCCCGTAGATAGCTATTGGGGAAATGGCTGTCTTGAACAGTAACATTGCTTTATCCAGTGATGTTTGTTGATACTGATCCCGTAGATAGCTATTGGGGAAATGGATGTCTTGAACAGTAACATTGCTTTATCCAGTGATATTTGTTGATGCTGATCCCGTAGATAGCTATTGGGGAAATGGCTGTCTTGAACAGTAACATTGCTGTATCCAGTGATATTTGTTGATGCTGATCCCGTAGATAGCTATTGGGGAAATGGCTGTCTTGAACAGTAACATTGCTGTATCCAGTGATATTTGTTGATACTGATCCCGTAGATAGCTATTGGGGAAATGGCTGTCTTGAACAGTAACATTGCTTTATCCAGTGATATTTGTTGATGCTGATCCCGTAGATAGCTATTGGGGAAATGGCTGTCTTGAACAGTAACATTGCTTTATCCAGTGATATTTGTTGATGCTGATACCGTAGATAGCTATTGGGGAAATGGCTGTCTTGAACAGTAACATTTCTTTATCCAGTGATATTTGTTGATACTGATCCCGTAGATAGCTATTGGGGAAATGGCTGTCTTGTACAGTAACATTGCTTTATCCAGTGATATTTGTTGATGCTGATCCCGTAGATTGGGGAAATGGCTGTCTTGAACAGTAACATTGCTTTATCCAGTGATATTTGTTGATGCTGATCCCGTAGATAGCTATTGAGGAAATGGGGCGGGAACACCATCGCGGGGACCCGCGATATGTGGTGGCTGTTCGGCCGGGTCTGGCGCCGGGATGAAGAGTTCGTAGCACTTATTAGGTTCTCCCGCGCGTCTCTGTGGCCTGTCTAGCTGCGACCGTGTGGTTCTCTTACTTCATCCCTGCCGCCTGGTGGTCGGTAGCCACAATACATCCGAGTTAGTCACGGTGCGCGTGGTGTCCCCCTCCGTGTTTACCCTATATCCGCTACGTACCTATATAGCACAGGATACAGAGGTCACGCGGAAGGCATTGACCCACCAGTGACATCGTCCTAGGAGTTTAGGCTTTTATAACTATTTTAGTTTTCTTTCTCTCCAGCAAAATGGATAAGTTTCATATTAACCCCGGGCCATCCAAATAAGTCAAAATAAAATTTGGGTATTTATGGAAGTGAGATTATTTTATTTCGGACTTTGATGCCCAACTTCTTAAGATTTGTATTTCAGTTTATCTTCTTTTGACCTGAGAATTCATACCAGATAATGAATGATTAAAATAAGTGTGAAATCAAGGACATTAAGCCAACGTGCACATGAAATTGGGTGAAAATCTAGAAAAAAATGCTTTTTATTATGATTGCATTTCAAACTTTCATTTGACTACTTTGATTTACTAATATCGAAATACTCTATACTCTTTGTGAACTCCTGAACACGGTACTGTATGTAACACACAGTTCAATTTTAAATCCCGTTTTCTTTAAAACATTTTCTTGGCATTTTTCATTACATAAAATGCTCCGAGCGTCAAAACTTTTGACCGATTAACCTCTAATTTTTAACAAAAAGTTTCTGTATGGACTCATATAGCCGTTTATAATTACCTTACTTTTATTTAATATTCATAGTCTGATACTCATAAAATTCAAACAAATAAAGAAGTGCAAAGGGATTATCTTTTTTTCTGGCATAGCTTTATTTGAATTTTAAAGGACTTCAACGTGGACCGAGCGAGATGACTCTGCGGTAACATGTGAGACTCGCATTGGGGAGGTCGTGAGTTCGATTCCCGTGGCGGTCCTTGCTGAAAAATTGTTTTTTTCCCGGGGTGTCCACGGGTCTCCCGAGTTTTCTGTCTCTCCATTTCACCTCACTTCTCATTTCACTTCACCTTTCATGTTGTTTCAGGGTTCGAGGTGTTACACTGTTTCTGCGTGCGTGGTAGTTGCTTGCTCTATGTAGGTAAATCATCGTTCTCCGGATCGGGGAGGTCACCAAGAACCGGGTTCCCGCAGGAAGGAAGAGGAGCCGGAGTATGAGCCGACACCGGAGAGTTTAAATCAGAAATTGTTAGGGAGACCCTGCCCTCTGCTGTCATCTCTCCTCAGATCCGTCCACCCTTCGTATCCTCTCAACTCAGCTCTCCTTCGTTCTCGGGAGGCGCCCCGTCAGGGCACAAAAAAACTTCAATATGTAGAGGTGCGAGATGCCCTCCGAAACTTGTCTATCCGACCTATCTACATGAGAGGTGGGCAAAAGCGGATTCATGTATCCATGTGATTCGTGAACGTTTCGCCGTGTAACTATGCAACACAACAGTACACAACCCCTTCCTTGGTCGACTTGAGGAGTCCAAAGGTCACTTTCAGTCATTTCGTCACCGGTATCAGTGGAGGAATTATGCCCGTGTCAACACTGTCTACCTCATTTGTAACAAAATATTACATGGTTTTCTTCGAGCCAATATTGAACGGGTTTATTGTAGATATCATGCCGCATATAACGAAATAACAAGTAAATGCTTTCTGATCTACATGTTTATACGTGTTCTATATATTTTATTATTACTATTATTATCATTCATTCACGTATTTATTTATTTGTTATGATTCAAGATTTAGAGCCTGCAAAAGTTCTAGAAGGCTTACAACCTAAACATAACAAACATACCATGCCATGTGACAACTTTCTTAACAAACAAATCAAATTATGAAATACTTATTTCAAATGTATAACAACACTTGCTACTGTGCCAGAGGACAAACTAATTAATTATATTCCCATTCTTGAAGACTTAAAAACTGAGTTTACTTCACATAGATTCCATGATTTCAGGAATTTTGGAAATGACATTCCAATGATTGTTAAGCCTGGATGTAGTCAATGTAAGAGTTAACTTGCAATGTGAACTCGTAGATCTACAAACAGATCCAGTGACAAAAAATAACTGCAGAGATTTAGTTGGCACAAACGTATTCAAATAACTGTGTAAGGTAATATATGTTGGTTTGAGAGACTTTACTGCTTCCATTAACTGTTACAGCAATATTTTGATCCACGTGTGTCTGTGAACATTGTTTTATTTTTCTTTGATGAACATAGCAAAATAAAGACTGAGATTTCGCGTTTCAGATAACCACCTCCCGGTGCAACTGCATATTGCTGTTACAGATATTACGCTAACGTCTGAACGTCTTCTCGTATGTTCGGATGACGACAATTTGTGTAATTCTGATTTCACATAGTAAAAGTGTGACTACCTCTTTCCTATTTGAAACAAACGCGCTGATCGTTAACTGTATTAATCCACCACTGTCAAGAGTTTAAGAACTGAAGCCACACCGCTCTTCCAACCAGCAAGAATGTTACGCGGGTTGCGTGCACAGGTGATCCGGAGCAGACACTATTGTCCTCGCCACTGAGCTGTCTACTGCAATGTGGTGTTCTGTATAATGGTGCTTTGTGGGCAACATAACACAGTGGAATCCCGATAACTAGACCTAATGTGGACTGAGAGGTTATGGAGTTACCCAAATGTCGAGTTTTACGGAATAAGGGATCTGTTATTCACAACCCATAACATAACACTGCAAATTACATAAATATATTCTAGCACAATATAGGAAACAAAGTAACATGCTGTAACATGTATTACGTATTAATATGTTACCCTTTGTCCGGTCTTTTTACACAACCAATTTAACTTCCATTGTCACGTTAACTTGTCTTTTCTTCTCGTTTGACATTTTCACTGGCACAAATACAACTTACTGCAACACTAACACTAAGCCTGAAATCTTGGAAGATGCCCGAAATATGTAACAAACAGTTCAGCTTACCACGCACTCAGGTATTTTGTACACGTGGCGATTGATGTTGCTAAATTTTTTGTAGTGTTTAGCGCCCGCTTTTACTACATGCGGCATCGCAGGCGGTGACACTGATGATGTATGGAATGAAGACGGAGCACCGGTGGAATGAGATGGTGGGGGAAACAGGAGAACCCGGAAGAAACCCGCCCCAGCGCCGCTTCGTCCGCGACAAATTCCACATGCGGCTGTCTGGGATCGAACCCGGGCCGCTTTGGTGAGAAGCGAATGGTCAAATCACTTGGCTACGGCGCGGCTGCTTGAATGTGCGCGAGTGACATCATGCAAATTGATGATGTGGGTAATGTCTCTATTTACTTCCTTGAAATACAGAAGACATTGCTGGTAATTATCAGCGGACTGTGTGATTATAATGTGAGATGGCACCGTACTTAATCACGCACAGTCCGTGGATTTCGGAAGCATAACTTGACACTCCAATGGTCTTATAAATATAAAAATGAACTCGACCATAAACCACTGCACAATAAATTGTCACGTCTGAAAATACCTTTGTACTGTTAAAGCAATAAACCTTCAAACCTTCCGAACAAGTGTTTGTGCTGTATGTCCACATTATTAGCAGCAAGCTTTGGTTTCGTGACAATGGTCTGGCAGTTGCTTATGTTCTGACTGGATATCGAAGGTCAATACGTGGTCAGTCCTTTTGTCACTGTGAGGAAGATTGTGGCAGCTTGTACACGTAAAGTAATTAAAACTAACCTGTAAATTCATATCGTATAATAAATAATAGAAACTGTTACAGTCAAATTTAACGATAAAAATGTCAAAAAAAAAAAAAAAGAATAAAAGAGGTTGTCGAGTTACACGGAATGTCGAGTTATCGACTGTATTCTGTGTAGGCTGCAACAAACTGACATACACGGCCTTTTCATTAACACAATTAAATCCAGAACAAAAACATTAATACAGTAAAACCTCGATTATACGTCACAGCCCATGTATATCATCGGAAGTTTTCAGTTTTCCGAAATGTCTCAAGAGAAGTACACTTTAAAGATAATGGAATAAAAGTCTATGTTGCACCATTGCCCTTGTGAACATGGGAACAATGTTACGAATTAAATACAGAATGAACTTGCACTTCATCAAGAGGTTGTTCTGACGCCTTCGGGTGTGTATTACTTAAGCTTTTGTTTCAAATCACAAAGTGGTCATGTAATCAGACAATAGTAGTGACCATCGCCTAGCGATGTACCTACAAACTAGAGGGAAAATGATTGCAAGTGAGTAAGAGGGCGCACTTATATTGGTTTTACCAAAGAGAAGTCTGTTACCTCTTACCACACAGTCCTGCCCTGCGGACAACAATCACCTCCATTGTTATTATTCTAAATATAGAGGAAATGTATCACCGGACTCCTGTGTTTAATGAGTTTCTTGTGTTATTGTTTATTAAATCTACTGTTTATTTTAAGCGAGGTGGATTATCCGTCATTTTCGGCTAATGGTCAATCTCACTATCTCCATTATAACGGTCAATCAGGTTCTACCGCCTATCTGAAATAAATGTATATACCTAATTGAAATTTTGTATTACATTACCATTTTGTGGTAAAAGTTTCAGTCGCTAAAATGAAAATTGTGGTGTGTTAGACTTCATACAAGTAACTTAACATAGTACACTAAGGTCTGAGAAACCGAGCGGAATGGCTCTGTCGGTAACGTCTGTGATCCGTATTCGGGAGGTCGCGGGTTCGAATCCCGTGGCCGACCTTCCTGACCCATAAGTTTTTTCGGAGGGAAGGATTTCGATATCCTCCGAATTTCCTGTCCGTCCATTTCGTTACATTAATCATTTCATTTCACCCTTCACCCCGTTAGGATTCTTTCGGGGTTGGAAGCGTCGGCGAGCGTCGCGGCAGCAGCACGGCAGGGCGGACAAATACGCTCTGGAAATCTCGTCTCCCGGATTGGAAGGTGAGCCTACTGGTCCCCCCCCCCCCATGGGATGGTACAAGCCCGAGGGGGGAAGTGGAACCGGTTTCTAATCCGGCGACCCCTTGGGAGTACGAACCTGAAGGGGTGGCTGAGGAACCGGGCTGAACCAGCCCCCGCTGGCGTGCTTTTAACTGTGAAAATGTAGGTACCCTGCCCTCTGCTCTGTCGTGGCAACGTTCCGGAATCCTTTTGGATCCATTCGCCTCATCCATTCTCCCGGGGGGTGCCCCATCAGGAGCATAGGCACAAAAGGTCGCCTTTCGGTCGATGTACTAAGTCCCCCTCCAGAAGTTTCCATTGAGTCATTCGGTCAAGGTCTGAGAAAACAATGATTATATAGCTTAGTCAGACAGTTTGGCCAAAGTGGAATTCGTAACCTAGCTCACTGCTTGGTCATATGCCCCCCTTTGACGTGTTGGGTTAATGCGTTTTAAAGTCAACTGTTTAATCCTTCCGGAAATGTAGACCAGCTTTTAGCAATTAATGAGACCTCTCGTTTATGTATTTCTTTGTTTTCTTCTTGAAGTTACCTGCCATCTTTAGACCCCAGAAAATTCACACAATAAATGAATTAATGAACTGAATACAGATATGAGCTCAGGAGGCGAAAGCGCTAAGACATCCTAATCGTCCTAACACCAGAAAGAAAATCGGAATAAAAAGTTCGGTATTGGCATAGAAATAAGTTAAACAACCGTAGTGGGACACCTCGCGCACTGCGGCCTACATAGATCTACTGTGGCTAACACCCCTGAAGAGGAAGGGATGAAGTATAGGAACCACAGGAGACTACAGGCCACAGACAGACAGGCTACAGAGATGCGTAGAAGTGCTTAGTATTCCCTGGCTCGAAGATCCGACCCATTACTGGAAATGCCCAAAGAGTGAGATGAACGACCCGTGCAAGCAGGAAGCCCCCTAGTATCCACGAGGAATACTCTTTCCTTGGACCAAGCACCGCGCCATCTGTGCGGCACCGCCTAACACCACGAAACCTTGAGACACACCTGAAACGTGAAAAGGAACCGGATTAAAATGGAAATAGAAGGTAAATCATGGTAGAAGAGGACCCCCCCCCCCCCAGTACTCGCCTAATGACCCCGGGAAACCACGAAGAAACCCAAGGTTGGGCGGGAATGGAACCCAGGACCTCCCGAATATGAGCCTCACACGTTACTACGGAGCAACTCACTAGCTGGACACCTTGACCAAACCGTTATTTGAATCTGCTTTTACTGTATTTCAACATCGCTTTTTAATTCTTGCATAAGCGTAGGTCAGCCGTTAGCAAATACTAAAACAGAGAATCGTGATGATTTGCGGTAGGTCGTTACGTCACTTTAAAACAGCTTTTAAATATACTGGGTGGATTTCAAGATAGATTTCCCGAATTTAAACTATAGAATATGTAATCAGAGGATCTTTAAAGTAGATTTACACACCTTTAAGTGCAGGTTCAAGCCGTAATCTACTGCATTTAGCTGGCAGAATGTCAAGGCCTTTAACCTTCAGCCTCGATTCGAATATATTCTATGAATGACGTAGGTCAAAGTATGATGTAATCCAATTACGACCAAAGCTTTGAAATTGATTTTAATACTTTAAAGCAAATTGCATGCTTTGCATGCTTTGACTATCCAAAATAAAACAAAACTTTCAAATAAACTACAAGTTTGGAGCACTTGCAGCATATTCTGATATATACACACACAACTGTCTTTAAGAGTTATTATTTCTAAAAGTACACTCTTTGTGTTCTGAGGCAGAAACCTGCACTTTGTGTGTGGCGTGTCTGTATGTACAAGTAGTATATTGATTCACACAAAGTTGATTTTATAAATATCTTCAAAAACATTAACATATCTTCAATTTAAACTTATAAAAGCATTTGAAAGTACAAGCGTATTCTTCTTATTCTTTTCCTGATTACCCTCCCCTTATGTAGGATTTACACCCCTAGGACTTACAAGCCAGTGCCTAGGGTCAGACGCTTGTCGGGGAGTACAGGAACCTCTGGACCGGACACAGTGAAGGCCTGGAAGCACGTGGTCAGTACCAAACACCAGGTATGAGAGTGAGGAAGAGGATGATATGAAATGCAGGCGAAATCAATGTGTGTGCGTGTGCGTGAGCGTGTGCGTGCGTGTGTGAGTGTGTGCATGTGTGCGTGGGTGCGTGGGTGCGTGGGTGCGTGGGTGGGTGCGTGGGTGGGTGGGTATGTGTGTGTTTGTGTGTGTGTGTGTGTGTGTGTGTGTGTGTGTGTGTGTGTGTGTGTGTGTGTGTGTGTGTGTGTGGAGCGTTCTGCCTTTGTTGTTCGAACTAGCAGTCGTATATGTTAGGGACCCTAAAACTAAATTTTAAGAGAACATGAAATTTTCGACATTTTGTATGAAATTCATGACTTATATTTCAGTTTTACTCTGATTTGTATGTAAATTTGCATACACAATTTCATGCGTGTTATCCAAAGATTCAAAATGCGTTTGATGATTGCTTCATTTTCAGTTACTCATAAAAATATTTTATGCTGAAAAGAAAAGGAATTTTAACACTAACGACTTCATAAAAACAGAAATGTATTTCTCTGCAATTATAACATCAACTTCAATCAAGTACTTTAATTTATTTTCAGTTTACTTAAGTATTAGAAAACGCACTAGTATGCGTCTCTAAAAATGTGAAGATAATGTTTTAAAAATCTGATATGTTGTACTCACATGGCTTTCTCTACTCTTGTACGAACCATTCTTACAAACTCTTATTCTTCTATCTTCTTCGTGTTAGTTGAGATAAAAATTTGCAGAAATTATTTTATTGCTCGTTTTCTTGCAGGTGCAACGGGAGTATGGGAATACAGTAGGCTTTGAGCGATAGTCAAATTTTTTGAAGCTTTGAAATTCCGTTCTTTTTGCACGGTTAACACATAAAATGACACATAAGATTAACACATTCCATTTGACAGAAGTATGTTCTCCAAAACTTACATAACTAACGAGGAATATCTCCGAAATGGTTCACTCAAAAAAAAAAATAAAATAAAATAAATAAATAAATAAATAAATAAATAAATAAATAAATAAATAAATAAATAAATAAATAAATAAATAAATAAATAAATAAATAAATAAATAAATAAATAAATAAATAAATAAATAAATAAATAAATAAATAAATAAATAAATAAATAAATAAATAAATAAATAAATAAATAAATAAATAAATAAATAAATAAATAAATAAATAAATAAATAAATAAATAAATAAATAAATAAATAAATAAATAAATAAATAAATAAATAAATAAATAAATAAATAAATAAATAAATAAATAAATAAATAAATAAATAAATAAATAAAAATTGTATTCAGAAATAAATTGTGTGTTTTAGCAAGATCTACATTTTTTGTGTAGTAAGATTTGCTCTATCTCTTACAGTTTACCATTTACGCATAAGTCATCAGAGTAAATAGGACTTCATGGGCTATAGTCAGAAAATTCAAAATACACATTTCATTTGTCATACAAATATCTTAAACATGTCATTTTAATCAAAATCGTTAAAGCCATTTTCAAGAAAATAAAAATTTTCGAAAAATTTTCCATGTAAAGTGTAGTTTAGGGTGGAGCAATTTTTTCAAAATCTTATGTCGCATTCTTGAGAGATATTTAACTTAAATACCAACTTTAGTTTTTAACCGACTTTTCGTCTTTTGGTTATGTTGTCCACAGACTGACAGACACAGACTCAGACCGACAGACATAAACACACGGACCTTTTTCTAAAAATGCTTTTTTGGGATTCAGGGGGCCTCAAAACATATTTCCGGTAAAATCTCGACATCGAATTTTTGGTGGAATACATACTTCCTCTACTTTACTAAACATAGTGGAGAAAGTGAAAAACTGATCTTTTTCCCTAATTAAAAGTATTTAATTCTGTTATCTGAGAAACTCGTTGGCTTGGAACATTGAGCTTTTGCATAGTAATTTTTATTTATCAATGTTAAGTGTGCCAATGTTCAAGCAAACAGTTGTAAAATTGAAAAAGTTATACAATTCATTCCGTTGTCCCTTAAGTGTATTTTTTATTAACGTTAATAACGTTAATAATCATTGGGCGGCGAATGAATGAAGTGGGTGAAATGATGCTCAAATGAGCCCGAGGTCCATAGAGCTTAAAGTTACCCGACATTTGTCTTCTCAGGATAAGGGAAAACCTCAGGAAAACCTAGGGAAAACCTTATTCACTCTAAGCAAGATTCGAACTTGCTACCTCTTGGACGTGAGGCACACACGCTACTGTCACGCTACAGAGGCGATCCTTAAGTGTAGCTGACGCGATGTATGCAAATATTGCAAGGGTGCATCGGGGAAGAATTATTGTAGGTATATGAGAAGCCAATTTGTCACTTGAAGACATTGCTCAAAGTTATATGTACATATGTGAATAATCTAGAATTGTGCACGTAAAACACGACGCCACTGCATGCGCGAAAGGTAAACAAATACACACACCTCCTCCTAGCTTACATACTCATCTGTGAAGGCCAGTAGAATGTCTCCCGAAGCTACGGGGACGAAAGTGAGTGTATGTACCTATGTATGTTGTGGAGCACCCCCAGAAGGAAGGTTGAGGGGAGAGGAAACAGAGGACGACCGATACAAGGAGTCACTGCAGAGCAGAGGACAGGGTCCCTACTATTTACAGATAGAAACACCCCGGCGGTGTCTAGTACAACTGGCGGTCTTCCAGATGTGTTTCTCAATTGGTTTAGTGTGGAACATGTTTATTCTGCAGAAGTTTCAGAACTTGCCAAGATGGTTAGTAACTTGAGAAGACAATAGGCAACCAAAGAAGTTATATGTTTGAAGCTTCCAATGTTTTTAGATTCTCTTAAAATGTCCCTGCGGAAAAATAAAGGTTCCCTTTTTAAAGGTGTAGGCGCTTCTCTCTGGGATTGATTTTGGCCAAAATGTTTGTGATTATGTTTTATTATAAAATTATTTTCACTGCTGTTGTGCCAGGGAGAGATCTTGGGGACGAGGTTGTCCTACCTCCCCTTAAATATGCCCCTGCCTGCAATATATTGTGACAAAACGGCAATTCGATGATTCCCACTTCCTAGCACCAGTGTGGCAAAGTGACAAAATCAGTCCAACTACTTTTCTATCACTTTCTTGTCTTCGTAACCTTGCTCAGTCCGTTCAGTGTCTTTCTTCACTTTCTCTGTCTCTCATACACTAACTACGTCGATACGATCATTCGATGCTCTTTAACTCTTCCTCACGACGACCGACGCATCTTTCGCGACAGCACACTCACGCACAGCTGTCTCGCACTCACTGGGACACTGATTGACTCATGTCTGTAACGGCAAACTCCTCACCCCTGCTCCTGGCCTCCGTATATAGTGGGGATGACGTCCCACAGGTTTTTCTCGAACACCACAAGTGTGTCACCGGTGACACCGTTGGATTTTTTCGAAGGCTCCGGAGAAAGCTTCTATGAAGTAGCCGCTCCCATTGTTGTTAGTCACGCACACACAAACAGTTGCGCGAAGCAGCCTGACCTTGAACACCTTTCCCACTCGCCGGCCCGGCCCTGACAGTCCTTTGTTTTGCGCCGAGCCCGCCGTCAAAATATATGTTCATCAGACCACTGCTTTATGAATTGGGAAGTGTTATATTCATTTGTGCTTCATTTCTATTAATTAGTAATTATTAATCTAAATCTGTTTAGTATAAAACAGTACATCACTGTTAAATTAAGGGAATACACCGCTGAAATTTAGTAGAAATCTCGCAAAAATTGAAATTTGTATTCCATGACTTTAAAATACTTAGCGGCCATAAATTCAAAATGTTTCTTGGCTTTATATTACAATGACCTATATTTATATAATGTACCTAGGTTAGAAACGCAGAATAAAAAGTCTTTAATTTTGAAATTTAAGGTTTTGAAAATTATTTTTTTATCGTATTCACTTTACAATATATATAACAAACAATTAAATCTATCATATACTGTTTTTTTTTTTCTTTTGAACGGTTTTATAGTGACTAGCTTTTAAAGCTGTGTAAAACTTAAACAAAACTATACATTTTAAATAACAGGATTTAAACATGATTTTCTTTGAACTAAGGCTAGTAAAACAAAATTATATGATAGATTTGTACAGCCATGGAAAAAATGATTGAGCGCATTAAGAGAACAGTTTACACAAGTCCATATTCCAACAGCCAATTGAGTTCATTTTTAGTCTATGTTATCGTCTATCGAACACTCAAATAGTCTGTGTCTGATAGACGATAACATATGGAACAGAGACTATAGGTACAAATAACCTCAACTGCATGTTGGAATATCGACTTGTGTAAACCGCACTGCCACACGACTTGGAACTTAAAAATATTCTGATCTCCTAATGAGCTCAATGATTTTTCCATGGCTGTACGTTGTAATCAGATAAATAGAATAACATTTTTAAAAAACGGTATTTTTTAAAATTGCACCGTGTGGAGGCTTTGGCATAGGCTAATAAAATCTAGATTTAACATTTCATAACTCCGAAACTAAATCATTTACCACGCCGAAATTTAAAACCCTCTAAGAAAGCATTGAGAATAAATTTTCAGCTAAATTTGCTGAAAACTTTAGAAAATAACATTTTCAATTGTGTATTCCCTTAAAAGCAACAATATTTGAGAATCAAGGACTGGTCGCTGAAACATTTCGTTTTATAGAAATACGAAGGGACATGCCACAATATACCACATACGAAATACTATAACCGATAAAACTGTAGAGAAATGATTGCAGTAGGCAATGGTGTTATCTCGTATACAGTTGTTTTTTATTGGGTGTTATATATTAGACCACACACACACACACACACACACACACACACACACACACACACACACACACACACACACACACACACACACACACACACACACACACATACACACACACATTCCCACTCTGGAGAACATAGGGAATAAATAATCTTGACTAGTAAAAACTGCCCCTCCCCAATCGGGAGTCGAACCCCGGACCCCTCTCACAGCAGGCAGGTGCCCTACTAACGGAGTTAATTTTAGTTTTGTTTTTATCAACTGGCACCTTCTTTAGAATGCATTATGACCTTGCTGGTATATATTTATTCGTAAATGTTATTGGAACAACGCTCTCTGCTGCTATCATTCGTTTTTCTTCATCACCTTATTGTTATCATTACTGACCTCACGTTCCGAGATTTCGCGACAGCACGTGATGTTGTAATGCGACCTCTAAAATGTTCTGTGCGCAATTGTAAATCACCCTAGGGCACAAAAACTCTGAGGTCGTTTATTTTTCCCATTGTTAACCCCTAAGTCCATGGTACGGAATGACGTGATCAAAGTCAAAATGTGTTTACATCGAAAATGCTGTGGGCTGGGCACATCTGCCTCGCAGACAGGTTGGCTTTAATTGGTTTAAGTGCGCTGTTTACCTCTCGCTTTATTTCCTAATCGATTCCTGCTCTTCATTCGCCTACCCACATCCAAATCAGCTCAGTCAATGGAGCAGGAGCGAGCGTTTTCTAAAAATAGTGTGACCCATGCCGCTGCTTAAAGGTGCGTCAACTCATGTGATCTAGATAACAATTGAAAGCTTAATTATATCTCAGGAAGTGGTTTCTTCACGTTTACAAAAGGATAGTGCCGCGCATGTCTGTGTTTGAGTGTAGCATATTGACAAAGAATCTGGTTTCCTTGCACAGGGAAGGAGTGTTCGCCTGTCATTTGTTTACACCTGTTGCACTCTGAATATGTCTCACCGTCCTTTGTTTTCCTTTTTTTCTTCTTTCAGGTTACTTATGAAGAAATGTACTAAGTGAGGATTGGATATTTTGCCGCGTAACAAACGAGTGGCTATGAGGTATGTGTGAGCTTGTTCTCATTATACGTATATTAGTGATTACTTCATTTAGTGGTTACTGCTTACTTATTACGTACACCCAAAAAATCGATACCGAGATTTCACTGGAAATGCATGTTTTAAGGCTCCCTGAACCCCAAAAGGGATTTCTTAAAAGAAGCTCCATGTATGTGTTTCGTTTCTAAGCACGCGTGTGTGTGTACGTATGTATCTCGTTTGTGACTTGAGTATGTTTGTGTATTTGCGTATATGAGTGTGCATTTATCTCGTTTGTGAGGGTGTATGTATGTGTGAACAGCATAGTTCCGAAACGAAAAGTCAGTTAAATACCAAACTTGGTACTTAAATTTACCATCTTCCAAGGATGCAATACGAAGATTTAAAAAAAAATCCTCCCTTTACAAGGAAAAGTTCTTGAAAAAAATTATTTTCTCAAGAATGACGAACAATTTTGACTAAAATGCTATATGTTTAAGAAGTTTTTATGAAAAACGAAATGTGTATACTGAATTTTCTTTAAATAGCCCTTGAAAAAGTTCTTGAAAAAAATTATTTTCTCAAGAATGACAAACAATTTTGACTAAAATCCTATATGTTTAAGAAGTTTTTATGAAAAACGAAATGTGTATACTGAATTTTCTTTAAATAGCCCTTGAAGTCCTCTTCATTCTGAACGATCTTTGCATACCTGTTAAACCATAAAATCTTACCATATAAAAGAATGTAGCTCTCGTTAAAGCGCCTATTTTATGTTAAATAATTTTTTTGTGGTGTTAATTATTTCTGCGACATTCTTTTTTATTGGTTAGAATTTTCAAGTACACTTTTCTCGAGGGGAAAATCACTACTCTTTTGTTTTCTCCCTCTCCCTCTCATTTGGCTATACAAAGAGGACGGAATTTCAAAGTCATCACGTAGCGACCCGCTCTAAGACATTTGGCTATTTCTTAAAACCTACTAATACATTCCCCTAATCCCCATGTGCCTACAAGTAAATATCTAATAAGACAGTATCCGAAACATTGTATCTCGAATAACATATAATAGATGAAAGAATAAGCTTCTGTAATAATACTTTGTTGAAGAATATGTAGAGAGTGCCATGTGGATGCAATGCATCACATTTGTAAAGGTAGGTAGTGTTTTACTATATCTGGTACTAGAGGCGGTGGACACTTACGAGTCTTACGACACTTGCAATAAAATGGTATTTGGGAAATGAATTTTGGGAAGGGAACCTTTCAGGCTTAATTTTAGGCTTCCTCCCGACATGTGTCGGTTACAAAGATTGACCAAAACCTGAAAAAGCCTCAGTCATGGAGAACCGTCCTGCTGGGACTTGAACCGCGGACCTCCCATTTACAAGTCGTCTCTTAACGACTTCGCCCAGTATGTGCGACGTAACACTTACATATGCATTCACTAAGTAATGTTCATGGCAGGCACAAAATTTAATGGCGGCTGATACCTGACCATTACAAATCTCTTTCCTGTTGTCATTTTGTGCTCGCAAATGATATTTATATCACCAGCTTTAACAGCATCATTTTATGGCGTATTTAACTATACAACACCACAAGGCGTAGGAAGCCTCTGATTGTGTGCTAAGGTTGAGCCAACCGCCATTAAATTTTATAATCCATAATTGCCAATGAATTACGTAATGAATCTTAACTGCCACCTTGCATCTTCAGAAATACTGTCTCGATTTAATTAACCCACACTAAGTAACGCTTAGTGATTGTTTAGCTTTTAAGATTCATCGGATTTACTTGCTGCATTGGTCATAAAATGTTTATCCTATTTCTAGTAAAGTATGGAATGACTACGAGTCTATGACAACTTGCGGAGCGGGACTTAGCACCTCGGGCGAAAGGCGATCTTTTGTGCCTATGTCCCTAACGGGGCAAACCCCAGGAGGATGGGTGAAGCGAATGGATCCGAAGTGCGTCCGGAACGTTGACACAATAGAGCAGGTGGCAGGTTCCTTACGTTTTCCCGGCGGAGGCTGGCTCGGCCCAGGCTGGCTCCGCCCCTTCGTGTTCGTAGTCTCAGAGGGGTGCGGGACTCCCAGTGTAACACACATCCCTGTAGCAACACCATCGAAACCATCGCGCAGGTTAAGCCGTATAACGGCTAGGTACTGCGGACATGACACTCGAATGGGGCAAATAAAATTGCACCCGATCGACTCGAACTGCCTCTGGAGCCTCTGGACTTAAGCCGTACAACGGCTCGGTACTGCGGACGAGACACTCGGGCGGGGAGCAATCACTGTCCCCCCGTTCGACCCGAACTGCCTCTGGACTCAGAAACCGGCTCCCCTCCCCCCTTGGGCTTGTATCATCCCATGGAAGGGGGGGGGGGGCAGAAATCAGTAGGCTCGCCTACCATTCCGGGAGACGAGATTTCGAGATTGCATTTGTTCCCCCTGCAGTGCTGCTACCGCGACACTCGCCGACACTTCCAACCCTGAAAGAAACCTAACGGGATGAAAAGTGAATTGAAATGATTGATGTAACGGAATGGAGGGACAAGAAACCCGGAGGATATGGAAATCCTTCCCAGCATTCCCTGCCGATTCGGGGTAACCTCCGAAAAAAATCCCTTGGGTCAGGAAGAGGCCAAGGCAACCGAAACCGCGACCTCCCGAATGCGGGCCACAGACGTTACCGCCTGAGTCCTCCCGTCCGGTAAGGTATAGAATACCTTTTATTGTATGTTCTCTTATAAGCCAATTTATATTATTTTAAAGAACAAATGTGATTATCAGTACTAACTAGGCTTCGAACCTCAATACAGTTATCGCGAAATGAGCCGATCGCAAGTTGCCAGCTCATGGGCAGAGCCTGACGTCATTGCACGGGGACAGTCACAGCACAAAACGCAACTGGACTCTCTGTGTCCTTCACTATTCCACACAGAATAAGCTGCCTCCAGCACGAAAACCGAAATATTCAAGTACTGCTGAACTTGTACAAGAATTGGGGGCGAATATTTTACTGCAAATGTTGACAGCATAGAAGACTATTTTGAAGCTTAAAACTCGTTAAAACACACACTTTATGTCAAATATTCCTTTTCACTTTTGAGTGAGCCATTTCCGATATATTCTGAAAGATATTCAGTCACAAAAATATTTCATGATTTTTTTTTACCAGGGTAGGTATATCGTTTTTAATTGCAAATGATTAGGTTAAAAAATGCACCGGGTTTACCGTATACACTGATGAAATATGTTATATTCTTTATGCATTCTTAGCATTATAAACAGGTCGTTATTGTATTACATATTGCGCATAGATGTCTGATTATGGCACAAGGGCCAGTAATAGCAATAATGTATTTCCTTTAGCACTGATGTATGTAATACCGATATTCCAAGCTCCCGTGGTTTATAGAGAGAAGATATTCATCTTCCACCTATCAACCAACGTGTAAAAACCTTTGTACATAATTAGATATAGTAATTAGAACTGACTGTATAATTACTGAGGTCCAGGGATTTAGTCACAAAAACACATTATCCAGTGACGGACACAAACAGGCGATTCCATGCCAGTTTCTAAGTCATAACTTGAATTTTCTGGGAATGTCCTCAGAAGACATTATGGATGGTTTTTGCATAAATGGTGGACAGTACGAGACAGACAAATGCTTACTAAATAAAAACAAGGTATATGGATCTCGTTAAAACACAATTTATGTTAAATACTTCTTTTTATCTTTCTAGTGAACCATTTCCGAGGTATTCTTTATTATTTGTTTGAATTTCCCAATATTTATTCTTTTTCTCATACAGGAATGTGTCCGTTCTCTTATCTCTTGACCTTGCAAAGAGAACTGAATTTCAAGGGTATTGCATAGCAACCAGCTCTAAAAACATATGACTATCGCTTAAAGCCCACTGTGTTCCCATATTGCCCTTACAGGAATATTAGCAATAAAATGCTTATGTGGATTGAAATGAGGTGATAGAGAAATAAGCATTTGCAAGAATAGTGTGTATAACAGTGAATATAGCTCTGCGTTATTTGCAAACAGAGTTTCTCCAAATTGAACTACATTAAAAGTCTGTATCGCGACAGGTTACGCGACGATCACTTGGTGAATCGTCTAACGCTATGCACTTCGAATTAGTCGCCAAATATTGATAGACTTCTTAAACGTAAGCAGTAATGGACAGATGTTTATCGCATAAGATTTGAAGGTGTTTTCGTAAATCAAACGCAACGTGCATGTAACCAAACCGCTACTGCAACACAATTGAGTGTTAAAAGAGCACAGTCCACACATCGTGGAAGGAGGTAAATCCAACTTCCCCTCTTCCGCAAATGTTGGACATTGCTGAAGTACACGAACTAAATATATTTTGCAGCAATATAAATATACCTAAAATTAGCACTCATATTAACAATGCGCACAATAATTGAAAGGATAATTTGTCACCATAATATACATTGTCTGTGCATATTCTTTGTTACTATGAGTAACAATACACATTTTTAAGTTTACAAACGAAAACGATCTTCTATTCTCTTACAAACACGATATGTATTGGGAAAAGTTTATCTCTGCATCGCATGACTTGATAGGGGCAAATTTAAAGCAGGATGAGGTATTACTGTTTTCTGTATGTGAGTTAACGTTTTCTTTAGAACCTTATAACCTTTGTATCTTGAATGGTACAAAGAGTAGAATAACTCATTATCCTATCAGACACCAAAAGTGTAACAATCACAATGAAGTTCTCAACTGACTTACCGACGTTGTACGGTTAGCTTTTTAAACTCGAATGATCTAGAGCAGCGATGTCCAATCTTAGCGAAAGAGGGGAGTTTGGGTTTACCCCCTTCCATTACACGTGCACTTTGCCTCTTTTTAACACCCAGCCGTGTATTGCGTTGCAGTGGCGGGTTGCTTATATGTACGTTGCGTTTGATTTACGAAAGCACTTTGAAATCTTAAGCGATAAACATTTCTTCATTAGTGACTTATTTGGTACTGCTTACGTTTAAGAAGTCTATCAATATTTGGCATACCCTTCTTCAAAGAGAGAAGGTTGGATATCCCTGACAAGGGGATTTTATGGTGAGTCTTCCCCTTTAACCGTAGGCCTGTAATTTCGTACAACCCCGATTAATAACGGTGAAAACTCCCCTGATATTCACGGAAAAGGAATGTGAAACATCGGTGGAACGTC
Source organism: Tenodera sinensis (assembly GCA_030765045.1). Taxonomy (NCBI): domain Eukaryota; kingdom Metazoa; phylum Arthropoda; class Insecta; order Mantodea; family Mantidae; genus Tenodera; species Tenodera sinensis. Next base: position 113,553,751 of record CM060964.1, read on the forward strand.
TAACCTCCTTAACCCCCCCCCCCCGCCACCCCTCCCTCCGAGACTCGCCTGTGCTGCACGGTCTACAGCAGGTGCCTCTTGTGGGTGGAAAAAAATCATTGTCGAATAAGTAAAACTGTAAACCATTGTACCTTCTGCAAGAACACTTTGCTAGTTATGCTGCCCGTTTGGGAGCAGAAGGTCAACATTTCCAAGATTTACTACAACAGGGGTGTCCGACCATCTCTCTTTGGAGAACCTTACGTAATGAGCGGCTATAACCCACTCCACTCCTCCAGTCGGAGGGGCAGTCAGTATCCAGTGACGGATGCAGGCGATTCCATGATCCTTTCTAGGTCATACCTTGAATTTTCTGGAAATGTTCTCAGAAGACCTCTTCATTATGGATGATTTTTGCATAAATAGTAAACAGTAAGAGAGACAAAAGCTCACTAAATGAAAATTGTGGATCTCTTTAAAACACACAATTTATGTCAAATACTTTTTTTCTTTGGAGTGAACCATTTACGAGCTATTCTTTCTTATTTGTTTCAATTTGCCTTTGTTTTTTTTTTTTTTTCCAAATAGGAATATGTTATTCGTTTTTTCATCCCTTGGCCTTGTAAAGAGAATGGAATTTCAAAGACATCGCATAGCAACCAGCTCTTAAAACATTTCACTATCACCTAAAGCCTACCGTATTGCCATACTCATCTTGCACTTACAAGAAAATTCGCAATAAGGTAATTTCTGAAAATGCTTATGTCAATTAAAATGTAGTAAATAGAGAAATAAGCATTTGCAAGAATAGTGTGTATAACAGTGAGTATAGCTCAGCATGTATTTGAGAATAGAGTTTCCCCAAATTGAATTATACCAAATGTCTGTATCGCAATATGTTACGCGACGATCACTTGGTAGATCTTCTAAGGCTATGCCAAATATTGATAGACTTCTTAAATGTAAACAATGCCAAAGGAGCCACTAATGAATAGACGTTTATCGTATAAAATTTGAAAGTGCTTTCCTAAGTCAAACGCAACGTACATGTAACCAACCCGCCACTGCAACACTAGGCGCGGTAGGGGGTTAAAAAGAGGCAAAGTCAGAGTATGTTGGATGGAGGTAAACCCACACTCCCCTCTTTCGCAAAGGTTGGACATCGCTGTACTACAAGATAAGGTATTTAGTGCACCTCTCCATCACCATTTCACCGGCCACTCTCAGTTCTATCCAATATATGAGTTTTTTTCTGTACGTTTTACTCTGATTTTCATGACATTACATAGTAACTTCATCAGGTACTGTTTCAGAGCTCTGGGGTAACATGTGGGGCTTTCATTTGGGAGACTCCGAGCTCGATTGCCGTCGAACGCCCACTGGTTTCTTAAGATTTCCCTGGTCGGTAAGCGAATGCTTGGATGGTTTCTCGTCTGCCACGATTTTCTTTCCACCATTCCCTTTCGTCCCACTCCCTTCTCATCTTTCTTTGTGCAGGTTTTAGCTTATGGCGGTGAAGGATAGATGGCGGGACTGCTTGTTCAAAGGAAAGTAGCTCCAGCAGTGGGTCCTCGAGCCTGGAACTGTTAGGGATTTTTGTGCGTCTTTGTGGCCTGTCTGCTTGCGGCCTGTAGCCTCTTGTGGTCCCTTCACTTCGTCTCCTCCTCCCGGGGGGTGGTAGCCACAACAGATCCAAGTAGATCTCAGTACGCGAGGTGTCCCCCTGTCTGTATTTCTTCACTTTCTCTGTCTCACAAATAGCTGGCTTTGACGATGTAATCACTCAATACTCACTAAAACTGCTTCACTGGCTTTACTTCGAGAGTTTTCTCATGACGACTGCACACACACACACACAAACACACACACACACACATACACACACACACACACACACACACTCCTAACAGCTGTCTCGTTTAACACTCCCAACTCACTTTTGTCTCAATAACTAACTGCTCTCTCGCGACCCGCAAGCTTTTATACCGGGGATGACGTAGCACCGATTTTCTGTGAATGCACCTTTTTATCGAAGTTACTGGCAGCCAGACGACTCGCGAAGCTCCTGGCAAATCCTTTGTACTGTGCTCTGATTGTTGCCATGTATTCACAAGCAGTGGCGCGAGTCTTCGATGTACGCCAGCCTGCCTCTGGTATGAGGTAGCTTGACCCTGAACGTCCTTTGATGTGCGCCGCCGCTGTCAGCCGGCGTCAAAATATTATCACGTATACCTGACCGCCGTTATTACCTCTATATCAAGAACATGTTCATCAGTTTGAGAAATACGTTTTAATAATAATTACTAAAGTATGACTTATAAATGTTAACAATGTTGTATTCTGGAGAATTTAAGGCTAGTGAGACTACTTTGGCTGGAAATGCATACCAATGTTTGTTAAATCAGCACCAAGAAGTGAAAGAATAGTTTAAATAAAGATAATGCATGCACAATAAGTTAGTTACTAATAAAATGTTACATTTCCTTTTAATATGCCCATACATGTATGTTACAAAGAAACAGCGACAAAACATAAAACAGAAGAAGCAATGTACAGGAAATGCTTTTAATGTGTAATTTGTAGGCAGCAGCCGAATAGTGCGGGAGCTATTTATGAACGACTTAACATCGGACATCCGGTGCACCCGAAGGTGAAATGCCAACATTCAGTGGTGACAGTCATGGTTATGGTACGGTCAGTCAAGTGAAAAGAGCTTGAATGAAACTTATCTGAGAGATGGAATGAACTCCGCAAAGCAAGCACGGCAATTTCGCGATCACGAAGTGAGTAATGGGCACGACTTTGATCATCTCCGGTTTATACCGCCCTGTCACTGAAGACAGTACGCGTCACACTTCAGCCGAAAAAGCGCGCGAGACGAGGCTTTAGGGAGTGAGATGAAAAGTGACATTCTAGCTGCGTAATTTCCCAAGCACCTACTCTGCTCATAAAAAGTGTTCATTAGTCTAGCTAATCTGTTGCAGACGTTGCTCAAAGTGGCGTGCTTCAGCATTCACACATCCACGACATCTTTTGATGCAATTTGCATTCACATGCAAAAGTTGTACCTCTCTAATCTAATTTCTGCTCTTATCTTGTCTCTCAGTCCCTCTACATTGTGTGGGTTATTTCTATAGGCCTTTTCTTTTAGCATTCCCCACACATAATAACCGCATGCAGTAAGGGTCATTCATTTAGAAATAATGCTGTCTTCAAAAGTCTCCCTTACAGCCTCCGGGTATTACGAGCAATGGCTGCATCTTGTTGAAAATATCCATTTTTACTTTCTCTACTGGTAAGTAGGGAAAGTATTGTAATCCACCCAAAAATTCGATGTCGAGATTTCACCGGAAATATATGTCTTGAGGACCCCCGAATTTAAAAAAAAAAAAAAAAAAAAAAAAAAAAAAATTAGAAAAAGGTCCGCGTGTGTGTCTGTGGACAGCATAATTCAAAAACGAAAAGTCGATTAAAAACCAAAGTTGGTATTTAAGTTTAATGTCTTTCAAGGATGCAACACGAAGATTTTGAAGAAAATAGCCCCACCCTAAACTACCCTTTAATGGAAGATTAATCGAAAATTTTGATTTTCTTGAAAATGGCTCTAACGATTTTGATTAAAATGCCATATGTTTGAGATACTTTGATGACAAATGAAATGTATATCTTGAATTTTCTGGCTATAGCCCCTGTAGCATTTACTCTGGACGACTTTTGCATAACTGGTAAACCGTTAGAGATTGACCAAAACATACCATACAAAAATGCTAAAATACACAATTTATGTCTCAATACATTTTCTTGTAGGTTGAACCATTTCGGAGATGTTCCTTGTTATGTGTGTGTTTCGGAAAACTTGAAGCTTTCGTGAAATGGAACATCGTTGTTCATTTTTTATATGTTAAGTGTGCAAAGAGAACGGAATCTCAAAGCTTTAAAAGATTTGACTATCGCACAAAGCCTACTGTATTCTAATACTCCCCGCACCAAGGAAATAAGCAATAAGATAATTTGTACAAATGTTTATCTCAACTAACACGAAGAAGATATAGGAATAGGGGTTTGTAAGAATGGTTAATACAAGAGTAGAGAAAGTCATGTGAGTGCAACACATCAGATTTTTTCTCTTGTCATTAGTTAATTGTGCAACAAATGTGCGAGTATTGCGTACGATACATCCCTGAATTTATAGTATCTTCAAAAAATATAGGTCCTGTTGTTCGATGTGCTGTTACGCCACAACGCACATCGATCTCTTTGTCCTGCAGAGGAATTTGTGAATTATTCTTGTATTTTCTGTTCTCCAGAATCTCTTGTTCTGTGAACATATGTAACCACGCTTCATCAAACAAACAGATCAACAATATCATCTGGATGTTCTGTAAAACGCAGTTTCTCGACTTCGTTATCCGTGGCAGTAATTTTTGGGCTACAATAACTCCGTAAGGTTTCAATTTTAAAAGTTTAGTAGCCGTATGGACTGAAGTTTTTGAAATGCCTACTTCTTGTGCTACAGGATGTAAAGATTTATTAGGAGAACGTTCAAGTGATGTGCCCATCCAGTTTTTTTCTCATGGAACTCTATGTTTAGGCTTTCCATTTTTGGAGTTCAGTGAACCGGTTGCTTAAAATCTATTGACGAGGCTTCTAGCTGTACGTTTATTTGGAGTAGCAATATGTGGGGAGTGAAGAGTGCTCAACGGCCCTCGTATCTCCACCTAAAGATCTTATGGTGTCCAGTGAATGGAACACTGGAAGAATACCCGGACTTAAAGCCCCCTCCTATGGGTGAAATCAAATCCGGGAACATTCCGTGGCAGGAATCATTTGCTTTTAGAAAAACGGCATTCTAAAATGCTTCAGGGTCGCCCTCGTATGTCATTGTATGTAGAAGTAGATGTATATTTTGTAGTTTTAGGTATCAAGAGCTCTTTAAAATTTGTATTAGGAAACTTACAGTACATAACAATCAATGAACTTACTATTCTAAGGACTGAAATCGATAATTTCTAGCGTCTTAGGGCCAACTATCTAAGTACATAGTTTTTCAGTCCAGTGCACAATGAGTTAAAGCAGCAAAAATTACCCGTTTCACAATGGCAGGACCTTTGTAAATGCATTAATTTAAGATCAAAAAGAGCGTGTAAAATCAATTCGGCTACCCTAGGATCAAAGGAAGTAAGACAACTGAATGTGGGAGAATACATTGCTCAATAATTTAATAACTTCCTCTACCGGTTGCCTATTGTACACAAAGTATGGTATTCGACCCAAACATTTCACATCGATGTTTAAACTTAGGCTTTCACGGCCAGTGTCTTGACTATTAGATATGTTTAGTTCTTCCGGGCTTGTTGAAAAGTGGGATAAACATCAAGCATTATAATCGATGTTACCTGCCCTTTAAAGGGAGAAAGGCAAAGATTTTAATGGAGTAGCCCCCAACCCAAACAACGCCCCACAAGGAAAACTTTCATTATTAATATTTTCTGTAGGCCCTTCCGTCTGACTACTCCTAACTGCCAACTTCAGATAGCAGTACATTTTTGGCTACTATCTATGGACTTTTCGTACATTTTCTATAATAATGACGTAATACCGGTATTCCAAGCTGACATGGCTTATAGAAAGAAGATGAAACCATTTGCAATATTCTTTTCTGTGAAAAACGAAGTTGTAAAAGCCCTGTGCATTATTAAATATAGAATAATAATAAAGATCTGAATGTATAACCGGTCGTCCTTAGCGCGGTGGTTGTGCTGCTGCTTACCAAGCGGAAGACTCGGTTCGATTCCCGGTAGTACATGAGGATCTTCTCCTGCTGAAAGAGCTGCTCCGGAGTGCACTCAGCCTTGTTAGGTCCCTGAGCGGGCAATTGAGGAGCTACTTGATTGAGAAGTAGCGATCCCTGCTTGGGAAGACCTCGTAACCGGCACTGCCAATCAAGACACCTGTGTCGCGTAGAGGTAGGGGATGCAGCGGTGGGGCCGTAGGCCCCGGCCTGGAAAGGGTTGTTGCACCACGGGATTATGTATACCTACATATTTACCTTTTTTGTATATTAACGTCCTCCAACGTAATGTCATATTGGACTTATGAACGAATGAAGTGGATGAAATGATCCCCAAGTGAGCCCGAAGTCCATAGAAATTAAAGCTACCACATTCGTCTTCTCGAGATAAGGGAAACCCCCGAAAAGAAAAACTCTAATCCGGATAACTCACCCTAAGCGAGATTCGAACTCGCGACCTCTTGAATGTGAGGCAGACACGCTACGACTACACTACAGAGGCGGGCCATAAATATTTGCCGTGCTGAGATGAAAATAGGCTACGTAAGAGTCCATAGCTCTTGCTCACTTCACTCCCAGAAAGGGACTGCACCCAAGTTGCTTACACACCTGGTGATAACAAAGGAAAAGATGAAATTTATTGGAATCATGCTTTAAATGATTGTTTATTAGAAGTTGAACTAAGTAACAATCGATCTATCCTATTTTGGGTTCCTTCTTATTTACAGTTATTAAAAATGACGTACATACAAATTTACCCCTTCATTTAGGATTGTATGCTGATGACATAAATCTCTATGTACAAAAATATACCCATAGACGTTAAAGCAAACTAGAAAAATCTTGTGAAGCTGTTCATAACTGGTTCCTTTCAAATAAACTAACAATTGATTCAAGTAAAACTTTAAATTCTGAAATCTATTGAAAATAAAACGCATTATGTTAAACTATCAGGCTTGCTTTTGGGTAGAAGATGCACCGGGATAATTATGTAAGTTTTATTTGTGAAAAATTAACAAGAGTTATGCATCTATTTAACCCTTTCAGTCCTGGTGTGTATTATAAGATACATAGGCTTTTTTTCCTATTTGTACTAGTTTTAACTTTTTTCTGCTCTATTCTTGTTATACTGTCTGTCACCAATTAAAAATACATATTTGAGACGTTTTGAATTGTAAAAAATATTTTTTTATATAATTTATATTGTAGTGGTTTTTTTCATAAGAAAAGAAGCAAAATCCATGCAACCCTAGTCAAATGATACCCCGTCATCAACCACGCGTGCCATCACACCGATTATTTTACATGGGCCCTCCCCGTCCTTTACCACAGACACATCTGACTGCGGTTGCCGAGACTCGAACTCACGACCTCAGGCTGTGAGTGCATATCCAGTGCACTACGTGTTGCCTTAACGATCATGGCTATTCAATCCAGCAGGCTGAAGGTTCCAAAAACAATTCGCGTACAGAGTTTCAAATTGTTACAAATTATGACTTTAGGGTAGGATAGGACGTCGTGGATAGGGTTCGGCACGTCTACCTTGAAGATTTTAGTGCACCCCCAGAAGGAAGGACGAGTGAGAGGAAGACCGAACCAAGGAGTCACCACAGAGCAGAGGGTAGGGTCCGTACCATTTCTCCCGTGGCGTCTAATACAACCGGAGTCTCGCCCACCAGCGGGTTTAGACATGCCGCAGGGGGTTTTGGAGCCAGGAGACCGTCCAGCCGAAGGGCAAGGTTTCCAGAGCGAATATTCCCTGCTATACATGGCCGAGAACCCCGCCGACACTTCTAACCCTGAAAAAGACCAGCCGGATGAAGGGTGAAGGAAAATGAGAAGTGAAGTGAAGTGAAATGCAGGGACAAGAAATCCGTGGGATGTACGTAATGAACCTACCCAGCATTCGCCCGAAAAAAAGAAAATCCGTGGGTCAGTTAGACCGGTCGCTGGGTTCGAACCCGCAAGCTCCCATATGTGGGCCACAGACGAAATTGCCTGAGACTCGCTCAGTAATTATGAACTCACCTTCATTCTACATTTATAGCAATTTGTGTAATATATGTTAAATACAACATTAATTTACAGGACGTTCACTTTATCATAATTATGAAACAAGGTATAAAAAATGATGGTAATTTAAATCACATTAGATAAGCTAAAACAAACAATACATACACAAACGCCTCAGATCAAAGTTCTTAATACCCTGTACTACACACTAGGGAATTGCCCACAAATAATTTTAACAACCTTGTGTCTGTATTGCTAAAGACTCAATAACTTTATACTCCAGATTAATATACGTGAATAAAATTACAAAAAATTGGCTTGTTTTAATGTCATTATCTATTTTATGCGTGTATTAGTTTTTCTTTTTTTTGGGGGGGGGGGTATTAATAGCTATTTCATATTCTATATGATTAATGGATAAAAACAATAACTTGCTAATTTTATATTATTCCTGAGTGTATCATTTTGTATTAAAGTATCCTTCTGGCATTTGGAAAAAGCTCCACTGTACATGTAGGTATGATAAGGAAATGCACTTTGCTGTTAGTATCGTTTAATAGTTTTTAGAGAAATGCAGTGCATCGCACATTTTAACATTATAAAGGGCGCACGCGTTCTGATCACACATCATCTTTTAATTGTTGTTTCACAGGCATTACTGCCATGTACGTAAATACACATCATCTGTCCCACATAATGGAACTGCGTATTTATTAGGTTATTTTTGAAAATTTTATCCCATTTTCTATTTTAGTCGTTTTTGCGTCATTGTTCTTTTTGCGTCTTCATTTAATTTATTTCTTGTAGAATACTTACATTAAGTATATAAATATTTAATATTATTGAAATTTTGCATAAACATTTCTTCTCAAATATCAGCAATCTCTCTATTCAATTGAGAAATATGAATAACTTTGACATGCTATACCCACGTTCTTAGAAAACATGATTCTGTTTAATGACTAGACTGGAAATGGTTGCTAGCGGGTGGGAGGATAGCTATTATCAGAGGAGCAGGTATAACCAGGACTATTCTGTAACTTCGTGGTCAAGAAGGTGTTCCTCCATTACTAGTTAAGCTTGAAGAACCCCTCTTAACAAGTGCGTCGGTATTTGGCATTCTGTAACTCGATTGTTATCGCGATGTTTGTTTCATAGCTTTTTTTTTATTAAATGCTGGAGGTGTCTAATCAAAATGTTGTGGTTTGCCCAACTTTGGTATTCCAGCATTGCTAGCACAATAGGATATGTTTTCTAAGAGGCCTTTGTTTTGTTGATATGTTGAAACTCTAGCAGCAATCTTTCTCAGAAAGCACTGGAGCTATTGATGTCAAACACATTTCTTACAGCCACATTCCCGTGAGAGAAACACAGTAGTTAATGTAGATAGTAACATAATTGTGAGCTGCCACGTGCTACTGTTTCTCCCCTTTCTGGAGTAGCTTCTGAAAATGTCTTTATTCTGGAGTGAGTGAATGAGTGAGTGAATGAGTGAGTGAGTGAGTGAGCAGGTGAGTGAGCGAGTATGTGAGTGAGCGAGTAAGCGAGTGAGCGAGTGAGAGAGTTAATGAGTGAGCGAATGAGTGAGTGAGTGAATGAGTGAGTGAATGAGTGAGTGAATGAGTGAATGAGTGAATGAGTGAGTGAATGAGTGAATGAGTGAGTGAGTGAGCGAATGAATGAATGCATGAATGAATGAATGAGTGAGTGAGTGAGTGAGTGAGCGAGTGAGTGAGTGAGATTTAAGGGCCCGTCGACAGCTAGTTCATTTGGGCTCCGCTTAATTCTGGATGGCTTTTGCATAATTGATAAACTCTTAAATATAGATAATCTTATTACAGAAAAAATATGATCTCGTTAAAGCGCAAATAAAAATCCAGTGTCGCACGATCGCCCCCCCCCCCCCGACGGTGGTCATGGCCGCCCAAACGCCACCTAGCGCCGAGAACAGCAGTTACCACGTGGAAGCATTCACGCCATCTATCCAGCACCCCCAATACCACTCACCTGAAAGATGATAAGGAAATGGAATGAAGGAAAATGATGGAAGGGAAACCTTAGTATGACATTAAGCAACTCAGTATTCGTCTAAGTGACATGATGAAATCAAAGAACCCAATTCAGAATGTGCGGTCGCCGGGGATAGAACCCAGGAACTCCCGACACGTGGGCGTCGGCAGACCTTTTTTCAGAGGGGGCCGCAGGTCGGAAGTTTGCAATCAAACAATATTAATTCATTATTCTCTTGTCAAAAGCTATAGTATTTGTTGCGGATAACCGTACTAATTTGTGCTGAATAAAAATTGTTCTTTACATCAAAATTAAAACAACAGTCTAATAGTCACTAATTGACTGCACATTAAATTCATTAATTTCCAAGGGGGGGGGGCGTTCTTGCTCCCTCTTCGCGACGCCCATGGTCATACACCTTGCCGCGGAACCACCTCGCTGGGTTGGCCAGTTAAACGTTGTCGATTTGAGTGGCTCAGTTGGTTAGGCGCTGGCCTACTGATCGCGTGTTCAAACCCGGCCCAGATCGATGATCTTTAAGTGCGCTTAAAAGCAACGGACTCGTGTCAGTGTATCCATTGGCATGTAAACGAATTCCTGCGGGACAAGATTCGGGTACACCGGTGTCGCTGGTATGATCCTGGCAGTTGACAACGCCTTTAACAAAACCAAGAAAAGAATTAACTATATATGTGCAACGTCGGGTAACCCAACAGGTCTATGCTTATAATAAAACTGTAACCCAAAAATATCTGTTATTTTCGATTTGTGATAAATAATTGGCACCAATCTGTAAAATCGCCCATCTCAATGTCAAAAATATTATTTAATTTCTGCGTGCGTGTAAATGTGTGCTGTACTGTTTAAAGGAATAACCCAGCACCGATATTATGAAACTTAGTATACACTACACCTTGCGTTTCGACTAGAAAATATGCTATGTGACATCCTAATTGCTTTCCCCAAATGGTGTGGGCTTCTATTTGAACGTAAAATCTCAAAATCTAAAAAGGTGTCCCGTTGATTAATTTTTTCTTACAAAATTCTACCTAAGAAAAATCCACAAGCATGAAGTTTCTGATAAGTTTCGGTATTTACATTTTGAAAAGATGAAGTTTTAAAATCGTCATATTTGTCATAAGTTATGCCTGTTATTCCTGTAGGTGAAACGATTACTAATAACATAGAATACCTTTTAATTTTTATTAAGGTAACCCATCTGTGAAATTTGAAAAATTTCCATTTTTCGTCCTATTCTTCTCAAATTTTGGGGATAGGCTTGTTGCTCAGAGTTAAAACAATATTATGAGTTTGAACTTTATATCTTGAATAGTTTTTTTAATTTTTTTTTTTTTTTTTAATTTCTGTAAGATTATGTGAAAAATGCTCCTCGGTACATACTTTTCAACCAAGAGCGTTTCAACTTCTACAGCTAATCAATGACATATAGTGCTACAACATTTGGCTGGTGTTTTTTAGTAATTTTTTTGGGGGGAGGGGAGAAAAAAATTTGCAAATTGCATAATCCAATTTCTGAGAATTTTACCCATTTTACAAATTCCTTTTTGAAATAAAAACTTTTTTATTAAGGTACAGCAAAAATTTAGAGCCATGTTTTAATTACTATACATTGAAAAATATGTGTACCAAGTTTCAAGAAGGTATCTGCAAAACTATGCACCAAGGAGCATTTTGTACATAATCATGTGTCAGGAAAATCATAAGCGGAGAAAAATGGAGTTAAAGTTTAGCAACTATATAATACAAATGTACTTGATTAAAACTGGCCTGCACCATATGTGGGACCCTCAGAGGTCCTTTTAGCTGTTTTTTCAAACTTCAGTCGTTTCCTAGCAGTTCTGTAGCCCCTTTCTGAATACCTAGCACTATCCTTCAGACGACACTTATCTCTAAGTTTACTTAATTTCTCCCCAATTTCATTGAAATGTCTACCCTGAACCTAATACTTTACATGCTGTGAAGCTTCATAACCCATATTATATTCACTAATTTCATATATTACACCAATTTCTGTTTTCTTTTTTGAAAAAAAAATTTCCTTTGGGCATTTCTTCACCATTTCTTCACAGGGCACCATGAGGTTAGCACATTTTCCCTCTAGATAAACCAAAGAACTTTGGAATTTGCCCAACAGATAGCTCTCATATAGATTATTCTCAGGTTAGCCAACATGTTTCAGCTAATTTGTTACAAGAAACCGCGTAATTCAAACTCAAACTGAACAGATATTGAGTCGGAAAAACATTGCAAGCACTTCCAGTGCACTCTACTGACCTTGCTTCGAGTGTTTCTGTGCAATTAAACTAAATTAAACCTAGCACATGACCATTTAAAACCCTCGGTGAAGTCATTTAAAGGGCGCAGATGAGCAAACAAAAGCATGAAAATGAAAGCCAAGGGTTTAAACTTATTTATAGTATAAAAAGACAAAATGAAAAATTTTGTCATTTTTGCCCATTTTTCACAGATGGGTTACCATTCCTGTAGGTGAAACGATTACTAATAACATAGAATACCTTTTAATTTTTATTAAGACTACAAAAATCGGTTTTATTACTGGTTTTTCAAAACTACATGCCATGTAAGTTGCACAGAGATAAGTGGAAAGGATTGCATGCGAGAAAGGAGAAAATCACAGTAGAAGCAAGAATAAAAAGGAAACGTATAGAAGTAAAAGAGGGAGAAATGAAAGTGAGAAGCAGACGGGAGAGGTAGAGAGAAAAGGTTAGACGGTAGTAAAGAGGTAGGGAGAGTCAGTGAGAAATTGAGAGTAGAGGAACAGAGTGAGAGAGAGAAAGGAAATTCCCCATTAACGCGAGCAGAGCTGCGGCTTCCGCTAGTTCATCATAAAGACTGAGGGAAAACCTTAACCAGGTGGCTTGACCCAACCGAAATTCCAGCATTGGTCCACAGCGTGGGCCTTAACACTGATCTGCTGGCTAAATCCAATTTATAGCAGTTTATCTTTTGTATTTCAAGCAGTGCTGATGAACAGGCATAGGAATTCTTAAACAGTTGACTTCAATGTATCTACAGTTAAGCCATTGCACTACGAGGAATACGAAACCAAAGAGGACAAAGGCCAGTGGCAGGCGGTTAAAAACCAGTCTGAGATATTCTGCAAGCGCCCAAAGGCTGTACGAGGAATGGGGAGGTGCTTTGTTATCTACGACGTCCTTACCTATAGACCAGTGAAGTTCAACTTAATCTCCTTCTGTCCTGGTTTTAAGGTTTAGAAATTCCTATACCTGTTGACGAATAACTTAAAAAGTTCTATAAATATGTTACAAATTATGCTGGAAGCGTGACAGAAAAAACCTACATATTTCACTTCAAATGCTTGACCTTTTATTACCTTATTCTGATCCTTAGGTTGCATATAATAGAGGTCGCGTGTTCGAATCTCGCTTAGGGTAAGTTATCCGGGCAAGGTTTTCTTCCGAGGTTTTCCCTTGTCCTGAGAAAACGAATGTCGGGTAACTTTAAGCCCCATGGACCTAGGGCTCATTTGAGCATCATTTCACCCGTTTCATTCATTCACCATCTGATATGACATTACGTTGGAGGACGTGAATTAAAAAAAAAAAAGAATTAGTCTGATGTGATTAGGTTGTTGTTTTTGTTGTTGTTGTTGTTCTTCTTCTTCTTCTTCTTCTTCTTCTTCTTCTTCTTCTTCTTATTATTATTATTATTATTATTATTATTATTATTATTATTATTATTATTATTATTATTATTATTATTATTATTATTATTATTATTATTATTATTATTATTATTATTATTATTATTATTATTATTATTATTATTATTATTATTATTATTATTATTATTATTATTATTATTATTATTATTATTATTATTATTATTATTTTTATTTTTATTATTATTATTTCATTAAAATTCACTACATATAATTCACATGTTTCGCTTTACAAATGCAATTTATGGGGCTTTCTTGCAACCGGGGAGTAAACCGAAGGAAAAGAAGAAGGTAAACATTTTCAAACACTGCAGCACAACAGTTTTCTGCACTTAGTAATTGAGAAAATACAGTAATTAAATTACAAGATGCAAGTGAAGTAAATACTTTATTAAAAAAAAAAAAAAAAAAAAAAAAAAAAAAAAAAGCTAATATTAGGGGTAGTGGCTTCTCACAAACGCGATACATCGCTAAATGTTATAAAGACTTGGACTTTTGTATTTTCACTTTTTACGACCTGTAAAGCACTTTTTAATGTACTTTGAAATTGTGATAAAATGCAAAATTGACTCAAAACGCAAAAATTATACAAAAAATGCGATTTAAATACGAAAAGTGTTGCAAATCATAGGCTGTATTTAAATGAAAATGTAAAACGTAGGGTGAGAAATATCTTAATGGGTGTCTATAAGTGAAACAAAAAGTTAAGGACTCACTGACTCACTCACTCCTTCATAATTCTTTTCCAAGAGGTTGCTGAGCTTTTGATCCTGCCCCTGCAGGAAGACTTGAAATGCCCATTTAAGTAAAAGTCAAAGTTTTATTCAATTATTCGGGTTGTTAAAATGGACGTGAATATTGTTTTATTGATGGATGTGAATCTTTTCATTCCCGTGCTACATAGTATGCAGAAAATTGAAGATGTAGACTGCCTACAAATTGACTGTTACGCTCAAATACGCCAGCATAGATACTGAAATATGTTTCACTAAATACAATTTAATTTTAAGGGACAGGATAACACTAATAAAGGACAAAATGGTGGGGTATGTTCTATGATTTCACCCAATAGTGCTACTGATTATTGAAATTACATGTCTTAAGTTAAATTTATGTATTTTTTATTATTCTTGTTTTGCATCATTATAAATTTCTCTTTAATTTCGTTACGCTTTATTGTGTCTCAATCGGTTCTATTTTTTCTCTTTTGCTTTAACCTGTATTAATGTAAAATAAATGCCAAATCTACTTTATGCAGCTGACATGATTGGAACGTTTATAAATTTGATTTTAATTTCACATTAACGTTATTTCAAAAGCATTTTCTGATTTCAGAATTAAGTGAAAAATATGTTTTTCGTCGAAATGCTATACAGTGCTAAATTGCAAATGTATAAGCGCCACAAAATGCTAAATGCAGCCATCCCTAATAGAGAAGCGCGGTCGGGAGCGTCAATATGTTGCATTACATAATTGAAGGTAATCTTCGTCTGAGCACGTCATATCGACAGGTACCTACAGGTGAGAGAGCGGGGAGGGAATGCTCCTGCTCATTTTTTCCTGTTGATCAGAACCATCCCTTTGGTGCAGCTTGGGGGCGGAAATCACGTGCGGGGAGGCCACGAAGCGATTGGGCAAAGTAATGACATCATCACTGACGTCAGTCTTTTGAAGTACACTCACAAAGCCACTGGAGTACGTTACGTTATCAGTACAGAGGGAGCTGTGTATTGAGGCGCGCAGTTCATCATCGAGCTGGTTGGTGTATCGGAAGCTAAACAGCTGTGTGTTTGCGCGAGTCTACAGCGAAGGTAGGCTGACTGCCGGGAGTCAAGTTTCAAAATAACCGCACCACAGTTCGAGGTGAGTACAGCATCTTCACGTGCCGTGCATTTGTTTAATCCCTTGTTAGTGAAGTATTTACAATGTAGGGGATTCTGCTTCCAACAAAGGTCCTGCATTTAAATGCATTGCAGTAAATGGGGAAATACCCACTGTGATTTTTTTTTTTTAAATAATTTTACTTTTTGTAGCCTTACATTGCAACAGAAAAGGGCAGATCGCAGGTTCGATCCCCCTTTGTGTATGAATGTATTTTAGTGGAGGCTCTTGTCATTCTTTTGCTGTTGGCTTAAAAAAGTTGAAATAAAATATTTCAATGTGAATCCCAAGGTGTAAATGTCTCTTGACATACTGCTAGTTTTGTATGCAAATGCGTTCTGGAATGTGATATCCTGTGCTGAGGAGATTTACTGACAAAGAAGTCCATTTCGCCGAACTGGAAATATTAAACACGTGCACGTGGTTCTGCTTACGCTTACGTTATTGCTTGATGTACAAAGGACATTTAAAACAGCACAGCATCAAGTGTATTGGTATTCACTCAGATGTGCGTTACAAGTTTAAGGTAATATTTAGCTTGGCTATAGGTTTTTCGGGTACGCATACGTTTTTATAATGTGTAACATTTTCCTGTTCCCCAGGTAAAAAATATATTCATTTACTTATGTATTCGTTGTGTTTATGCTATATTATTTTGCATGGTTTCTGTGTACTGTCATTCCTGTCACAGCATTAGGTAGGCATGTTTGTGCGTAGGGATCAATATTTTCGGGAACGTATTATTGTTACGCACGTGTTAACAATCCGGTCCGTCAAGGTCATTCTTTCCCAGGTGACATCTGATAGTTCTTAATGAGTGTTCTTAGTGTGCAGGAGGCAATTCGAGCACTAGTATTTGCACCATTCTGTCATCGCAAAGCCTAAATGATAGCATTGTAATTTGTGCATATAATCGATTTAGTGTATGACCGTGAAAAACAAAGAAACGAGAAAATATTGATTTTACAAATCAGTGTGATGGACCAGTACTCTTGATTATTTTTTAGCTTAAATTACGAATAACAATACTGGCCTGCATGTTAACACTCTGAATAGCATATAGTGGTTCTTTTTTCATTTATTGCTCTCTTACGTGTGAATAATATATAGTGAGTTCGAGTAGTCTAATAAAGCAGTTTCAGTTCCATAACGAAATGAACTATTGAATGCATTCATTTTTACAGCCGCCTCCTTTAGAAAACGTAACTGAGGTTATAACATATATTAGGCAATGTTTTAGTTCTAAATTATTGTTACAATGAGTATTAACATTTACGATTTCTAACTGCTTAGGTATAAAATGGGAAAGGTGGCGGCTCCAGTAGCTTTTTGGCCTGGATCCGTTTTCTTAAGTTAATAACTTCCCCTTATTTCATTGAAATGTTACATGCCACATTATGCGAGTAAGCCACTGTACCATTTGTATTGAGCGTGACATTGTGCGCTTATCTATTTGGGCCCTTGTGGAATTCTGACATGAGTCCAGCCGTGGTGTTCGAGAAATTTCGGCCTGATTCGGTTGACAGTTGCATGTTATGACGTCACAAACGAGGTGCTACAATTGCGATTTGACTTTGTTTTTATATGTGGTAGTAATCAAACAAAGTTGTTTTCGGCGAGTTATGCAAGTATATTAATATATTTAATTTATTTCAAGTGTTTATTACGTTTACTTGCTGCTTGCAAAGAAGTGTTATTAAAGAAGGAAGTTTATGTGAACGCTTGTAACCTTAATGAAACAATTTTCTGATACTATTTAATGGATTTATTTATTTCATCAATTTAGATTTCCTTCCTCAGTGGTGGCAAAATATAATCCATGTAAATAGCTATTATAGCGTGCTTATTCGTTACTGAGTACCTAATTATTCAACGATCAGTAAAATATGACCGCTTTACTGTAGCGTAAACCTAACCGACGTTTCCAACTTACGAGTTTCTATAAACGTCTGTGTTTATAGGTTTTTAATTGAATAATGGAGTGAATGCGTAGTCTGACATACTGTATTCATAATTACCTCTCCAACACGGAAGGTCGCATTAGATCATTTTCGTGTGCTTCTGAACAGTGGATTCATGCTATACACAAGAGTTGATTTTGTGATGTAAAAGTGCTTTTATATGTATTAAACATTTTTTTCTGAAAGCGATATAATTGGAGTACTCTTAAGAGACCAGGCGTATTATTTTAATTCTGCCAAGTCCAAATTCAAAATTGGTATACCCCAAAGTAATAGCCTAATTGTCTTTGAGGGTTGTACATTATTTCAGAGTTGGTATCATCAGAATTTGAAATACATTTTTAAACGACAGCTGTTTCTTAATATTTTAGAAATGAAAATTGAAGGAACTAGTTTTTATTTTAGTAAGCAGTGCACATGTGGTGTGGATACAATCGCCGTTGAGGAAAATCTGTCATCATTTAGGGAACATATTTGGAAATAAGGCAATTGTGTACAAAATCGGCCACTCGAGAAAACAAATGAAATATAGTGAAATGGGTGCAGTTTTTATTGCTGATTACGATTTTGAAAGTTTTATTTGGCGGTCAAGCTTCGTTTTCGTTTTCCCTAGGTTAGGTTAGGTTAGTGTGTGTATATGAGTGTGATGACAGGGTCCTGTGTTATCGAAATTTTGCCCGTGTTAGGTTAGGTTAATGTATGAGTGTATTTCATTTGTTTTTCTTATGCATTAGTGTTGTTTAAGCATATGTTTTGTGTGAATTTTATGTTTCGACGCTGTTTATGCTCTTGGTATCGAGAGCTATGTTATTTTATTTCCTTACAAATAGTCAGATTCAGAAAATTCGTTAGCCTGTATTATCCCGTACGCCACGATTTAAGCAAACATGCTGAAGCTCTATTACTCCGGACGTTAAGCAATGCGCATGGATTGGCGGCGCTGTTATCGTGTTTACATACTGTCTGTTCAGCACCTAATGGTCTAAGAGGAATTAGGGGCAGGGGAGACATTCCACACAGTATAACCTTAGTTTTGTAAACATCCGCTTAGTCATTGCTCTGCTTGTCATGTTGCTAACTTACCTCCAATATTATTTGCGATATGTTTGCCCACTGCTAATTTCTCTTACTTTCAGTTGTAAAATCGTACTTTTCACTGGTTTTGTGCCGGAAGTAATGGTAAAAGTAATGTAGAAGCAGATAATCCTCCACCTAGGAGTGCTGTGAAATCTGCTATGATATTGTGGTTGTAGAACTAAGGGGTTCAGAGTGACAGTTCTATGCGTAAAACAGATCTTTATAGGATGCCTGAATCAAACAAACCTAAAAAGGTTCTTGAAGATTCTTAAAGGCCTTTCTTCTATTACTTTCATTACCTGTACTTGCAGGAACAATTACTATAGTATCTACTGACCGAAATTTTGATACTTCATTCTTTGATCCTCCAGGAGGGAATGAGAAGTTATTAGACTGAATTCTTCCTCATTTGCTATAACGTTATTATTGGTTATTTTGGTTTTACTGGGCCCCACTGTCGTTCACTTGCCCCCATACATGTGTGATCTCAATCCCATAGGACTAGTTTGGGCCAAGGTAAAATGAATACTTGCAGAAATGCAACAACTGACTTATTCTTACAGGAATTGCACAATATAACACTCCAGGATATATCAAGTAAGACCAAAACAGATTGGCAGTACTTTTTACAAATATAGAAAAGGCAGAAAATGATCGGTGGGGGAAAGACGGAGTAGCTGAAAACATTGTTTAAGGTTTATAAGCTAAATATACTGCATGAACTGAAAATTAAATTGTGCTATTTTGAGCGACCTATTTGCTTTAATCTGGCGTGAATGCACATTCCAAGTCTGGCAACATTATTGTAAACGCGATTAGAGACAGAACTGCTGCTCGCGATGTCATTGTTTATTGGGAATTGTTTACTGATGTAGTGGTTGGCTGCATTCCTGCCAGGGACCTTCAGCTGGTGAATAAACTGTACGTACCCTGTACACCGGCAATGCAGAGCACGCGTAGTTCCTCCAATAAGCGCATACAAACAAATGCAAGAGTACTACTTGGCAAAGTGACGAGGCGTATTGACCTTGGCTGTCGAGCGCTACGATCGCTTCTTATGTTGTTTATTTATAGAGCGAAATAATAGTAACTTGGCTATAGTCAGAGATAAAACACAAATAGATGCTATCTCGCGCCTGCCGATATGAGACGTTGCTGACCTGAAGATATGATTGCATCTGAACAGGTTGTAGACACACAGTCTCGCCTTGTTTGTCCGATATGCTCGCATAAACAGCTGGGCAGTTTCACATTCTTTCCGATACGCCTTATGGCTTTGCCAAGTCCTAGTAGTGGCTTGAAAGACTTCTGTTTATGAAAGCGATGCTTATCTTTTAACACCTGACGCGCACGGGCAGTAGTGTCAACTCTGGTGATTTGTCGCTAGATCTGGGGTCTTTTGAAGTCGTTAGCGAAGGTAGTAACTAGTGACTCTCTAACGATTTTAGGTGACCTTCAGAGACAATTCTGGAGGATTCAGATGTTTAGCTTGATAAATTTGCTAGTTGAGTGTAATTGGGTTTTAAAACATTAAATAAAATAAATACAGAGTAAGAATTACTTTCTTGAGAAGAACTGCGGTTGAATCCCTTCGATATAGGTAAGTAGATTGCTACAAAGATGCGGCAGCATCAAACCGGTTAAAGATCGGATAGATATTGCAATCGTAAGTGCCTCCCTACCACATTACAATGCGGTGGTAGAAAGGATTTTTAATCACTTGAGCATTTTTACTGCATTTTATGAGCTAAAAGCTGTTGAAGTATGCATGTATTTATGCTGTAACAATTACCAAAATATGAACTAAAACTTAAAACAGAAAACGAAATGTATTTACTTCTAACATTTTTGGATGAAATGAATCATACCTCTCATAACCTTCATTTTTAGCAACGAATAAGACATTGCAATACACAGGATTTTTAAACAAATATTTCATTTTTGTGTCAGTTGCAACACTAGCATTTTGTTTAAAACTTTGAAGTTCTTTAAAATATGACGATCGAGATATTGAATAGTGTAATCTATTAAATAAATGAGTTTTTCTAATTGCCTTTTATTGCCTGTTTTAGTATTTATAATGCCTTTTTCCTGCCTATTTTAGCTATTTATACTGCCTTTCCTGCCTATTTTAGCTATTTATACTGCCTTTTTGCCTGCCTATTTTAATGATTTATAATGCCTAAACTTCCGGTCTCTGGTCATCGGTTTAAATGCGCCAAGCAGCTGGGTATGTTGTATTGCGGAAATGCTGTAACGATTTTACGAAAAAAGTATTACTCCCACAAAGGTTGTGCCTAAAAATGGTACAATATAAGAGTACACGCACATCTAGTGCAACCTTCGTCATTTACTGTGGAGATGGCTGAGAACAAGTTGGAAGAAGATGAAATATTTTTCCTCTGATTACCGAAATGAACTTTGCTTTTAAAATTATGAAATGTTATACAAATACCTTTTAATTAATGATAACATATATTTTGATTCAGAGATTTTCTAGCGACTTTTATTTTAGGACATTGTGACTTTCAGTTAACACTAGTTGGCAATACTGAGCACACGTTGGTTTGACGAATGTGAATGAATGTCGTAACCAAGGTAACCAACTCTTGTGCTTCTATGCCACCTGTTTCATAGCAAAACGACTCGCTAGATTTTAAGCGTGATTATTAATTCCGCCGTATTTTCACATACACAGTGATGAAAAAAGTATTCATACACCTTTGTTTATGTAGAATAACTATTTATTGGAATTAAAGATAGAAATCAGATGTTATCTGGCAAACTAACAGTATGGCGTTTCCACCCGATTCAGTATGTATACTAACTAAATTAATTTTCTCCAAAAAAGTAAATAAAAATGTTATACCAGCTGGCTTCACATTCAAAGAAATGACGATTTACATAAATATAACAAGTGTTTTAAAATACGTTATAGGCGTTTCTCCTGTATGTACCACTTCTGTTAATCTCTTTGGCGTGGAATAGGCTAGTTTTGTGGTTCTCTGAGACTGATGCAATATTTTGCCATTCGTGTTGGAGATATTGTTTCAGAGCCGTCTTACTTTGAATATCATGCTTTCTGGCCATTCTTTCAAGTGCACTAAAATGAAGTTAAATTGCATTAAGGTCTGTGCTCTGATCTGGGAACGTGAGATAGCGGAATGTATGGTGTAACAACCAAATGGTGATTTCCGTTGTATGCATAGGGTCACTGTCTTATTGATGGTTCATTTACAAATGTTAAATTTACTTCCATTTGTGAACAGTTCTGTGTCGCAGAAACTTATATTCTTGCTTATATGCCTGGAAGAAATTCGTCTATATTTCTTGTTCTTATTGCTGATATATGGTTTTCTTCTAGGCACCCCAGCTCCATAACCTGCACTACTTCGAATATTGCGAGCAGGTCGTGGTGTGTTTCCGTTCAGGGACTGATCATTAACATGTGCAGACACTTCAGAAGCTGTCAATTTGACATTTTTTAGCATCCTTAAGATGCTTTTCTTCCTCTTAGCATTAGCTTCTTTGGTCAACACTTCACTATTAATTACAGTATTTATTTCTCTATCTCATTATTATGGTAATACTTTTTCCCTGTCAACCAGCGCCAGAGATGGGATATTGCTAATTTTCCCGAAGCACATTTATCCAATACTCAAGGCTGTGTTACTATTATACTGTCCATTTAAAGGTGTAGCCTTCTAGCCTAAGTCTTAGCGCTTTTATTTAAATTAATATGGATATACCAGTAATCATATTTAATTGTAACGCTGTATGGATACTTATTTCCATGACTGTTGACTATGTTTGGGGATATTGCCGCCCTGTGCGGTGATACGGCTCGACCAGCCCTGGTTAGCACACTACAATGGAGGATTCGGGCGCAACGAAGTGGAAGGTAAATAAAGCTTTGTCCAAGGAGAGGCTTCGCTTTCTCTGAGATGGTATCTTTAGTACTACTGTCAATATTGACACTTCACTGTCGACTGTCTGTACTACGTCCGTGTGCCTCAAAACAAGGCCACAAGAATTAACAAACACGTCTACAAGCAAAATCGCTCGGCAGAATAACGTAGTACCAGTCTATGAACTGTGAAGCATTGCCGTTTTTACTTTCTCTACTGGTAAGTAGAGGTATTGCATTCCACCCAAAAATTCGATATCGACATTTAACCCCCTGAATTAAAAAAAAAAAAAATTAGAAAAAGCTCCGTGCGCGTCTGTCTGTGCGCCTGTCTGTTTGTGCGCCTGTCTGTCTGTGCGCGCGCCTGTCTGTGCGCGCGCCTGTCTGTGCGCGCGCCTGTCTGTCTGTGCGCCTGTCTGCCTGTGCGTCTGTCTGTACGCCTGTTTGTGCGTCTGTCTGCTGTGCGCCTGTCTGTCTGTGCGTCTGTGAACAGCATAACTCAAAAACGAAAAGTCGGTTAAAACCAAAGTTGGTATTTAAGTTTAATGTCTTTCAAGGATGCGACACGAAGATTTTGAAGAAAATAGCTCCACCCTAAACTACCCTTTACATGGAAAAATATTATTTTCTTGAAAATGTCTAACGTTTTTTATTAAAATGTCATATGTTTAAGATACTTGTATGACAAATGAAATGTATATTTTAAATTTTCTGGTTATAGCCAATGTAGTCCAGTTTATTCTGGATGACTTTTGAATAACTCGTAAACCCTAAGAGATAGACAAAATCTTACTCTGCAAGAAATGTAGGTCTTGCTAAAACACACAATTTATGTCCAAATAAACTTTTTTGTAGAGTGAACCATTTCGGAGATATTCCTTGTTATTTGTATCAGTTTCGGAAAGCTTACAACTTTCGTGAAATGGAACATCGTTGTTCATTTTTTTATATGTTAAGCGTGCAAAGAGAACGGGATCTCATAGCTTTAACATATTTGACTATCGTTCAAAGCCTACTGTATTCTAATATTCCTCTTGCACCTACAAGGAAATAAGCAATAAGATAAGTTGTACAAATGTTTATCTCAACTGACACGAAGAAGATATAGGAATAAGAGTTTGTAAGAATGGTTAGTACAAGAGTAGAGAAAGTCATGTGAGTGCAACACATTAGATTTTTATAGTACTGTCTGAAATGTTTAAGTGGTCTTTTTATGTAGAATTAGAAATAACACTGGGTAGTTTTAACTTTAACATCCAGTCTTTTTTCTAAATGTTTTTGTTTTGTTTTTAGAAGTGTATGAATCCTTACCATTTTCAGCCTGTATCACATTTGTATTAGTTCAGAGGGGGCTCGCTGCCCTATCTCTACAATGTTATTCTTATGTTATTATGATTGTTTTTGTTCTACCAGATCTGTAGAGCATGTATTTACTGCTGATCGATCTAAATAATAAAAAAAAAATTACAAAGTTTATGATAATTGCGCTCCTTCTCTAATGATTTTAAACTTGGAACGCTCAACATGTATTAATGAGCTATAAGTAAGAGCTGCGATGTCCATCCTTGTCTCTTTGGAGACGCCTAGGTAATTAGATGCTGTTCAGCACCACCTCTTTCACTCGGAAGGTGAAACAACCTGTGGCGTGTAGTCATTATCCAGTGTCGGACAAAAACAGGCGTTTCCATGGCAATTTTTAAGTCATACCTAGAATTTTCTGGGATTGTCCATAGAAGACCTCTTCATTCTGGATGATTTTTGCATAGATGGTAAACAGTAAAAGACGGACAAAAGCCCTCTAAATAAAAAAATGTGGATCTCGTTAAAACGCACAATTTGTTAAATAATTATTTTTTGTTTTGAGTGAACCATTTCCAAGATATTCTTTCTTATTTGTTTGAATTTGTCAATACTTATACTTTTCTCAAATAGAAATATGCTATTCGTTTGTTAGTTTGTAGCGGGGAGGGGGGGGGGGGCGCACTTCTTGAAAATGTTGGTGTTGCAGCCTTGTAAATGTAAGATGTTGAACTTAAATGTCAACTCAAAACAGCTATTTCCAGTGAAATCTCGGTATGGAATTTCTGGATTGAATCCAATACCTTGTTTACCTACTGTACATGGTAGAGAAAGTGAAAACAGAGGGCGCTAAAAGCATTCGATTTACAAAGTTATTTCCTGTACGGTGTTTTTGAAAACATGACGGCCTTGTCTCCCTCCCCTGTCCAAGGCAGAGTTTTGAGGGTTGGGTTTTGCAAGGTTTGCAGTTTAAACCAAACCTCACAGTTGCCAAATATTTAGTGGTTTTAAAACTGTAGGGCGTGATTCTCGGGTGGCACACATTTACTTCAGATTAAATAACATTTTTGATATGACAACTAGCAGAGCCCACAGCATTCCTAACTTTGTATTAACTAACGAGATTAGATTCTATCTCATTCCTCTTCATATTCCTCTACACCAATGCTGTCCAAAGCGTCGCCATGGCGCCCGTGATGTATTTTTCTAATATTAGTTAATATTTCAAGACAAAACTATTTTCTTCCGAATATCTTCCCAGACACACCCATGAAGTATGTTTCTGTACTTCAGCTGTATTCCTCACTTCCCTAACCACTGCTTTCCCCTTTTTCCTCGGGAAAGAAGGGTACTTGTCCTAACGGTAATTGTGATGGCGCCTGCGGTTCCTTTGGCATGACTAAGCTTGCCATTCGTCCCTTAAAAACGGGGCACTCCCTCCCCCTTTTTGGTGGCGCCGTGGCCGAGTGGTTAGCGCGCTCGCCTACCACCTAGGCGGCCCGGGTTTGATCCCAGGGACCCGCATGTGGTATTTGTGGTGGACGAAGCGGCGTTAGGGTGGGTTTTCTCCGGGTGCTCCGGTTTCCCCCGCCATCTCATTCCACCGGTGCTCTATCTTCATTCCATGCGTCATCAGTGTCACCGCCTGCGGTGCCGTAGTAGTAAAAGCAGGCGTTAAACACTACAACAACAACCACCCCGTTTTTTCACTTGGGTGTCCCGCGTCCCGATAATTTTTGTTGGGACGCGAATAGGTCCCATATTTTGACGTCGTCTTCCTAAATTAAAAGCTGAACTACGCATTGTTGCCATTTGCTGTTGTGAAAAATGCTGCGTCGGAGCTTATCTCACTTATTGTCATTGTGAACAGTGAAGACAGACGAAGTTTGCCTATAGTCTAATGTTGGCAGTTGATGTGCTGTGTTGTTATTTGCGTGAACTTAAGCTATTATGCCAAAGCAGAAATGTACCTTCTCTTCCAATTTAAAGGAAAATATCCCTTCCTCGGAGAGACAAAGCTTTATTATGAAGTTAACTGTAAAATTTTCAATGCGACATTTTCGACTGCACATGGTGGGAACTCGGATACTGTTCAGCATGAAGAATCAAACAAACAGACAGACAAACTAGCTTCTTGCTGCTGTTGCAACAGTTTCTAAAATAAAATTCACTCAGGTGAGAAATACAAACAAAATCTGGTAATATGAAGGATCCGCAAGGGCACTTCACTTAGGGTATTAATAAACATTGTTTTGTTGCAAAGTGTATTTAATCAACATCATGCTTCCTTCCTTATAATGTTATGTTAATATGATTTTCAGAAAGTTGTGATGAGTTGACTACCTTTTCAGGCGTTCCGTATTTTAACGGGAAAAAATGGTAGGGTTAGGCATGGGTTACATGTGCACGATCGCACAAGAAAGATGAACAGCACTGCTCTACACCCTATCAGATATGTATCATTGGCGATCGATTATCCATGCCTGGTTTGCTGCCCTTAAAAAATTAGTAAATTGCAGCTCATACGTAGCTGCACGCACGCACTCGCTCGCCTGTATCTGTTGAACTGCATTCATCTGCTGTGAGCAGCGTTGCCAATCTTTAACAATAAAATTATCGTACCGGCCACTCAAAATTATAGATTTAGATTCAAAATTATCGTACATCATAAACCAAATGCTACAACAATAAATATATCAGCATAACACTTATGTTCATGTAATAGTGTTGATGTTTATGGTTACCACTCACAAGACTGATGCCCTCAACCAGTATTACAAATTTAGCACTTAGTTTCTCGCACTGTTCATCTGAAAGTGCATCTTCCTCAACTGTTGCAGCTTTATACAAATTTGTTGTTGAGATAATCTTTAACACCTTTTCGGTGACTTGCAGATTTTCGGACCCACCACATTCTTTCATAAGCGGAGACGACAGTGTAAGTCCATTTACCGTATCTAGCATCAATCTGTTTGTGATTTTTATTAAACCCAGTTTAGAAAAAAATTCACAAGAAGTGTTTCTTTGGGGCAACGAAATCACTGATAATGCAAACTCCACCAGTTCTTTGGAATCAGTATTTCCAGCAAGGTGACGTGTTTAACAACACTCCAGAAACTCTCAGGTTCAGGCATGTTCTTTATTTCACACGAAACATCACGTATTCCGAGTTTTCTCCTTTGATCATCAATTTTCTGAGCAGTGCCTTCTTCATTGAGATTACCAGATCTGGGCACACTGGCAATAAGAGGATAAAGAGTAGGAAGATTAGTAAGATATGAAATGTTTTCCTTAGAGGGGTGGAGACAGGCCATGAAGGCAAAAGTGGTGTCGCTACTTATAACATTTCATTTTGCTGGGGTGACAAGCCAGTGAAAATGATACTTCACCGGTATCGAACTATCATACTTTCAAATTATCGTACACCCCTATAATTATCGTACGGGTTGGCAACTATGGGTACAAACATTCAAATTATCGAACGGGTTCGCAACCCTGGCTGTGACTCACCGGAAATGGTTACATAATACCGCTTATCTGTTTGTGTTTATGCAAGCTACTGTCTACATTCCTTCTTCAGACAGCTCTAAAGCGTACGGCATTAGAAAGCACATGAGGCGGAGCTCGATAGGGTTGAAGCCGAAATTGTGAACGCCATAATTATGGATAGAATACTGCATCACATGGCGGAATTGAATAATCGGAAAATGTTAAAATCGTTACATGTATAAAAGCTACAGAATCTGGGAGATTCGTTGTGACTAAAATTGTCAAAAGGCACGAAAAGGTACAGACAAGTCATTAGGGGCGAGCATCAGGTAATCCAGCGAGACCTGGTAAGACCAGTTTTCCTGGAAATCGCTCATCGCCGGTGTTGAGCCGGAAAACAAGGGATGGTCGTTTCTTCGAAACCCTGTGGCTAATTAGGAAGTGAAAGGTATAGAGAGCGTCATAACGCACAGAGACTTGCCTGCGAGAACCCGGAGAGAAAGGGTCGTTCAGAGTTGCCCTCCAGAATCCGACGGGGCAGTACACGTGCCGCCCAGACCGTCGAGCGAGCATCTCAGCTACGGGACTTTTATTCCGGATCCTCAAGTGTGAGGACACATTATAGTTAATATTAACAATCTTCTGCCTTAGTAAAGACACGGTAACGACTCAACTAATTTAATAACGATCGGCAAATCTCACGCTTTCTTATTTTGGTGAGAATAAGTGTTTCAACGAAGTTCTGGTTTTATTCGCAAACACTCACGCATACCCTGATGTTAAGATCACATGCCAGAGCAAACGGAGCAGAAGACACCAGAAAGCAGCAGTCGGCGTAGGAAAGTGGAACGGAGGACGGACGATACCACATCAGGGTTCGCCTAGACTCTAGGGCCTAGAGCGACTGTCCTATCATAGTCATGCAGCGTTGCCTAGTTCGGAACGCACATCACAAGCGTAAGCAACAGAGATTTCTCTTTTTCATGCGCCCAAAATTATTACTGGAAATTCGACATTCTAATATGCATTGGTGTATGCGGCAAGAATTTTTGAGGCAGCCTGTACAAAGTCCATTTTTCTACGAGGTATGGTTCTCGAGTTATCGCTTCGAGAATAAACAACTGACTCCCGTGTTTATGCTCATGTATGCAACTTCCAATCTTGCCTGTGTGTTTTACTCCTTTTCATTACGCAGTTGCGGAGTAAGACATTACGAAGTGTCCTTAGGAACTGGGTATATTTAGTTCATAAATTAACTGACCAAGGATCACTGCAGTCGCGTGCGAAATCTTTAGTTCGGTTCAAGACCAATCCGTAACGCAAATTGTGTTTTGTGCAACTGTGACAATAAGCAGAAAATTCACATTCTTACTTTGTGTTTAGTGAAGTGTTAACAATGTCACTTTCAAAGCCTGGTACCAGTGGCGCAGGTACTAAGGGTAAAGTACTCCGCTCTCAGGCCAGAAATATTATTTTTAAAGTGTACAGTTTTTTAAGGAATTGGCATCTGAGGAAGTGCGTTAATATTGACTGTTACAGTTTATAATGTTATCATAATTATCCTTTGCTGTGTAAGTTTACGTTCTGACAATTTGTGACACGACAAATGCTTCTTTCCTCGTTCCCTCCTCGTAACTTCCGCTCTCTGGGGCATCACTTGGCAGCAGTGCAGCCACCGTGTGCACGCATTGGTTCAGCTCATGTGTCTTCTAAAACCGTACGCCGTATAGTGCTGTAAAATGGTCTTCGCCTGTTAACGCAATGGTCACTTTATGAGCCACTGAAAACAAAGTACATTACAACGTTACGATGGACGAGAAGTTAAGAAGGCACTACCTTTGCTCGTAAGCACCTGGATTCAAATATAGCATTAATTGTTCTTACGTTAACTTTGACTGGGTGTGCAGAACATATTATTGCATTAATATAACTTAGCATTTGAAGTTTTAGGCATACCTATACGTACAAAAACATAATTCTACAAAAACACTCGTTTTAAATTAGGTGCTAAATAAATAAATGAAGATAAACCAGTATAGTCTAAAACTAAAACACATACAGATAAACAAAATTAACAAGGGGTTGTTTAAGAAACCTCAGCACAAATAACTGTCCTCAATCTTCGGGGCATAAATGAAACTAAATCCCTACAGTAACGTGGACGAGAAGCTAGAACATCCCAGGCTTCCTGAATTTGTGCCATCTTTTGTCGTTCGCGCATGTGCAGGGAAATTCGTGCGCAGCTCACTTTTCACCTCAACCCACACATTTTCAACAGAATTCAAATCTGTTGAACGGGGTCCCAGTCTATTACACTAATATCCTGGCTCTCTGATAACTAGACATAAAAACTTAAATTATGCGTGCGTCTATGCTGCAAAAAAGATGTAACATATGCACTAGAACATCAAAATATGCAGTTAAAATGCACGATTTGAAGGTCCACTCGCACTCAGGGTTTCCTGGTGACTGCGATTGGATCTGCCGTAGACCAGGATGTTCTAAGTGTCCCGTAGCAAATTTATAACGTCTGTTGGTTAGTGCGAGTTTATATGCTGGGAACGACCTTTAGGTGTTATAGGGCAACATTTGTAAGAACTAACAAAGTGTGGTGAAACTTCTTTTGAAATGTCAAAACTGTGACCTTGCAGGTATTTTTTAACAGAGCATAAGATGTTAAACCAGGATTTCTTTGTTGAATCTGCACAATTTTTCACCAAGGTTTTCCGCACACTTTACAGGGGCACAACTTAGCTCATTTTTTCACTTTAAGAATTAATAGGGCATCAGAAAGGGGCAAACCACACTTTTCTAATTCCTTAATTACTTCGGGTATAACTTTGAAACGAACCGTGATTACATTTAAATCCCTCTGTAACGTTTCACTTTTGAATATTTTTTGTAAACGCTGAATTGAAACAGGGTAACTTGAATCCAGGGTGCAAAAAAAATTATTTAATGACACAAAAATAATCCGAGTAAAATAGAAGAGCGCTTACCCGTGTACCTCAAACCGTAAGCATTGATTTTGGTTGTAAAGGTCTCTCCAAAGCGTTTACTCCCGCAGGAGCTTTAAAAAGACCTACTTAATACTTTGAATAAAAGAAAACTGTTGTCGTAATGCTTCTGCTACTCTGTTAAGTCCATGTTTTTTTTTTCCCCCTTTTTTTTTAATTAACGTCCTCCAACATTGTGTCATCGGACGAATGAATGAAATGAAATGGGTGAAATGATGCTCAAATGAGCCCGAGGTCCATGGAGCTTGAAGTCACCCGACATTCGTCTTCTCAGGGTAGGGAAAACCTCGGAAAAAAACCTCGCGACCTCTTGAACGTGAGGTAGACACGCTAACCATCATGCTACCGAGGCGGGCGTTAAGTCCATGTGCAATGCAAGTAACATGTATACGGGGATGACATTTTTTATGCACTCAGCTTAGGTATAGGTAGAATCTGCTCATTATAGGGTTTCTGTGAGTACGCAGAACTGCAGTAGTATGTGACGACTCTATACAAATTATTGATACTTAGAAATAACGTTTCAATCCTTGAAACGGTGTAAAATATGCATGTAAAATATGCATGGTGCACACCAAAATTGCAAAATATGCAACAACACCAAAAATATGCTTTCATATGCATTATAAAACTGTTTACACAGTAGCAAATGATCAAGCGTACCTTTCCATATCATCTGCAAAAACAGGAAGAAAATGCATTTCCATATAAATCCGATGTCTACTGACAACCTATTTGAAGACTTTCAATCATTGTAAACAGGATGGTCATCCTGTACGAATTTAGCAATTCCATCAGGACATATAATGCTCACAGAGGGAATTGCTATTCTCAAGTATTACCGTGTTATCTGCAGTGTTCGGTGTATCGTCAGACTTCCATTAAACACCTAGATATCCAGCTCCAACAAGGTAGCTATAGATACGCGGCCATGATGAAATTGTGAAGCCACATATTTTGCGTCTTATCGGCAGCCTTTGAACGAGAAACAAAAACCGTTCCCTTACGTGTGGAAGAAAATGTGATATTGTCTGAGAATATCACATTATTCTAGGCGGGATAGGCATTTTCCTCCGCAAACGCGAGGCAAAACAATTTGTGATCGTCTGTCGGATATTGCTTTTTAGCTGCCGTTCGTGCAATAAGCCCTGCGTCGTTTATACGTGCAGAGCTGTTGGAGCTAATTGTGAATGTGCCGTCATTGCAGCAGTTTGGAAGGGCTCTGCTACTGCAATTAAAGCTGCATCCGTTTCGGGAGTGGACACACGTCTACTAACAACGGCGTTCATACCCATCACTGGATGATCTCGCCCACCTGTGGTATAGATGCAGAGACTTCAATAAGAGAGCTGCAGCTTCACAAGCAGAAAAAGCCTGATTGATTGACTAGTGCAGGGAGAGACTTCCTCATGTGTTGCTGTCTTTGTGTATACTACGGTGCACGGAAATGTGCCGATGGTGATATGTTTCTTTATTTAACGTTAGCTGTACCTTTCCACCATTTTTGCTCTACACCAGTCCTGGTGTGTCGATCTTCTGTTGGTTTGTATTCAAGTCCGACACACAAGCAATGACCTATGAACTAAGATCGTGGCTTAGATGGAGGGGGATAAGGAATCAATTTAACTCAAATGTAACGATTGTCAACACCATCTTCTGGCTGTGTCCATCTCCTATTGGTTTCATGCCACTACTCTGGAATTCGGTTTCGGGGATCGGAATCTAGCTCTTACGTTTTACCAGTTACGCACAAAGCCATCCAGAATGAGGACTTCGGATGCTATTCCCAGAAAATTCAAGGTATACGTCTGGTTTTTCGTGAAAATGTCCTAAAAGATGTATTTTAATCATTTTTAAGAAAATAATAAACCTTTTCGAAAAACGTTCTACTATGTAAAGGTAGTCTAGGGCTGGGAATTTCTTGAAAATCTACGTGACGTATCTTAGGACCATCTATGGCACATGGTGGAAGCTTATAAATGCACAGGAATATGTGCAGAATCTAAGTAGTTCAGTACCACGAATAATGGATGTAAGAAACGGGGGGTCGCGGATTAATTACTGGAACATTAACTTACTTCAGTTCCATGTTCGTTATTGTGTTTTACACCTTATGTTTCTCTGCTCAACCAAAACATTCTTTAGGAATGCCTTTGTATGCTCGGTATATTTTGTGCATATTAGCTCTAATTTACAGCGGCTTTTGCAAAGAAATGGCAAGATTATCAGTAAATATGTGTAATACAGAGTTCAAGTTTATACACGTAATAAAACAGATAAATTTGCTTCAGTCCTCATCCCCTTCCCCGAAAAATGCGCAAAACTTCAAATGTTTCATTATCTGAAAAGGATGGGAAATCTGGCTTTTGCTCTTTTCCTCAACAACCGCTAATAGTATAATAAAACTAAGCAAGACTCATTCTGAGTTATTTTTTTCAATGCATCTGAAGCTGACTGGGCCTCTACTGTGCTTTTCAAATGGGAAGGAGTTTGTCCTTGAGCGCCTCCAGGCCGACAACCAATCGGAGTCCTGCTGTGTTGTCATATTGCTTTCCCCTTAAGTGGGGCTTTACGCGCGCCAAGAGAATGGTAGAACAGTGTGCGAGAGAGAGGGAAATATGAAAAGAGTGGGGTAATGAGCTTGCAACGCTGTGCACGTAAACGTATGTCGTAGGCTGCAGATCATAACTCCTCCCATTTGAAAAGCATAATAGTTCGCCTCCGCCATCGCGGAACAAGGGCAAGGGGATGTTACCAGTTAAGCTTTGCTATAGCACTTGAATTTGAACTGGAGGCATGGCAGAGAACTGGTGCCATTCTCCTACCAACTTAATTAGCTGCTCCAAATATCGGCACGTTTCCGTGCACCGGACTATACGCGTTTTGCCATTGCCTAGCGTCTAGCACAATATGATAGACTGAAAGAGAATCTGTTCGGGCGTAATGCGTTTGCGCACTCCTCTGCGCATCACGTAGTTTGGTATGCAGCTTGCTGTTAGGTAGAATAAACCCCCAAAGAAGCATTATAGATAACTGTTGTATTACTAACTTCGGCGAACGCCGTGTATGAAATGCCGTATATCGAAAGTTATAGCCCCTATATCTTGATCAACATTAACAGGAGAAAGAATGAAATAAAGAAAAAGTTCGTTACACGTGAGAAGCAAATCTGCGATCTTAACCACACGCGTACCCTATATTTTGTCAGAGCTAAGAGATGGCATGTTTAGTAATGGCGTGCAACGTGCTGCAACGGCTACACAACTGTAGCGCTAATTTTTTTTTAAACAGGAGATATAAACCCGATCACCATACGTTGCCCTAGAAATGTCTTACTCTTTCCATGGCATCGCGATAAACAGCTGAATAGTTTGACCACTTCAAAGAAAGACTATAGTATTAAACAATTCTAACCAATAACAACTAATATCTCGGAAATGGATGATGCCACAAAAGTAATTTATAGTCAGTTGTGTTTTAAAGAGATTACATGTTATGTGAAACAAGTTTGTGCTTTGCCGTGCACCTGTTATAAAAAAAATTGCTTCCGAATGAACAGGACTTCATAGGCTGTTCCCAGAAAATTATGTAAATAAATGTATGTCATTTATCAAAATCGTTAAAAATTTTTGAGAAAATTAAATATTTTGAAAACATTTCCAATTAAAGAGCAGTTTTGTTGAAAATCTTCGCGTACCATCTTTGGAGGACACAAACGTACATACCAAGTTTAATACTATTAGAACTTTTGGTTTTAAAGTTAAGCAACTCGTAGACGCGCGCGCACGGGCACACGCACGCACACACTCACACACACACACACTGACGCTAAGGCGCTCTCTCTCTCGCTGTCTCTCTCGCTAGGTCTCTCGCTCTCTCTCCCTCGCTCTCTCTCCCTCGCTCTCTCTCACTCGCTCTCTCTCCCTCGCTCTCTCTCCCTCGCTCTCTCTCCCTCGCTCTCTCTCACTCGCTCTCTCTCACTCGCTCTCTCTCTCGCTGTCTCTCTCGCTAGGTCTCTCGCTCTCTCTCGCTCTCTCTCCCTCGCTCTCTCTCCCTCGCTCTCTCTCCCTCGCTCTCTCTCCCTCGCTCTCTCTCCCTCGCTCTCTCTCCCTCGCTCTCTCTCCCTCGCTCTCTCTCCCTCGCTCTCTCTCCCTCGCTCTCTCTCCCTCGCTCTCTCTCCCTCGCTCTCTCTCCCTCGCTCTCTCTCACTCGCTCTCTCTCACTCGCTCTCTCTCACTCGCTCTCTCTCACTCGCTCTCTCTCACTCGCTCTCTCTCACTCGCTCTCTCTCACTCGCTCTCTCTCACTCGCTCTCTCTCGCTCGCTCTCTCTCGCTCGCTCTCTCTCGCTCGCTCTCTCTCGCTCGCTCTCTCTCGCTCGCTCTCTCTCGCTCGCTCTCTCTCGCTCTCTCTCCCTCGCTCTCTCTCCCTCGCTCTCTCTCCCTCGCTCTCTCCCTCGCTCTCTCTCCCTCGCTCTCTCTCCCTCGCTCTCTCTCACTCGCTCTCTCTCACTCGCTCTCTCTCACTCGCTCTCTCTCCCTCGCTCTCTCTCCCTCGCTCTCTCTCCCTCGCTCTCTCTCCCTCGCTCTCTCTCCCTCGCTCTCTCTCCCTCGCTCTCATTCACTCTCTCTCGCTCACACTCTCTCGCTCACACTCTCTCGCTCAATCTCTCTCGCTCACACTCTCTCGCTCACACTCTCTCGCTCACACTCTCTCGCTCACACTCTCTCGCTCACACTCTCTCGCTCACACTCTCTCGCTCACTCTCTCTCGCTCACTCTCTCTCGCTCACACTCTCTCGCTCACACTCTCGCACACTCACTCTCTCGCTCACTCACTCTCTCGCTCACTCACTCTCTCGCTCACTCACTCTCTCGCTCACTCACTCACTCTCTCGCTCGCTCACTCACTCCCTCGCTCGCTCACTCACTCCCTCGCTCGCTCACTCACTCCCTCGCTCGCTCACTCACTCCCTCGCTCACTCACTCACTCACTCCCTCGCTCGCTCACTCACTCCCTCGCTCACTCACTCACTCACTCCCTCGCTCACTCACTCACTCTCTCGCTCACACTCACTCTCTCGCTCACACTCACTCCCTCGCTCACTCACTCACTCTCACACTCACTCACTCTCACACACTCATACTCAGACAACCTTTTTCTAAAACTGCTTTTGTTTTGGTTCAGGGGACCTTAAAGCATATATTTCAGGTGAAATGTCGACATCGAATTTCTCGGTAAAATGCAATACTACTACGTACTTTAAGTATATGGTAAAGTAAATGAAAACACCATGAGAACAAGTCAAATCGCTATCTTCCACATGAAGTACAGGTGCAATCAGAACTTCGCATAAGGTTAAGGCATTGTTCTTTTCATTTTATATGATCCTGTATAGCAGTTACTCTCTAGTTTAATCATGCCTCTCCCTCCCTCCTCTCTCTCTTTCCCCCTCCCTCCTCTCTCATTTCCCCTCCCTCCTCTCTCATTTCCCCTCCCTCCTCTCTCATTTCCCCTCCCTCTTCTCTGTTCTTCCCCCTCCCTCCTCTCTCTCCTTCCCCCTCACTCCCTCCTCTCTCCTTCCCTCCGTTCCTCCCTGTGTGTGTTTACATCCGCAGCTCATGTTTTCCTATCCTGTCAGACCAGTTTTTTTGTAAGGCTATTGTTGATTTGTTTCTCTCTCTTTCTCTCTTTTTCTCCCTCTCTTTTGTTAACGATTTAACCTGGCGCTGCAATAAGGAATACCGGGTTCCTTTCAATGCATTATTTATTAATCTTTGTCGACGTTAGGAAATGGTCGATTTTGCTGGACTCCGAGCTAGCACGATTTTGCAGAACCGTCATCACCTTGGTAACGCTTCTGCTGAAATCCCGGTAATGACGTGCACGTGCGCCAGGTTTCCATGACAATTCGAGGAACTGGTTCGTACCCCCGTTGCCCGTGCTTCGTCAGAAACAGCTCCCGCTTACAATAGCGCAACTCTGACAAAGCTAATGAAAATTATCATGAGCTACCCTTGCAGGTTTTCAGTGCAGTCGATGGGTTTTCAATATGTTGTTATGCTTCGTTTTCATAACCTGAATAATGGCACTAACCATTTAAAATTACATAATGCTATAAAAGAAAGAAAGGGGAAAATGTGTGATCAACAGAGAATGAAAGGTGGTTTGAAAAACGTCATGCATTTCTTCTATGTTTTACTTTTGAAAATGCTGCATTAATGTACACCCATTATTGAGGATTTAGTGTATCCATGAGTAGGTGAAATTAATAAATCTTGCCGTTTTTATCCAAATGTTTTCAAAATGTTCTCTCACATGCTGCTCTATAACAATTTTAAGTGTGTTTGAAGTTTAATCCAGACATTGTTAACAGATTTAAACAAATTGTTTTATTTTAGTTTTATTGCACTTAATTATGTGTTGCACAAGACGCGGAAATCGTAGTTTTGAAATAATAAAAATATTGCCACATTATTTAAGTACTCATAACCAAAGCTGGGGTATAGAGATTGCTTAAATTCTCTGGTTGTTTAAAAAATTGAAACGTTTAAATATAATATAAATGTAGTCATATTATGTGACTCAATCTCAGCTATCCAAGTCATAGGGAAATTGGAATGTAATGTTACCTAAAAAAAATAGAGAAATTAGAGTGTCCCTAAGACAGCTGAAAGAGACAGGAAAAGAAATTGTTTTCCATGTTGAAATAAAAGGGAACAAAAAGGGTGGCTTCTTGTCGAAAAAGGGGACAAGCATTTTGAATGCAAAGCTATCTACTCTATCACTTGATTTAGGAAAGATGATTATTAACAAATGATTTAAGGCTGAAAGATATGAACTTAAAAAATTAAGCTAGGGGAAAAGATGGGCATCACTCTTAAATAGGACACCAACACTATAAGGACCATCTGGAAGTGAAAATGTAGCAGCTTTTCGCATAGCAGCAGGTCATGATTGTCTGGCGGAACACCTACATAGTATGAAAATTATCAATTCCCCAAACTGCATGTTATGTGATAATGACAATCTCATGACCTTCGAACTGAGAAAGTGTGGTGAGCTACAGAGATTATGGAGTGCAACAAATGGTCAGCTCTATTGGGGAGCCAAAAGACTGATGATAAATGGTCCACAAGTCTAGACTTCTAGAGCATTAGATTAAATAAACATAATATATTAATATAAATTTACATTGTGTAATATACCGGCCTACGTTAACCAGGGATTCTACTTGGGTGTAACAAATACGCCCAATACTATTATTGTCAATAAAGAACCGTTTCGTCGAAAAAAAAAAAATTGTCAAATATTTGGAACATTTGGAGCCATCTAGCTTCTTGACGAATGGATATAAATGATTTATTATTTCACTAACTGCCACAAACTTTCACAAACATTGTGTGAACAATATTGTGCCTTTTTATTTCAACTCGAATGGATTTAGTCACAGTTTAATGTTGCCAAATTTCTCTTAGAAATCAAACTTTGCGTGACATTTTAGTGTTAAATTGTGAGTAAATTCCTTCGAATTAAGGTAGAAATGCATTACAGCATTGTTCACACAATGTTTGCGCGACAGTTAGTGAAATAATACACAATTTATATCCATTCATCAAGAAGCTAGATGGCTCAAAATATTTTGCATAAATTATTTTTCTCCGGCGAAACGGTTGTTTATTGACATTAGTTGCATTGGACACGTTTGTTACAGTCATGTAGAATCGTTGGTTAACGTATGTCCGAAGAAGTACCATCCACCCGGTATAAATGTAATTTTTGTTACAACTTATACCTAGTGGTCGAAGTAATGCAATTTAAATGTGTAACAAAAAAACATATGGCAGCTGTTAAAACTCACCCTATTTGAGTTTCTGCTGAAAATTTGGACAAGTTTGCTTGCAAACTATGTACATAGTATGGGCAAAGATGTAAGAAATATGAATGTCAAGTAAAAGACATTAGAAATAAGTAGAGATCGTTAGGCAGTGTGCTCTCAGGCATTTAACTTGTCACGTGTTGAAGCTTTGTAGGACTGTGAGAGCAATACCCATACTATTGAAGCAAGAGGTTCAGAGTAAATCAAAATTTTTAATAAATTTACCCATTGCAATTTTGAGGCATTTGTGATTGAAATCTTCAGATATTAACTGAGATAGGTGCTTGTAGTAGGGACGGCTGGCGAAGATGATCTTTGGTAGGTCGACTTTAAATTATTGGTCAGGCTTCTGTCGCCTCCCAGGGTATATATAGTACAGGCCTCGACAACTCACGGAATAGCTTGAGCGACCTTCAGCTTTTTTATCTGCTAAACATAGTCATCGTGCAAGGCCGTGAGTGGACTCTGCTCATAGAGTTCCAGTTGCCTAGGCCTAATATAGTATGATTTTTCTGCCACTTTGAAAAGTCTAGCAGCCAAACTAGTGCACAGAAGCTTCCCATTTTAAATGCACAGAAAAGGCAAACTATAGATTACATGCTCTAATGATTTGCAAGACCTTTCATTTATTGGGTTTTATAATCTGTTGAATATTCCAACATTTTTACTCTAGGACAGGCCTTTGCAACTCGCGGAATAGCGTAAGCGACCTTCATTTTTTTTATCTGTTAAACATACGGTGATCAGTACAAGACGTGCTCTCTGAGCGCAGCCTGCTCCAGTTGCCCAGCCCTGCTCTAGGGGCACAAAGTTATTTTATGTCAGTAGGTAGGTTGAGGGAAGGCTGGAACAGACCCAAATGCGCAAGATGGCCGCCATGCGTAATCTAAGGATTACTAGGTGAGATGGTACTAGAAGCAGGTATTGTAGGTGTTCTAGTGATAATGGGATCAATATCTAAGACAAATAGCAGGGACACACACGTGTTTATGTACGTTTGTAATAGATGAGTATTTTGTTCGCTATATCTAATGTATACATCCTAACGCAAGAGCTTTCTAATTTGATCCAATATATTACCCTCAACATAATGACACCTCGCCCCCTTCATCGCTGCGCTAACCTAACTTAGCCCAGCTCCTACTCTTCTTACTCAGTCTTTCATAATTTAACATAACCTAAGCCTCATACTACTACTCGGGTAACCTAACCTAGCATTACTTAACCTAAGAGGAGCTTAAACCTTCCTATTTATTAAGATATTTTAACCTTACCTAAGCCCCATACTTCTACTCGTCTAACCTAACCTAACCTAACCTAACCTAACCTAACCTAACCTAAGCCTCATACTACTACTGGGGTAACCTAACCTAGCATTACTTAACCTAAGAGGAGCTTAAACCTTCCTATTTATTAAGATATTTTAACCTTACCTAAGCCCCATACTTCTACGCGTCTAACCTAACCTAATCTAACCTGGCCTAGCCTAACCTAAGGTAGATCCTCTTATTATTATTTATTCTATTCTACTAACATGATACGTTTCTAGACATTCATTCTGTCCTCTTATCATCTATCCTATTCCCTCCTTTGCTTCTCTATTCTATCCTGCCATACGCTGTGCTGATCTCCCTCTAGGAATTTCATAAACATTTTGATACTATTTTGAGTCCTCTGATAGATCTTTTTTAAGCACTTTTAGTATATTCAGGCTGCTTTTACAACATATTTAAGAACTTTTCAGACTATTTTGAAGATAATACAGGTTATTTGATCGATTTTTCAGAGGTTTCATGGTATTTTGACGTTGTTTATAGACCGTTAACAGATATTTTAGTTGCTTTAGGCTGTGCAGGACGCTTTTACAAATTATTTTACACAACGGCCAGGCAATTTTGAGTGATTTAGACGCCATATTATATATTTGCAGGGTGTTTTGAGGTCCGTTTGGACTCGCTGGTAGATATTTCAGCCTGTTTCCAGATATTCTGAAGACTTTTACGTACAGTTTAAACATTTTTCAGAGTATTTTAGACGAATTTTACGTTATTTAAGGCAATCTGAGAGTTATTCTGGACGCCCATGTCTATTATTGTTTGCTTTAAACACTTTGAAGGGTAATGGAAGATAATTTTCTCAATATCAGGGATACTGAACCAGCTATTTCAAGGTTGTTAGACCAGTTAATTATCATTTCAGCCATTTTAGAGACATTTTAAGCACTATAGGGGTATTTTAGACTTTGTCACCAACATTTTGCATGGTTTTCAGAATCCTTTGAAACACTTTTATAGGCGTTAGACGCTTTTTTAATGGTATTTTTCGAGCGCTAATAAATTAAGACATTTTAGCTCCTTCACAGGTATTTTGAGGATTTTCAGGGCATCTTAGACTCGTGAGAAGCATTTTTTCCGCCAGTTTGAAGATGTTTTAAGACACTCTAGTAGGCATTTTTAACGCTGATAGAGATATTTTAATTGATTTAAGAACATTTTACTAAGTTTTCTTCAGTAATAGCTTTGTTTTATAGTAGTTGAAGAGCAGTCTAACCTATCCAGTCATTTATTGCATTTCTCGCATTATTATTTTGATTACATTTCACTAATAACCTAACTCGGCAACAATCATCATCATTATCAACTACTCTATCTTATAGTCCAACTAAGTTAACCTAACCTAACCTGACCTAATGAGGAAATAGGGATGTTAAGGCAAGCAATGAAATAAAAAAAGAATAATAGCAATGAGATAATTTTTATTCAACTTACAGAGATACATACACTAGCATTAACATTTAGAAAACAAGTATACACTGCTGAAAGACGATAGCGCCCTCCTCAGTTCTTCTTCTTATTATTCGCATTATCATTCTTCTCTCTTGGTTAGATGTGCCATTGGCGCACGAAGTTCATAGTTCAACAATCTTCAATTTTTTATACAGACAAGCTTTAAGTACCCATGTCTAGGTACTATTCTCGACACTGTAATGTCCATACGCATACGTCGATATTCCATCCCCTTCAATCACTCTCTTGTCATCGTGAGGTGATAAGGCTATTTTATTAGCTTCAACCGTAGAAATATTGTGATGTCGGGATAGGATTAAATTCATCGGAGTTCTAACAATTTTCAAAGTTTTAAGGCACTCTACATAGCTATTGAAGTTGATGTATTGCTTAATGGCGCTACGTTTTATACCTTTAACTTTTTTTATCACAGAACCATCAATATCGATAGCATACATTTTAGGCCTGAGACCTACAAAACGATGAATGATTTTTCCAGAGGCTTCATCTTTAAACTTTCCCAACACTTTTTTGTTGTGTGTAGAATGACATACATGGTTTGCAGGGTAATCAGATGTATCCAGATGTTCAAGCATACGTAATTTATCCTGATATATATCTTTAGTAGACACTCGATGGATGAAAGAATCCGTATCCATATACAAGAGTTTAAGATTTTCAGCTCCATAATATGGAAGTAACACGTCATATTGATAGGCATACATTAGAGTCTTGGAGATGTCTAGTACACTCATACCAATGTATATGGGCTTGTTGAACACTATTTTACGAGAAGCCATATGTACAGCCGCAAGATTAGGTCCATATATGGTTCGATCAATGAATATAGGTTTAGCTATGAGTTTTTCTAACGTTTTGCTGTTTGTCACAAGCCGTATATCCATACGATTACGAATATTTTCCATAGTTTTTCCAAACATAGCATTATTGAATAGTTTATAAAGGTCCTTCTCAAAATCATTTCTAGCTTGTTGTCGCAGTCGGTTATTAAACTCGACGTAAGGTTTTAGCCAACACGATTGATGGAACTGAAGTGCTCGATGAATCTTTGTTAATAGTAGACCATGACCAAGAGCTTGTTTCAAGGCCATGTAGTGTACCACATACTTCTTTCGGCATCCAAGATGAGCAATTAACTTCTCTGAAGACGTCTCACGCGGTTTCAGACTCTCAGGCAGGAAGGGCAAATCATTATGAAGATCGTGGAGCTCGACAGGATATTCGACATCAACTTCTAAGATGTATCCAAGGGGGTCATCTTCCTTCAATAAATCCAAGTCTAGATGATCA
The DNA here is from genome assembly GCA_030765045.1 of Tenodera sinensis. Taxonomy (NCBI): domain Eukaryota; kingdom Metazoa; phylum Arthropoda; class Insecta; order Mantodea; family Mantidae; genus Tenodera; species Tenodera sinensis. Next base: position 113,595,874 of record CM060964.1, read on the forward strand.
GGGGAAACCCACTTAAAACCTCCATAAGGAAGGGCCTTACACATTGCCCAACCATATTGGTTATTGGCGTCTTCGTATGTAATAAACTGAGAGGGTTTCCGAGAGTCATACTGTGCCATATAGATATTGTTCGCCTCAGCATAGCGATGAGAAACCTGGCATAAGCCTCCTCTTATACCAGATTCAACCATGAGCAGCTGATCGTAGTCCAGCAGCAATTGCAGCTCAATTCCAGTATACAGCAGCATAGCATCCCATGTAAGCCCTGGAGAAGTGAAATAATGTGCAGGATCTACTTTATGTGTTTTCAGAGTCTGGTCTCTAAATGTTTCAAAGACATCTGCGAGGAGCAGAACATCAGAGATTAAGTAAATATCGCTGTACTCGCCCAAATTTCTTACATTAAACTGATTCCATACATTTGCAGCATGCTCGTAGTCATCGTCGGTAATTTCTTCTTCGTTTAATTTATTGTAGAATGCTTTCCTTGGAGGCAGATGAGTATCATTCAAAACGTCCCACGATGTGAGATAATCATAGGGGAACACTCCCTTACGTGTCATCAAGCCAATCTTCTCTTCACCGAAGTACTTCTCTGTTTCGGGATACGTAGTTAGGTTTTTCACTAACTTGTCCAAGCTTGTACTCAGGAAACGGAAGGTATCCACAAATCTGAGTTTAATATCTCCAACATATTTTGAGAATGAGATATAGCTTTCTTCAGAGTTTGGTATTACCTCCACTCTTTCGCTTGTGCAACCTAACTCCTTAACAATAAAATGAGAGTCATACCCACTCAGGTTATGCATGAAAACAGGAATATAATTAGGTGTTTTACAGGCCAGGTTACATTTATTGTGTAAAGATGCTCTGTACACCCCGGATACATGATCGTGATCGCGAACCTTCCAATTATCTTCTGTAAATTCACGCCCGCACAGGTAGCATATTGTAGAAGCATCGAACGATTCTTGTTCTTCAGCTGTAAGTTTCAGAGGCTTAGCAGATTTGTATAAGTCACTAATTTTCTTCGCAAGGGAAGTTAGATACTCTATGAACTTCTCAGCAGCATCATGACCTCGATACACGTAGGGATGTGTAGGAAGATCGGTTTCTACTTTGTCAACGCTGGATGATGGTTTGACGTAAACAGCAAAGCTCATTGGAGAATGACTTTGATAGGGTGTTGTATAGGAGGTTTCAGGATTAGAGGCGCAGGTATGGTAAGGTGTGAGAATGCTCTCAAAATCAGCGTATATAACATAAGGAAGTTTCAACATTCTTTCCACGTTTTTGAATCTGACGATAGAGTTTTCTTTTGTAGGCATAACGCATCTAGCAATACCATGTTGTCTACATATTTCGCTGTGCTCCTCCAATTTTTTCATTCCACTCGCTCCATGTTGATCATCAAAATGACTGAAACATCTTTTACATACATATATTTGCCCATGATGTTTAGTTTTCTGGCCGCGAATAAGCTTCTCAAAATCCTTTATGTATACATAGTGATGTTTGCCAGCTGAATCACTCAACAGAAGAAGATCGCGATGATCAGATAATTCTTCTTTGACTACCTTTACAGGAAACACTTCATGTTTTTCATCCAGTCCAAACACATTTATGGACATATTGTTGAGCTTTTCAAATTTAGCGACTTCGCCCAAGCTCGTAGGAAACGAAACGCATGAGAAATTGTATTTTTCTTGGTGATCCTTGTACTTGCCGACGCGATGAGCATTCTTATCAACGAATTTTGCAAGAACCGCATATATAAAGCACTTCTCGTCACTATAATTCTGTGGGTTTATGCAGGCTTTTCTCGCTTCCACAGATGCAGGTAGAGGAATATAGCTGCTCCCTCGAAGGACATTGTACTTGTTAATTCGGAGTCGAACTCCATCAACTGCTAGCAAGGCCCAGTTGCTTCCTTTAAGTTGACATTCTTCCATTTCAGTACAAATCTTCTTAAATTCTGTTTCCAAGAGGGTGTCCATATCAGTTTCTAAAAACACAGGTTGGTTACGTGTTTTAAATGTTCTGTCACACGTCTCTCCATGAACATTCACAAATTGACAGTCGACCATGATGTTAATTTTCACACTTTTATGTATCGACAGTTCTTTCTTTATAGCTTGAATTATGCGATGTTTTGACTCCTCCAGATAAGTTTTCATATCCTTGAAGGTATCACAGCGAATATAATATGATTTAAGACGCCTTTCAAATGATGTTTCATATTCGGTCATATCACACCCATCCGTCATTGTCAAAAGTTGATGCTTGCTAGGCTCAGACTTGATTTTCTTGCGAGATATAGTTTTTTCACATCTTTCTTCATGTACGTCTCTTCTATGCTCAGTATCGCAAACATTACCACAATGTTTACACCTGTAGACTCGACCGCATACCAACTCATGTCTCTTCTTATCATAGTTGCGTAGAAAACGCTTATCACATTTGCTGCAGCTATAATCTGGTATAGCACTCAGAGACGATTCCACCACTCGTCCACTCCACATCTTTATAATATGTAGTGGTAACACCTGTAAATTATATAAATCAATAAATGCTTATAGCGCACAACGCTAGTTCACCTTGATAACTTATCAAAGCTATTGAACGACAATCTCACTAAGAGAAACTCGTCTACTCAACTCGAAGCATAACCACACAATGAAAGTTCAAGATAGATCTAGGTATATTTATTCCACTAGCACGTACCTCATAAACTACTATGCGATTCAAGATTAAGTTTGTATCTTAAAATAGTTGTATCAGTAAACTACTCGAGTCAAGATTAACTTGTTTCGTTTTTATTTGCCAGTTCAACGTTAACATGCATTTCCCCTCATTTTTAAAGTTTAAACAAGGTAAATTACATATCACCCATTATATTTATACAAATAAATGTATATAATTTTATATACTTTAATGCCAAACACACACATACTCACACCCTCACACACAATCTCCCACACACACACACATACACACAAACACATACACACACATACACACACCCCAACCCACACATACATGCACAAGCACACATACACACATGCACGCAAACACACACATGCATACACATACACGCACACCCACACACATACATGCACACATACGCACACAGACATACATGCACATACACACCAGCAAACACGCACACATACACACGTCCGTAAACACACACATACATGCACAAACACATACACACACTCTCCCACACACATACACACAAAAACATACACACACCCCAACCCACACACACCCCAACCCACACACACACATACACACAAAAACATACACACACCCCAACCCACACATACACACGCCCGTAAACACATACATACATGCATAAACACATACACGCACTCCCACACACACATACACACAAAAACATACACACACCCCAACCCACACACACACACACATACTCACGCCCGTAAACACACACATACATGCACAAACACATACGCACACTCTCCCACACACATACACACAAAAAACATACACACACTCCAACCCACACACACATACACACATGTACACACGCACACATCCGCAAACACACACGCAAACACCCACATTCACATACGCACAAATATGCATAGCACACGCACATACACACATGCACACAAACACACACACATACACATACACGCACACTCACACATGCACAAACACATACACACTCTCCCACACATACACACACACACACATACACACACAAAAACATACACACACCCCTACCCACACGCTGATGACCTAGAAGTTGAGCGCCCTTAAACCAAACCAAACCCCTACCCACATACACACACACACACGCCCGTAAACACACACATACATGCACAAACACATACACACACTCTCCCACACACATACACACAAAAAACATACACACACCCCAACCCACACACACATACACACATGCACACACGCACACATCCGAAAACACACACGCAAACACCCACATTCACATACGCACAAATATGCATAGCACACACACATACACACATGCACACAAACACACACACACATACACCTACACGCACACTCACACATGCACAAACACATACACACTCTCCCACACACACACACACACACACAGCCACACACACACATGCACCCAAACACACACGCGCATGTACATACACTCACGCTCACACGCACACTCATACACATACATGCACACACGCAAACACGCACACATGCAAACACACACACGCATAAAGATGCATAGCACACACATACACAAACAGACACACACGCACGCTCACACACATGCACCCAATCACACACAGGCCTACACATACACGCACACACATACACGCACACACGCACACATGGACCTTGTTTCTAAAAATAATTTTTAGGGATTCAGGGGGTCTCAAAACATATATTTCGGGTGAAATCTCGACATCGATTTTTTTGGGCGGAATACAATACTTTCCCTACTTACAATTCGTAATAGAGAAATCGTATGTCTCATATAAACGTCTTTATTAGAAAGAACATGAAAAGTTTCGAGAACACAAAAATGCATTTTAAATTCTCACAAGTATATAAATTAATTCAATAATACTTTTTCCATACGTTTATCACAGTCAGTTTGAGCAATATTAACACGATAAGTTTTACCACGTACAGGATTCGTTCCGCAAACCTACGGACAAAGTAAACAAATCGTAATAACTCATACATAGAGAAACGGGGTTCTTTCCACATTCCAAGAAGTTATTTGGCGTAAGAGTAAACTCATTTAAAGATGTGTTCCTTAACCCACTCTTGCATTAAATGGAGTAGAGAGAAGAGGAGCTTTCACCACCAATTTGCATAAATATCCCATTAATCAAATCCTGTCACGCCCCCCCCTCCCCCCCCCCCTCCCCCTCCCCCCTCACCCCTCCACCCCCACATGTGGGGAATTTCCAAAAAGGTATGAGCTTTCTGCCCCACTTAACATAATTTCCCCATTAATAATCCGCCCCCTCCCCCTCCCCCCCCCCTTAAGTGACATGGGTATTTCTTTGGACACGTGGGAATTCCGAAAAAAGAGGGTGGATGGTCTGTCGCGATCAGGATGACAAAGGAAGGGTAATTTATGACCCCCGTTCCCCTGACCCTCCTATTCTAGTGTCTGCAGGTGTTTTCGAATGTGACAGTTGGAAATGTTCCCCTCTGACAGTTTTGAAAAGAACAAGTTACAACTTGCAAGGGGGGGGGGCAAGTATAGACGTGTCTGCACGTGTTTTCGAAAGAAGAACGCGAGGGTAAGAAACCCTACAATGAATGGCCCCTTTCAGATCTTGATATATTTATGTGACAGTTGGAAATGTTTCCCTCTGACAGTTTTGAAAAGAACAAGGCTTCATCTTGCAAGGGGGCGAGCATAGACATCCCCATTTTCCTGTCTGAACAGGCTTAGTGTTTTTCTCTTAACAAAGCAGCCAAAGATCACCACCTGCAGGAAGAAACCTTTTCAATAGCGAAAGAATACTTCTGTATTGACGCGTGGACCGCCCATGTGGTCCCCCACTGCGAGGGTTCCCTGCCTTCCCTCACAATGTCCGTATTGTGCGGAAATGGGGTGCGGTGGTCTTGGGCACACTTGAATGACATTCCCTACTCAATCTTCTTTTACAAGGATTCTCTACTCAGTTTTCTTTTTGAAATAGCTTGGGGAATTAGTACAAACCGTTTTCATACGATACAATTACTACAACCCTTGATATTTAAACTGAGTCTATGAGGTGAAAGCTCCTCTTCTCTCTACTCCATTTAATGCAAGAGTGGGTTAAGGAACACATCTTTAAATGAGTTTACTCTTACGCCAAATAACTTCTTGGAATGTGGAAAGAACCCCGTTTCTCTATGTATGAGTTATTACGATTTGTTTACTTTGTCCGTAGGTTTGCGGAACGAATCCTGTACGTGGTAAAACTTATCGTGTTAATATTGCTCAAACTGACTGTGATAAACGTATGGAAAAAGTATTATTGAATTAATTTATATACTTGTGAGAATTTAAAATGCATTTTTGTGTTCTCGAAACTTTTCATGTTCTTTCTAATAAAGACGTTTATATGAGACATACGATTTCTCTATTACGAATTGTAAGTAGGGAAAGTATTGTATTCCGCCCAAAAAAATCGATGTCGAGATTTCACCCGAAATATATGTTTTGAGACCCCCTGAATCCCTAAAAATTATTTTTAGAAACAAGGTCCATGTGTGCGTGTGTGCGTGTATGTGTGTGCGTGTATGTGTAGGCCTGTGTGTGATTGGGTGCATGTGTGTGAGCGTGCGTGTGTGTCTGTTTGTGTATGTGTGTGCTATGCATCTTTATGCGTGTGTGTGTTTGCATGTGTGCGTGTTTGCGTGTGTGCATGTATGTGTATGAGTGTGCGTGTGAGCGTGAGTGTATGTACATGCGCGTGTGTGTTTGGGTGCATGTGTGTGTGTGTGGCTGTGTGTGTGTGTGTGTGTGTGGGAGAGTGTGTATGTGTTTGTGCATGTGAGTGTGCGTGTAGGTGTATGTGTGTGTGTGTTTGTGTGCATGTGTGTATGTGTGTGTGCTATGCATATTTGTGCGTATGTGAATGTGGGTGTTTGCGTGTGTGTTTTCGGATGTGTGCGTGTGTGCATGTGTGTATGTGTGTGTGGGTTGGGGTGTGTGTATGTTTTTTGTGTGTATGTGTGTGGGAGAGTGTGTGTATGTGTTTGTGCATGTATGTGTGTGTTTACGGGCGTGTGTGTGTGTGTATGTGGGTAGGGGTTTGGTTTGGTTTAAGGGCGCTCAACTTCTAGGTCATCAGCGTGTGGGTAGGGGTGTGTGTATGTTTTTGTGTGTGTATGTGTGTGTGTGTATGTGTGGGAGAGTGTGTATGTGTTTGTGCATGTGTGAGTGTGCGTGTATGTGTATGTGTGTGTGTTTGTGTGCATGTGTGTATGTGCGTGTGCTATGCATATTTGTGCGTATGTGAATGTGGGTGTTTGCGTGTGTGTTTGCGGATGTGTGCGTGTGTACATGTGTGTATGTGTGTGTGGGTTGGAGTGTGTGTATGTTTTTTGTGTGTATGTGTGTGGGAGAGTGTGCGTATGTGTTTGTGCATGTATGTGTGTGTTTACGGGCGTGAGTATGTGTGTGTGTGTGTGGGTTGGGGTGTGTGTATGTTTTTGTGTGTATGTGTGTGTGGGAGTGCGTGTATGTGTTTATGCATGTATGTATGTGTTTACGGGCGTGTGTATGTGTGGGTTGGGGTGTGTGTATGTTTTTGTGTGTATGTGTGTGTGTGGGTTGGGGTGTGTGTGGGTTGGGGTGTGTGTATGTTTTTGTGTGTATGTGTGTGGGAGAGTGTGTGTATGTGTTTGTGCATGTATGTGTGTGTTTACGGACGTGTGTATGTGTGCGTGTTTGCTGGTGTGTATGTGCATGTATGTCTGTGTGCGTATGTGTGCATGTATGTGTGTGGGTGTGCGTGTATGTGTATGCATGTGTGTGTTTGCGTGCATGTGTGTATGTGTGCTTGTGCATGTATGTGTGGGTTGGGGTGTGTGTATGTGTGTGTATGTGTTTGTGTGTATGTGTGTGTGTGTGTGGGAGATTGTGTGTGAGGGTGTGAGTATGTGTGTGTTTGGCATTAAAGTATATAAAATTATATACATTTATTTGTATAAATATAATGGGTGATATGTAATTTACCTTGTTTAAACTTTAAAAATGAGGGGAAATGCATGTTAACGTTGAACTGGCAAATAAAAACGAAACAAGTTAATCTTGACTCGAGTAGTTTACTGATACAACTATTTTAAGATACAAACTTAATCTTGAATCGCATAGTAGTTTATGAGGTACGTGCTAGTGGAATAAATATACCTAGATCTATCTTGAACTTTCATTGTGTAGTTATGCTTCGAGTTGAGTAGACGAGTTTCTCTTAGTGAGATTGTCGTTCAATAGCTTTGATAAGTTATCAAGGTGAACTAGCGTTGTGCGCTATAAGCATTTATTGATTTATATAATTTACAAGTGTTACCACTACATATTATAAAGATGTGGAGTGGACGAGTGGTGGAATCGTCTCTGAGTGCTATACCAGATTATAGCTGCAGCAAATGTGATAAGCGTTTTCTACGCAACTATGATAAGAAGAGACATGAGTTGGTATGCGGTCGAGTCTACAGGTGTAAACATTGTGGTAATGTTTGCGATACTGAGCATAGAAGAGACGTACATGAAGAAAGATGTGAAAAAACTATATCTCGCAAGAAAATCAAGTCTGAGCCTAGCAAGCATCAACTTTTGACAATGACGGATGGGTGTGATATGACCGAATATGAAACATCATTTGAAAGGCGTCTTAAATCATATTATATTCGCTGTGATACCTTCAAGGATATGAAAACTTATCTGGAGGAGTCAAAACATCGCATAATTCAAGCTATAAAGAAAGAACTGTCGATACATAAAAGTGTGAAAATTAACATCATGGTCGACTGTCAATTTGTGAATGTTCATGGAGAGACGTGTGACAGAACATTTAAAACACGTAACCAACCTGTGTTTTTAGAAACTGATATGGACACCCTCTTGGAAACAGAATTTAAGAAGATTTGTACTGAAATGGAAGAATGTCAACTTAAAGGAAGCAACTGGGCCTTGCTAGCAGTTGATGGAGTTCGACTCCGAATTAACAAGTACAATGTCCTTCGAGGGAGCAGCTATATTCCTCTACCTGCATCTGTGGAAGCGAGAAAAGCCTGCATAAACCCACAGAATTATAGTGACGAGAAGTGCTTTATATATGCGGTTCTTGCAAAATTCGTTGATAAGAATGCTCATCGCGTCGGCAAGTACAAGGATCACCAAGAAAAATACAATTTCTCATGCGTTTCGTTTCCTACGAGCTTGGGCGAAGTCGCTAAATTTGAAAAGCTCAACAATATGTCCATAAATGTGTTTGGACTGGATGAAAAACATGAAGTGTTTCCTGTAAAGGTAGTCAAGGAAGAATTATCTGATCATCGCGATCTTCTTCTGTTGAGTGATTCAGCTGGCAAACATCACTATGTATACATAAAGGATTTTGAGAAGCTTATTCGCGGCCAGAAAACTAAACATCATGGGCAAATATATGTATGTAAAAGATGTTTCAGTCATTTTGATGATCAACATGGAGCGAGTGGAATGAAAAAATTGGAGGAGCACAGCGAAATATGTAGACAACATGGTATTGCTAGATGCGTTATGCCTACAAAAGAAAACTCTATCGTCAGATTCAAAAACGTGGAAAGAATGTTGAAACTTCCTTATGTTATATACGCTGATTTTGAGAGCATTCTCACACCTTACCATACCTGCGCCTCTAATCCTGAAACCTCCTATACAACACCCTATCAAAGTCATTCTCCAATGAGCTTTGCTGTTTACGTCAAACCATCATCCAGCGTTGACAAAGTAGAAACCGATCTTCCTACACATCCCTACGTGTATCGAGGTCATGATGCTGCTGAGAAGTTCATAGAGTATCTAACTTCCCTTGCGAAGAAAATTAGTGACTTATACAAATCTGCTAAGCCTCTGAAACTTACAGCTGAAGAACAAGAATCGTTCGATGCTTCTACAATATGCTACCTGTGCGGGCGTGAATTTACAGAAGATAATTGGAAGGTTCGCGATCACGATCATGTATCCGGGGTGTACAGAGCATCTTTACACAATAAATGTAACCTGGCCTGTAAAACACCTAATTATATTCCTGTTTTCATGCATAACCTGAGTGGGTATGACTCTCATTTTATTGTTAAGGAGTTAGGTTGCACAAGCGAAAGAGTGGAGGTAATACCAAACTCTGAAGAAAGCTATATCTCATTCTCAAAATATGTTGGAGATATTAAACTCAGATTTGTGGATACCTTCCGTTTCCTGAGTACAAGCTTGGACAAGTTAGTGAAAAACCTAACTACGTATCCCGAAACAGAGAAGTACTTCGGTGAAGAGAAGATTGGCTTGATGACACGTAAGGGAGTGTTCCCCTATGATTATCTCACATCGTGGGACGTTTTGAATGATACTCATCTGCCTCCAAGGAAAGCATTCTACAATAAATTAAACGAAGAAGAAATTACCGACGATGACTACGAGCATGCTGCAAATGTATGGAATCAGTTTAATGTAAGAAATTTGGGCGAGTACAGCGATATTTACTTAATCTCTGATGTTCTGCTCCTCGCAGATGTCTTTGAAACATTTAGAGACCAGACTCTGAAAACACATAAAGTAGATCCTGCACATTATTTCACTTCTCCAGGGCTTACATGGGATGCTATGCTGCTGTATACTGGAATTGAGCTGCAATTGCTGCTGGACTACGATCAGCTGCTCATGGTTGAATCTGGTATAAGAGGAGGCTTATGCCAGGTTTCTCATCGCTATGCTGAGGCGAACAATATCTATATGGCACAGTATGACTCTCGGAAACCCTCTCAGTTTATTACATACGAAGACGCCAATAACCAATATGGTTGGGCAATGTGTAAGGCCCTTCCTTATGGAGGTTTTAAGTGGGTTTCCCCTGATCATCTAGACTTGGATTTATTGAAGGAAGATGACCCCCTTGGATACATCTTAGAAGTTGATGTCGAATATCCTGTCGAGCTCCACGATCTTCATAATGATTTGCCCTTCCTGCCTGAGAGTCTGAAACCGCGTGAGACGTCTTCAGAGAAGTTAATTGCTCATCTTGGATGCCGAAAGAAGTATGTGGTACACTACATGGCCTTGAAACAAGCTCTTGGTCATGGTCTACTATTAACAAAGATTCATCGAGCACTTCAGTTCCATCAATCGTGTTGGCTAAAACCTTACGTCGAGTTTAATAACCGACTGCGACAACAAGCTAGAAATGATTTTGAGAAGGACCTTTATAAACTATTCAATAATGCTATGTTTGGAAAAACTATGGAAAATATTCGTAATCGTATGGATATACGGCTTGTGACAAACAGCAAAACGTTAGAAAAACTCATAGCTAAACCTATATTCATTGATCGAACCATATATGGACCTAATCTTGCGGCTGTACATATGGCTTCTCGTAAAATAGTGTTCAACAAGCCCATATACATTGGTATGAGTGTACTAGACATCTCCAAGACTCTAATGTATGCCTATCAATATGACGTGTTACTTCCATATTATGGAGCTGAAAATCTTAAACTCTTGTATATGGATACGGATTCTTTCATCCATCGAGTGTCTACTAAAGATATATATCAGGATAAATTACGTATGCTTGAACATCTGGATACATCTGATTACCCTGCAAACCATGTATGTCATTCTACACACAACAAAAAAGTGTTGGGAAAGTTTAAAGATGAAGCCTCTGGAAAAATCATTCATCGTTTTGTAGGTCTCAGGCCTAAAATGTATGCTATCGATATTGATGGTTCTGTGATAAAAAAAGTTAAAGGTATAAAACGTAGCGCCATTAAGCAATACATCAACTTCAATAGCTATGTAGAGTGCCTTAAAACTTTGAAAATTGTTAGAACTCCGATGAATTTAATCCTATCCCGACATCACAATATTTCTACGGTTGAAGCTAATAAAATAGCCTTATCACCTCACGATGACAAGAGAGTGATTGAAGGGGATGGAATATCGACGTATGCGTATGGACATTACAGTGTCGAGAATAGTACCTAGACATGGGTACTTAAAGCTTGTCTGTATAAAAAATTGAAGATTGTTGAACTATGAACTTCGTGCGCCAATGGCACATCTAACCAAGAGAGAAGAATGATAATGCGAATAATAAGAAGAAGAACTGAGGAGGGCGCTATCGTCTTTCAGCAGTGTATACTTGTTTTCTAAATGTTAATGCTAGTGTATGTATCTCTGTAAGTTGAATAAAAATTATCTCATTGCTATTATTCTTTTTTTATTTCATTGCTTGCCTTAACATCCCTATTTCCTCATTAGGTCAGGTTAGGTTAGGTTAACTTAGTTGGACTATAAGATAGAGTAGTTGATAATGATGATGATTGTTGCCGAGTTAGGTTATTAGTGAAATGTAATCAAAATAATAATGCGAGAAATGCAATAAATGACTGGATAGGTTAGACTGCTCTTCAACTACTATAAAACAAAGCTATTACTGAAGAAAACTTAGTAAAATGTTCTTAAATCAATTAAAATATCTCTATCAGCGTTAAAAATGCCTACTAGAGTGTCTTAAAACATCTTCAAACTGGCGAAAAAAATGCTTCTCACGAGTCTAAGATGCCCTGAAAATCCTCAAAATACCTGTGAAGGAGCTAAAATGTCTTAATTTATTAGCGCTCGAAAAATACCATTAAAAAAGCGTCTAACGCCTATAAAAGTGTTTCAAAGGATTCTGAAAACCATGCAAAATGTTGGTGACAAAGTCTAAAATACCCCTATAGTGCTTAAAATGTCTCTAAAATGGCTGAAATGATAATTAACTGGTCTAACAACCTTGAAATAGCTGGTTCAGTATCCCTGATATTGAGAAAATTATCTTCCATTACCCTTCAAAGTGTTTAAAGCAAACAATAATAGACATGGGCGTCCAGAATAACTCTCAGATTGCCTTAAATAACGTAAAATTCGTCTAAAATACTCTGAAAAATGTTTAAACTGTACGTAAAAGTCTTCAGAATATCTGGAAACAGGCTGAAATATCTACCAGCGAGTCCAAACGGACCTCAAAACACCCTGCAAATATATAATATGGCGTCTAAATCACTCAAAATTGCCTGGCCGTTGTGTAAAATAATTTGTAAAAGCGTCCTGCACAGCCTAAAGCAACTAAAATATCTGTTAACGGTCTATAAACAACGTCAAAATACCATGAAACCTCTGAAAAATCGATCAAATAACCTGTATTATCTTCAAAATAGTCTGAAAAGTTCTTAAATATGTTGTAAAAGCAGCCTGAATATACTAAAAGTGCTTAAAAAAGATCTATCAGAGGACTCAAAATAGTATCAAAATGTTTATGAAATTCCTAGAGGGAGATCAGCACAGCGTATGGCAGGATAGAATAGAGAAGCAAAGGAGGGAATAGGATAGATGATAAGAGGACAGAATGAATGTCTAGAAACGTATCATGTTAGTAGAATAGAATAAATAATAATAAGAGGATCTACCTTAGGTTAGGCTAGGCCAGGTTAGATTAGGTTAGGTTAGACGAGTAGAAGTATGGGGCTTAGGTAAGGTTAAAATATCTTAATAAATAGGAAGGTTTAAGCTCCTCTTAGGTTAAGTAATGCTAGGTTAGGTTACCCCAGTAGTAGTATGAGGCTTAGGTTAGGTTAGGTTAGGTTAGGTTAGGTTAGGTTAGGTTAGACGAGTAGAAGTATGGGGCTTAGGTAAGGTTAAAATATCTTAATAAATAGGAAGGTTTAAGCTCCTCTTAGGTTAAGTAATGCTAGGTTAGGTTACCCGAGTAGTAGTATGAGGCTTAGGTTATGTTAAATTATGAAAGACTGAGTAAGAAGAGTAGGAGCTGGGCTAAGTTAGGTTAGCGCAGCGATGAAGGGGGCGAGGTGTCATTATGTTGAGGGTAATATATTGGATCAAATTAGAAAGCTCTTGCGTTAGGATGTATACATTAGATATAGCGAACAAAATACTCATCTATTACAAACGTACATAAACACGTGTGTGTCCCTGCTATTTGTCTTAGATATTGATCCCATTATCACTAGAACACCTACAATACCTGCTTCTAGTACCATCTCACCTAGTAATCCTTAGATTACGCATGGCGGCCATCTTGCGCATTTGGGTCTGTTCCAGCCTTCCCTCAACCTACCTACTTATGTCACATGGAGCACCAACCAAGGGTAAATTTTACCCATGATACAATAGGCTATAAATTTTGTAATACATGTTTAGTGATTGTGTTTCCAATTTGAGATCAACTTATTCCTGAGTAACATAACTAAATACGTAATATTTGGAACATATAGGGTGTCCAAAAATGTGTAAGTTAATATACTATTTCTCTCTGGTGAAATATAACAAGCAACAGTGATCAAACCTTGGACAATGGAAGTTCGTATAAATACAAACATATCGGGGTCACTACGAAGGTTTGAGATGTGAGAAATGAAAGTTGATCCACTCGAATTGGGTGCAGGATGCGATAGCCCTATCTTTTGCGAGTAAACTGGTATCAGGTAGTGACTCTCCTACTTCAGGAGAGCAGCGCAAGGATGAACGACCCGCGGCATGCGGGTAGCCTGTCCTTGCAATGGAGCTACGAAGAGAGCATCTTTGCTCTTTCCAGGCATGCAATCTTTTATCACTCGGAACAGAAAGAAGTCACAACGGGCCAGGCAGGGACTGTTGATATCTGTAGACTCCAGGAGTTGAACGGTAATGTTGACCGGCGAGAAGGTGTAGGTACATTCTGTTCAGATGCAATCATGTCTTCAGGCCGCAACGTCTCATACAACGTCAGACGCGAGAGATCATTCATTTGTCTTGCACTACTAACTGTACGCCCAGTTACTAATATTTCGCTGTTACAGCAAACAAGGTAAGACACGATCGCAGCGCTGTCAAGACGTCTGGTCGCTTCGCCAGGTAGTACTACCGCTACGACTTCTACCACCCCTACGACTACAGCTGGTGCTAGTGCTACTACAATTGTGTTCTAAATATCAGTATTCAAATCATTATCTATAGAAAAAGAACTGAAATCGGAGTTCAGTTCGAATGGATCTAGGCCTAGGGTAGTTAACTTTCAAGTGAGTTGTTTAAACTGTGAGAGTATCTTTAGATAGTTTTGTTTTTTAAACCATAAACATGTAATGGGAATATAATTGGCAATTGGCTTCTGCTTACGTTTGCTTTTGTCAATGTGAATGACAATATATTGCATTAAGTTTGTCTTATGGTGCAATTAAGTCCTGTACCAAATTTGAAACAAATACCTTAAAACGTAGAAAATAAACGTATCAGTTCCAGTATCCCTTGAAGCACGCAGACTTACTTGCCCTTTCCTTAATGTAGTGGTTACGCTTGGGGCCTCTTGCGTGAATGACCAGATTTTCGCTACCATAACAGGTATATGGATGCTTATTTTTATTCGGCATATTTATATCGCGCCTTTAACTGCAGAGGTCATATCGGAAATGGTGTTACACGTTTACGTTGGGTTTTTATACTTCAAATTCACACACGCATTCACACTTTCATTCATACTTCCAGACTCAGGGAAGGATGAGGAATAATCCTGACTGGAGAAAAATTCCTACCCCCCTGCCGGGAATCGAACCCGGGACCCCTAGCACAGCAGGTAGGTACTTTACCAACTGCGCCACAGGGCCAGCCATTATTCGGCATTAATCCGTAAACAATCGTATTATAATTCATTTCCAATTTTATCGAAAACCATAGTTATTAGTCCAGGGTTAGGATTTTTAGGTGCGCACCGTTTTTCTTAGTGTAAATTTAAGCTATTCGGAAAGATACCACAGTGTGAAGTTTTGTTTCTAGTTGCCAAAAGAGGCATTTTTTCATGCACCTTTTTCCCTTTTTGGGTACCTTTTCCCCCCAACCATGCCCATAATCCCCTTTTCCTCCTTTTTTCTTCTAAGTTTCCTTCCATTTTACTCTGTATGATTTTAGTCAATATAAAATATTTAGCGTTTAATTAACACCTCCTCAGCTTGCTGTGAGCATGTGAAGAGTAAGCCGAACTCTTTCAGTAAACCCTACGCGGGAGTTAAAAGCACACCTACAACAATGGAAAATAATTGTGTACGACAAATCCTCTTTCTCTTGCTTTACCGCTATAAAGCAGCCGCAATAATGCAACTGAAAATGACTCATTGCCATTGTATGTCATTCTATCCTTTTAATTTTGGTACAGTCGCACTAGCAACCAGAGGGGGCGCGGGCTCTACCGCCTCATCAGCGGAGACCCAAACCTTGTCGCGCACGGGCCGAGAGGTCCTACATTCCATCCGGCCCGCGGCAGGCCTGATGTCTTAGACATCATGATCACCAAGAACATGCCATTACACTTCGACCTCTCGGCAGTAAATGAGCTGGACTCTGACCACGACCCTGTCGTGGTAGATTCCACAGCAGCCATGCCAGCTCTGTTAAACTCAGACTGGACATTTGAGACCGACTGGGATGCAGCAGTCCTAGAACTTAACCGTTCCGTCGACCCTCGACCTCGCATCGATGATATCGAGGCGTTGGAAGAGGCAGCGTCGGACTTTTCCCACCAGATCCTAAATGCGGTACGCGCACATACTCACCGCATTCCCACCAACACCCCAGATCCTCGAACCTTACCTATAGAACTCCGACAGTTGATAAAAGCCAAGGCAACTGTTCGGAAGCTATGGCAGCGTTTCCGCCATCCCAGGATAGGAGCAGTTTACCAGAGGTTCAAATACCTGGTAAGGCGACTGCTCCGTGCGCATAGAACATCAGCTTGGGAAAACACATTACAAACTGTAAACCTTCAAGAAAAGAAACCCTGGCGGATTATTAGGGCCTTGAGGAAGGACAAGACCCAATACCAGCATCCCTTGCATGGCACTCGTGGGCGGCTCGCTTTTGAGCCAGACGAGAAAGCCACTGTGTTCGTGGACCACCTTGAGGTACAGTTCGAACCCCGGGAGGACCCGCAAGACGAAGACTTTACTGAACTCGTGGATGCAACCGTGGATTACCTCTATGAGGAACCGCGGCGGCTACACGAGGTGATCCAACTTCCCACAATCACCCCGAAAGCGGTGATTTCCGAAATCCAAAGTCTGAATCCCAACAAATCCCCTGGGCATGACGGCGTCACGGCGCTCATGCTCCAGCACCTGCCCAAAACGGCTGTGGTCCGCTTGACCCGGATCTTCAATGCATGCCTCCGTCTTCGTCACTTTCCGGTTTTCTGGAAGGAGGCGAGGGTGGTGTGTATATTGAAACCGAGCAAGAACCCAGTCTTTCCTAACAACTACCGTTCCATCAGCATTCTCCCAATCGTCTCAAAAGTTTTTGAGCGGTTGCTCCTTACCCGCCTAATACCTCTTTTTGAGGAGAGGCAACTCCTACCGGATCATCAGTTTGGTTTTCGTCGGGGTCATTCCACGACCATGCAGTTGCTGCGTGTGGCCGAGATGGTATCCCTGGGTTTCCAGGGAAACCTCAAGACCATAGCGGTGCTGCTGGACGTGGAGAAGGCTTTCGCCACAACTTGGCACCAAGGCCTACTGTACAAACTGAAGCAGGCAAATATCCCTCCTGCATATCTCACTATAATCAGCAGTTTCCTTCAGGACCGCACTTTCAGAGTGAAAGTGGAAGGAAAACTGTCTACAATAAGACAAATAGCGGCAGGAGTCCCAGAGGGCAGTGTACTCTCCCCGCTACTCTTCGCAGCTTACATGTCCGATTTCCCCACGGAACAACATACTGTGACATGCCAGTATGCGGACGACGTCCTCATCATGGCACAAAATAAAAACGTGAGATATTGCCTCCCTCCCCTTCAACGACAACTCGACGCCGTCGACCGTTGGAGTGAGAAGTGGAGAATGGCTATTAGTCCGGGGAAAAGCTCCGCTCTCCTTCTTGGTAAGGTTCGCCATTGGCGGCCGGAACGGTCTCTTCGGCTTAGGCGGAGAAATTTCCCATGGGTAACCTCCGCCAAATATTTAGGCGTTCTCCTCGATCGCGGGCTAACATACGCCCCACACGTCCGCGCAAAGGCCAAACTTGGTCACGCTGCGCTCAGACAGCTCTACCCTATCCTCAGATCTACCATGCCCAACCACCTAAAATTAAGGATTTATCGGGCAATCATTCCGCCATTGATCCTATACGGCTGCGAAGCCTGGGGATCGGCAGTACCGTCTACCATGCGCAAACTGCAATCAGTGCAGAACAGGGCGTTAAGAATGATATACAATACCGGACGTAGATCCCCATCTTACATCCTCCACAACCAATCAGGACTTCCCTACATCATGGACTTGGTAAGGGAGCGATCCCGAACCATGCACTCCAAACTAAACTCCCACGCCAATCAGCTGGTACGGCATTAGGTCAATACGACCACACAGCACCTCGAAGAAGGAAAAGTTACCGCCTACCCAAGGACGCCCTTGGATAAGGGTAATGCCACTCCCATCTTCTAACACATCATTACCCCAACACTTATTCCTGCCCCCTTTCTGTATCCTAAACTAGGCATACAGAAAGAATCCATTTGTGCTTGATATATCTGCAGCAATAGATGAGGAAAACGTATCACTTTGGTTCAACAATAGATATAGCATTTTGTTCGATAAATGCCACAAATTATACAGTAATAACAATGCCTGGGATAAGCTTGGGAACAAATACCTGCGGAAATTGGAAGTATTCTAAGAAAATTAATATAAACGCTATAATTTAAGGAAGAGCTGCATGGAATTATTATATATTTGATGTTATATTGCGCGTTCTTATTAAATAGTAATACAAGAAAAACTATAATCATACCAGAACAAGCTTCTTTAGGGCTTATGCAGTGTCTTGGTCATACACACATACGTGTTAAAATTATTATACTCAAATTCATTTCTTATGGTAAAATGGATGCGAGATCTGAACTTGAAAATAGTTTACAATTCTCTAAGGTAAAATAAAACACTTTCTGTGAATATGCTTCCACTGTTGCTCACTGTAAATATTGATTTCCCTCCATTAACAACTCCGAGCGGTAGTTTTTGTTACGGATAGCTTTTCCTAGGCTTAAAGCCTTATGAAAGAAATGGATTCCCATGATGAACAAATATTATATATAATTTAATTTCCATAAATGGTGTGGTCTGGATTATTTACAGATAATACTGAGCTGATACATGACTGACAGTGGTCATCAAAAGTATACTTTACAAGTTAAAATTTGATAGTCTATAGTTATACTTTATTTTTTAATATAGACAACAACCTCTGAATCGTCGTAAATGCTCTAAGCTTTTTATTATATTAATCACAATGTTTAAAACATAAGCCTAGATCAATGTCATATTACATAAATGAAAAATAATAGCTAATTTATCTACTATGGTTTAAAATAGCGTTATTGTTTCAAATTATCACAATATATTAAATGCCAAATAAGCATAATAATGATAATGATAATAATAATTAGTGGTGGTAGTGGGGGTGGTACAAAATATCTTGTGAGGGAAACAATAGTTAACCTTTCTAACAATTCGAGCAGTACACGCATACTTGAATTTGGAAAATGGTCATGTAAAATAGTAGTTTAACATGAAATGTATTGTATTGTAATGCAGTAAGATGAAAATCTGCTGAAACTTCGTTACGTTCATTCTAAAGTACACTTTCAATTTTTTTTATTTTGTTTTAACGACACTGTCAATTGCCGGGATCACATCAGCGTCACCGGTGTGCCGGAATTTTGTCCCCAGGAGTTCTTTTACATGCCAGTAAATCTACTGACATGGAGCTGTCGTTTTTAAGCATACTTAAAAAACATCGGTCTGGGCCGGATTTGAACCCGCGAGCTTGGGATCAGTACACTTTGAACTCATCTTCACGCAACAGACAATCAAACAGTGTAAGCAAATCATGCTTTATATTCCTGGATAACTTTATATCATACACCAAGAATCTTCTGTTTTGCCTAAGCTCCTCTTTTCTGCTTGTTCGCAAATTAGGGCTAGTACAGTCAAGCGATCCATTGTGCTGATTGACAATGACTGGCCTTGGCACATCAACTCTTCGGCGCGTCTTGCTTCCGATAGGTGTGAGCGAGCTGGTTTTGTTTGGCGCGCCGCGCTTCGCTTCTGCGCGTGCAAGTGTGAGCCTGCCTTAACAGTGTGAACAGCAAGTGAATGAGCTGTGTAACAGTCACATTGAATTAGCAAGTAAACTGGTGTTAGTCCTTTGTTACATTACTAAAGAAGTGTATTACTAGATTTTACCATGCCAAAGGTGTCCAGCGCTCAACTTATTGTTCTGGCTCAGGAATTCAAACAAGATTTCATAGACACAGATGGAACTGTTATTCGATGTACTATTTGGGATTTAGGAATTTCGTTAAATGAAAAACACCAGTGAGATGGCATAAAACAGCACATTTTCAGCTCTAAACATCAAATGAACAAGACTCTTCAGGCAAACATATCACATCAGCCTCTGTTACGAAATGAGTTTCAACATAAATCTTCAAAAAACCAAAATTCTAAGGAAATCAACATTGAGTTGTGTGCAGCTCTTATACAAGCAGGAGTTCCTCTCAATAAGGTGAACCATCCAACCTTCAAGGGATTTCTTGAAAAATATATAAAGATGTGAATGACGAATGAGAGTACTTTAAGCAAAAACTACACGGAGCCTGTTTACCAAGAAATCATACAAAGAATCAAGGAGAAAGTGTGATTCCGATGTGGGAATCATTGTGGATGAAACCATAAGACTCAATGGAACGATATGTTTTGAAGGTTTTAATTTTTCCCTTAGCAGAGGAGAAAGTTAAGCCCATGTTGTTAAGAATGTATGACCTGCAGAAAGCCAATGCCAGTAGAGAAATGCAATCAATTATGGACTTTTGTCAAACTCTGACCTGCTGGTATCGAGTTTGAAAAACTTCTTGTGGTTACGGACCAGGCTCCATACACGATTTCAGCTGTTAACCAATTGAAACCTTTTATTTCTTAAGTCGAAGCATGGGACATGCTTGGTTCATGTTCTTCACAGGGTTTGTGAATCCATAAGGAACGAATACGACATCATAAATCAGTTCATCTTTGCCCTGAAGAAGATTCTGCTGAAACCTCCGAATCGTGTTGTGGTCTACAAGGAAACCACTGGCCTGCCCCTTCCAAATTTCCCGGTCATTACTCGCTGGGGATCTTGGATCGAGCATGCTGCTATGTTGTATGAGAATTTTGACAAAATTAAAGAGTTTGTGCTTTCTTTGTATCCAGCCGACGCAGGTGCAATTTCCAAGGCACAGCGACTTCCGTTACCGGAGAAAATACATAATTTGCAGACAGAACTATATTGTGTCCATAGTTAAAAGTACCTGACTGCAGCTATTAAACTATTGGAAGAACAAGGTTTGGAAAAGGAGAAATAATGGGATATTTTTACCTCCGTGAGGGAGCAGTTAGATGGCTTTATCAAAGACAAACTGGAGTTTAGTCTTCAGAAGAATCCAGACATTGAGGATTTCGCCACATTTGTAGAATTGCCATTCCGAGTGAATACAAGATTTGCCCCACTGGTTTCTGTGGATATCGAAAGAAGCTTTAGCATCTACAAAGGCATTCTATCACCTAATAGAAACAGACTTACTGTTAAAACTGTAGAGATGCTTAATGTCTTAAAGTATAACAGCTTCGTGTGTTTTCCTTCTTCTGATGAGTGATAATTTGATGTACTTGTTTGTAATTCAATAAATTAGAATACAGGAAAGAGAAATTGTTGAATTAGTTGAATAAACCAGCACCTTTTCCATTTTTTCGTTTGAAATTTGCACCTAAAAATCCTAGCCGTGGTTATTACGCTTTCTATTATATGTACCTATACCTCCATTACGTGTGTCCTAATATATACATATAAAAAAAAAAGGCCGAGGTCCTGCTCAGTAAGACCTTCGCCTCCTTTATCTTTTTACCCTAGTCCTTTTTTATATCATGCTCTTATATTCGTTCTCTATTACTTTTCATACATTGTTTTGATACATATTGTTTTTATACAAGGAGTAACTAACCTAAATTACATTATTTACTTCTACAATGCTTTTGAAGTTTAAAGCTTCTCTTTTATTATATATATTTATCTTATTTCTATTTTGTTTTAGAAGTGATTCTTATTGTTAAACTAATTACTATATCTAGGTTAAATAAAGGTCCTCTATCAGAGAGATATAATTGGGATGTCACTGTCGGGTAGTCAAGTCTTCTATGTCAGTCAGTTTCTTTTATTCATTCTTTATTAATTTCTCATACGTTGTTTTGTTACATATTTTTATACAAGTAACTTAACCTGGTTTACATTATTCAGTTTTACAGTGCTCTGACAGTCTAGGTTTTCTTTCACAGGTTTTCGGGGTTGGGCGTCAAAATCGGGAATGGAAGTCATCTAATCTTCTAGGTTTGGCATCAGTCCTAATATATCAGGACTACCCGGACCCCAACTCATATCTTTTCGGATGAATGCGCTGCTACCGTGGCAGTAAATAAAGTACTAGGGAAGGCTGGTCACGGAGCTCACTCGATCGTTCTAGAATCTGTAGTAGGGATGTCCAACATTTGTGTTTACCTCCTGCTGTACTTGAACTTTTCCCCTCTTTAACCCCCAGCCGTGCATTGTGTTGCAGTGCCGGGTTGGTTACACGTACGTTGCATTTGATTTAAAATCTTATGGGCTAAACATCAGTTCATTAGTGACTTCTTTGGTACTGCTTACGTTTAGTTATTCAATATTTGGCGACAAAGTCGAAGTGCGCTCCTAAAAGATACACCAAGTGATCGTCGCGTAACATATTGAGACACAGACTTTGTGTGGTTTTGGAGAAACTGTTCGCAAATATATCTAGAGTTATACTCATTCTTATACAAACTATTTTTGTCAATGCTTAGGTATTTCTCTATCTACTTCATTTTAATCAAAGTAAGCATTTTCAGAAAGTATCTTATTGCTAATTTTCTTGTAGGTGCAAGGGGAACATGGAATGCAGTAAGCTTTAAGCGATGGTGAAATGTCTTAAGAGCTGGTTGCTATGCGATGCCTTTTAAATTCCGTTCTATTTGCAAGGCCAAGGGATAAAAGAGGAATAACATGTTCCTATTTGAAAAAGTATAAGTATTGGAAAATTCAAACAAATGAGAGTATCTCGGAAATGGTTCGTTCAAAAGAAAAAAGTATTTGACATAAATTGTGTTTTAACGAGATCCACATTTTTATTTAGTAATTTTTTGTCTATCTCTTACTGTTTACCAATTATGCAAAAATCCTCTAGAATGAAGAGGTCTTCTGAGGACACCCCTAGAAAATTCAAAGTGTGACTTAGAAACGGCCGTGGAATCGCCTGTTTGTGTTCGCCACTGGATATAACTGTCCCTTCGACTGGAGGAGTGGAGTGGGTTATAGCCGCTCATTGCGTAAGGTTCTCCAAAGAGAGAAGGTTGGACATCCCTGGTGTAGACGAATGTCCTTCAGCGGCTATACTGTGAGCTAGCTTACGTGTAATAAACAGCTCAGCAACAATAACAAACATCTCTGTTTCCCTATGTCAAGTTTAGAGAGTTCATAAGATACATTAAGTGCCAGGTTTTGTGCCGTACGGTTTTATGCCGTTGTCATTATTTAATGAGAACTGCTTAGTTACTAACGCGACAATGCCGCCTATAAGGTTAAAACTAAAAAGAAAACCTCTAAATAGTCAAAGCCTGATAGTGTAATACATGTGACCGATATCACCAGAAATGTAATAATTTGCTTTGTAGTTTCTGTACTACTTCACAACATCGGACTGCCGTTCCTGCTTCTGTGCGACATTGCTCCTGTATAGGCGAATAAGTGACTCGCATCTAACCACTCATTTGTCGGCGATAAAGGCAACAACAACAGAACAAATTGTCGCATGTCTTATCGCAACGTGGAATTTCTTACCGCACAACGCAGTGCCGTTAATTTGTTAACTGGACGTGTAAAACAATATTGCATTAATAAACCTTAGATTTTGAAGTTTTAGGCCTATTTATGCACACAAAAACACAATTCTACTATAACACTCCTTTTAAATAACAAATAAATAAGTAAAACTAAATTATCTTCTAAAACTAAAGGGAATTAGAAATAAATTAATATCGGGTGAATGAATCCTCAGTACTTATAATTACCCTCAATCTTTGGGGCTTAGATGAAATTAAACCCCTGCAGTAATGTGGATAAGGCGCAATAGCACCCCGAGCTTCTTGAATTTGTGCCCGTAAGCCTTTTTTTTTTTTTTGGAGGGGGGGGGGGACGTGCAGGAAAATTCCAGCGCAGCATCCTTCCAGTCTCATCCTACACATTTTTAATATAATTCAAATCTGGTAAACATGAAGGGTAGTCTATCCCTTGGATGTCCTGCCTCTCTGAGAACCAATTTGAAACATTTCAACATGTGCGGATAGGATCATTATCCTGTGCGAATTCAACATTTCCATTAGGTAGGCAGAGTACAATCAGAAGGGATTCCATACTGACCTTGTCAGGCTATTGTATGTCACACCCCAGAAGGGAAGGAGGAGATGGAAGTGCCCAGCGGGTGTGCCAGAACCCGGCAGGATGAGATGCGAGCTAAGTGAGGTCTAGCGTGTGGTGAAGAATCATCTTGGCGCCAGGTTTCTTCTTGCAGCCTCACGGCTTTCGCTATCGCCCCCTGCGGGGACAGGCGACAACGATGCTGTCCCTACGCCGAGAGCAGCAGTTACATAGCGTAAATTCCACATCACAGCTGGGCCACACTTGCCCTTCGTCGACACTTCCGACCGTGGAATGACCGGATAATGGAGGGACGGGAAATCGTGAAAAGGAAAGGAATCCACCCGTCATTCGCCTAGTCACCAAGAAAAGCCACGAAAAAGCTTTTGGCCAGATTGGTCGGTCACCGGGGATCGAACCAGGGGCCTCCCGAAACATTAGAATGAGCATTTTTACAAAACGATTAAACCTAACGAAACAAAACTTAGTATTTTATGTTTCTTGCACCTGCATTTATTAGTCAGGTTATTCTGGCCGAAGCAGTACCTTCTACCTTCTACAATTCTATTTTACTGAATCACACCAGTAAACCAGGCCAGTGCTTTAAAGTATGGGCGAATGACAATTTATGGTGTATTTATACACTTGTCAGATCTGTATGAATTATTTATTCACACCGGTTATCTTGCAGATAGGTATTAATTCACGATTGGATTGGCCGATGGGGAAGTATTTCAAACAATGACGTTTTGGGTCGCGCATGATAAGACATGTTGGATGGTCCACAAGGTATTAAGGAATTATCTAATCGCCTGAACACGTGCCATATGAAGGACATCTACACAGTCAATACGAAGGCTGTTTGAGTTTATTGTTCAAACATCTAAAACAAGAATTACAACTGGTGTATGTAAATTCTTTGCAAACCATGAAAAACGTCTAAGGTGCCCGATAGTAACTTTTGTTTGCTTTCATTGCGAGAGAATTAGCATGTTTTGTAAAGGTTTACAGCGGGCTATAAACAACAGAGCGAGGCTAGCTAGGTGCAAGCTAATCGCACACTTGGAAACGGTAGCATCAGATGAGTGGGCTATGTGTAGAAGGAGTGGGTGAGCGAGCGGATGCTCTGCATTGGTAGCAAACATACCGCCAGGATGCATTGATGTCCCAATCCTTTCTGACGGCAAGGTGTACTGTTATAGGGCTACCAGATTATTTTATGGAAATATAGGACACAGGTGTAAAACATGTAGGACATTATCGATCAATACAAAAGTAATGTGAAGTTGTAGTTTAAAGACTATTTATACCTACAGACGTACATTTTCTTAAAATCCTGGAATATAAAATGTTAAATGTGATCTACAGTCAGTCGTACTTCTCTAAAGAACTAATTTTGTGCAAAACATTTAGCTTGTTTGAAATATAATCAAGAAATTTCACACAACTGAAGTTTTTAAAATTATACTTTATTAAAACAATACCTTTGACTGAATGAATAATGTGCCCTAATTATTGAAAATATCCTTTCGACATTAGAGTGGTGTGCAGGAACATGCTCCCTTCTTCCTACCTTGAAACACTTTTACTTAGACGACAATGTATCACTGAATTTACATTTTCATGTTGGCATTTTGGCTCGTAACAAAAGCACTGTGAATTAACTGTTTACTTTCTACTTATTTTTCGATACCCAAAATGTGAATGGAAGCGTGAGAGTAAAGCAGCACTTTTGCTTTGCCTCCACAAAATACCAATTTATTGCCTCGGAGTGCAAATGCTGCGTTGTCAATCTCTCGTTCAGTGTTACTAATGCATGAATATGCTCTTTGACTGTAGCCAGTGTAGCCATGTTGTAGCGAGTTGCAGTGGCGGCTAGTAATCAATTATTAATTTCTGTTTTGCTACTTGCCGGTTCATTTTATAAGCATCACTGCTTGATTCTGAAAATGTAGGACAATAAGAGACCTTTCAAAAATTCCCCCCGGACGCTAGACAAACGGTTAAAATGTAGGGCATGTCCGGGAGTTTCCGGTCGTCTGGTAACCCTATACCAGGCATGGAGAAGAGGGGTGACAGGAATACAACCGAGTATTTACCCTCCACACTTGTCCCACATCAAATGTGTGTCAGCTGCGTTTTCTGGTTCTGTTTATTTACAAACAAGTTGTTTCAAGGCGTGCAGTGCCGGAACCGAATAGAAACGTGATGTACTAGTTTTATGATTACGTACCTACATTTTCTTTTGGCATAGCAAACACAAGGCTTTATTTTTACTAGGAACACCAAGATACTTATGTTCCCATTCGGCTTTGAACTATTTTTTACCTGGTTATGCGACTTGATTGCACCACTGCCTCCATTTGAGGGCTGGTTGGTTCTCTGAGATAACGAGATAATAGCGGGTGGCGTGGCCTGGTAGCTGCCGGTTGTAAGAGAGTGGACGGGGTTAAAACTAAGATGTAGGGAAAGTGACACAATGTGTCACATCTCCCCATCTATGCCCGTCCTATACTATTAGCTTCTCTCCAATTTACTAGAATCTAAATTGAATGTTCTCATTAGCTAGTGGGTGCTTGATAGCACGTCTGCAATCTTCTGCTGTATTAAAAGAGTATGATTGTTTTATTTAACTTGTAAATATTATGAATAGTCAGCGAAAACAAAAACAGCAGCGAACTGCAAGACACTGAACATTGTTAATAAGGCTGCATAACCAATTAATATTGCTATATGGTAATTAACATTTATGATGGTGATGAAGAAGAACCGGATTTTGATTATCTATAAAATGAATCAAGATTTAAAAGAAGCATAATCATTTTAAAAATTACCTAAAACGGAGATTTCTTCTTCCCTTCAAGCTTACACTTTCCCGCTGTTCCGGCGACCTTTTTTTTCCGCTTTCCCAAGTATTAACACCTTTGTCTGTTATCGTTATCTTATCTAATAGTGATTCCACCCATCATTATCTTATTTCATCATTTGGCACCTGCGTTCCTTCTTAAAAGCTTCATTTTGGCCGCCTATGAGTTGTTTAATGTATTAAACGTAGTGCACAGCAAGCCATAAATTAATACATGTGTGGGTATAACTGCTATGCAAACACAAAAAGTAGATATAAGAATAATGGTGAGAGAATTGAAAACACAAGTATTTAAATTATATAATGCTACATTTTTCTAGTTTTAAGACTCTGAAAGAAAATTGTTTTTGAAATATATCTTACAAAACTGTAGCATTAACTATTTTTATTTCTCGGATTGTACAACATGTATTAGAAATAGAGGACTTCACAGCCAATGGGACAGCACAAGGGCAGGCCCAATAGCAACCTGACTGTACGCTCTCATTTACGGGGAAAAAGGTAAAACTGACTTGTCTCATCTCTAATTTGGGTCATGAGTTCATATGGAGTTCATTCATAGGCCCTTAAGCCTGCTTATTCTACCGCTGTTCTATTCACTAGACTCCTAGAAGGAGATAGGGGTAGCACAAACAATCTTTAGGTTTAGGTGCTAAGGCCATTCATCACTCTTGCTGCTGCTGAGTTCCTAAGAATTCAATATGGCCGACATTACACTAAACTGCAGTCGACATTGCAGCAAAAAGCAGTGCTGCCAACCTACGTAACAATAGCATTACTTCTAACGTCAAATATCGCAGGGTTAGGGTACGAATAACATGCTTTCAAACGATAATAATCCTCTAACATCGTCACCAAACAACACACAGACGTACTCCCCTTTGGCAAATCTTGTTCTGCTATAACATGTTTTGATAAAATCACTTCCGAACGCCAAATATCGTAATATATATTTAATGCACTATTGTGTTACGAACACAAAAACAATAACTATAACTGCATATAATGCTGTAAAACAGTTAGACAAAACCACGCACACACGAGCAATACAATGGCAGGCACAGATTTGATTGATTGATTGATTAATTAATTAATTAATTAATTAATTAATTAATTAATCCGGCATCTAATAGTATCTTTTACAGTCTATCGGATGCCTTCTCTGCAACGGGTTCAATTACAAGGGCTTCTATGACAACATATCGGATGTAATACGAAGAGTTGGCGGTACTAATGTAACCCAACAGATGGAATATCACCAAATATAACCAGACCGCGCCATAATGGGGGGGGGGGGGGTCTGTCACAGTTGGTTTTTGAGATATTCCCATAAGCTGCTGCTGCGGAAAAATGATTTAGCGTATTAGGAGAGCAGAATACTTCCAAGTTCCACGTCGTGTTGCAGCACGGTGTACGAGAGTCGATATTTCCAACATGCAGCCTCAGTTTATTGCTAGTCTCTGTTATCGTTTTCGGACACAAATATGCTATGTCTTGCATCATCACTCGCATTTGTGTTTGTTCCTGATAAAGAAAGGGGGCGGTATAGTAAACTGATGCTATTCTCCCCATTCTTGGACAGCCAATGCGGCGGAAAGTATGACCGTCTGGTGCTATGATTATTGATATGTATACAATAGGAGAAGCAACTAAAAGCCATTCGATCAAATAACCAATGACCTGAATCATAAGTCATAGAGTACCCTGAATATGGTAAATAAATCATGTTAACACCAGAAACCATGGTTGTATTTAGCACTTCGTATTAACTGCATGTGGCAACAGGCCTCTCGACGCTCTATCATATACAGCAGGCATGTCAAACCTCAGTCCCAGGGTGTGAAGAGAGGGGTCTACCCCTCCTTAACTGCAGTAGCACGCGCTCGTAGAACCGGTTTTCGCTTTGTTTTTCCCGTTTTCCGATTTGATCATCACGGAGGGAGGGAAAATAGGGGAAAATTTTTCACGCCTGGTGAGTGCTGTTTGACACACCTGATATACAGGATGGAAATGAAATGATCCGTCAACCTACGCTACTTGGCTTTTAATGTAGCTTATATTTACGTACGCATATGTCCGGGGTCATAGTTTAATATAATCCATGCTGTAGGAACTTAATTGAATATGCATTATATTGTCTATACTTAAAGGACTTATCTCAGGCCTGGGGAGCATTAATCCCAAGGCGTGAACAGAGTAGTCCGTCACCTCCTCATATGTGGTGGGTAACTGTCCGATCACCATAAGAAGGCGATCTGTGGGAATGTGTTACGTAAACATTGTCTACCGTCCACATCAATATTTATGCACGCTACTATCCTATATAATACACAATGTTGTCAGATAAATGCGTAATACCTGGCTGTGACTGCTGTGATATCTATTAGATGTGGCAACTTACGTGATTCACTTACACACATTTCGTAGTAAACAAATAGACTACGAGAGCATATTATGAGTTCGATCCCCCTCTCATACCTCAGATCACGCTCGACAGTAATAGTTACCTCACTTACCAGCATATACAAGTATTACAAAAAGGGACCCGGTTTTCCCCTTAGGTTTCCTCGGTTTTTTACTTTTGTTGTCACAACTTAGGGAGGGGACGTAGGGGAATATTTTGACACCTTGTTAGTACTCTTCTCCAGGCCTGAGTTATCTGATACCAGTCTTCACATTCCCCGCACTATTGAAATTATATAATAGCCCAATAACATTGAGCATAGGGGAAATACAAGGGAGGAGAATCATTCATATGGTAAAACAAAGAAATGGAAATGGTATAATAAAATATACGTTCAAAAACAAGACAATCCCTAATGAGCTGCAATATTTTTAAACATAAGATGTTGCAAAGAAAATATTATGAGGAAAGGCGAGCTGGGCAAACCTTTAGGCCTGCGGAACGTTTCCCAAGAATGTCAATTACCCCATACATAATATATGTAAAGGTTTTTCACAAAAGCGGTCGTTCGGACATGTATAATGAGCCTCAGGCGTTCTTCGGCGCCTGGCCGTCGGGAACCTATTCTTTAAATACGCAGCAGTGCCTGTTTCGAGGGAACTAAGTTTAACAGGGTTGGAAAATATATGTGCGCCACCATTGATCTTGGCTATTTCTTACGCTATCGCTTAGAGAAAGCTGTTGTAAGCGTCTCGATTTCGGCTTGTCAGCCAATTGTTGTTGTAGTGTTTAACGCCCGCTTTTACTACTACGGTACCGCAGGCGGTGACACTGATGATACATGGAATGAAGATGGAGCACCGGTGGAATGAGATGGCGGGGGAAACCGGAGCACCCGGAGAAAACCCGCCCTGACGCCGCTTCGTCCACCACGAATACCACATGCGGGTCCCTGGGATCGAACCCGGGCCGCCTAGGTGGTAGGCGAGCGCGCTAACCGCTCAGCCAATTGTCAAAAATATTTAGAAATCAAAGCAATAAATGACACAATAGATAGGTCGCTTGCTTAAAATCCAAGCCAAAGAGTCCCGACTAGAAAGTAGGAATAAAACTGTCATGGCGATATCACAGTTCTCGTAGTAACATAATTATTCAGCAATCTGTTGGGAAGGCAAGAACTGATAACATAACTAATAAGTGAACCGTCATGGATATGACCTGAGGCCTGCGTGGTCTGAAATTGTAAATCGTAGGACTTAGTTTCGCTACCCAGGGCAAACGGCGTTAGCGCTTTCAGATCCTCTGGGTAACAACGATAGCAGATCCAGTGTCGGAATGGAACCAGATGCAGCAGGAATTTGTTCTGTAACCGGAGCAAATAAATGGGATATGTTCTTAATTGGTGATCCATCACTGGCCATACGCACACCCTGAGAATTGACAGAACTTAACCCTCTCCTTCGCCGTACGAAGAAGGACCTGGATCAGGGATCACAACCGCACCGGCTCCCAATATCATCCTCACTTCTATTTTCTCACTCGCATACCACTGCCCATGGCACCCGGACAGGCCAGATATCCAATCGAGGAAGACGGCGAGGACCAGGCACTACAAGGGTCTCTATGGGGAAATGAAGAACAGCAGAAGACAATAGTCGGCATCATCCCTCCAACGCAAGAGATGAGCATCCGCTCCCGTTCTACGAGCAGCGATCATCGCCTAGTGTGATAGTGCACAATGTAATGCTGTAAATTATAGAATATCAACAACTAGTTTGGTTGAAGAAAGCTTTCAGCATCCGCACTAAGTATGTTCTCGGTACATTATTTTCTCGTGTATTTTCTGGAAGGAAAAGCTGATAGCTTAGTCAGTATGGGAAAGACTTTACACCGATATTTTTAATTTGGAAATAAATGCTGTTACGAGTAGTGAGGTAGTAGGGAACGCCTTAAGAACAAATACGGAAGTCAACAATCTATTTGCAAAGGAACTTAGTTCTGAAAGTGACGGAGACAGTTACAGCAAATGCAACTTAACATGCAGGAAAGGATGAAAGGCAGCTGTAAATCTAGCGAATGTAGACGTAATTACGGGAAACGTAGCCTGAGCATGATGTAAAGCATGTTCACACAATTATGCCAAAACAGCAAAACATAATTAAGTAACAAATTGTCCACGCAAAGGGAGGCGCTACAGAAACGGCTGATTGTTCAACGTAGCAGAACGCAGATACGTAGATCAGGATAATGTAGGTCAGGGTACAAGAGGATGGGTAGCGAGTCAGTCCTCTATAGAGAAGGTAAAATTACACCTTGCAACTGAAATAAGCGAGCCCAGATAAGGGATGCATTGACGTCGCGCAAAGAGGATGTGGTGCATATCAGCAGAACTGGTTTGCGAATCAGTCCTTTATAGAGCAGGTAAAATTACATCTTGCAACTGAACTAAGCGAGCCCAGATAAGGGATGTATTGACGCAAGTTGCCGCCGTGCAAAGAGAGACGAACAAGGCCGTGGAGGAGAAATCCGGAGATATGACTGACGTGAGGGAATCGATGCAGAGAGACCAATTAGGCCCGCTAACTCCTGGCGCCCCCGCACTGTCCGTAGTGGCGTTCCATCAGTCACCGGAAACGTTATTTTATATTAAGTTATATGTCACAATGAAGTGAAAAAATTGTAAATAATCGTTATTCACAGTAACCAGAATTATACTACAGGAAATGTCACGCAGAACGCATTTTGTGAGCATACGCTATTTGAGATAATGAAAAAATGAATAAATGAATGAATAAATGAATAAACAGAATTATAATATTTTGAAACAGTGTCTGAAGAAACAAAATTACTTAATATTGTAACAAAGGCGGCAAAATTCTGAATCCGGTTACTTTTCTGGATTACCTTCTAAATTTTACTACAAATGCACAGGTTTCTTGTCGTTGCTAACACAGATTATTGCTCTTCTGTTACTGCAATTCACAACTGTTCTTCTGATAATCTTTCTCAGTCTTCCAATGTCTTTTCTCCAGTTTCTCTGCCTCTTATATCTTTACTACGATACAATTACTCGACGACACTTACGTACTCACTAACAGGCTGGCCGACTCACTCGTAACTAAGAACCGTACACGACTAACACAACTAAACAACTCACTCAAAATTAAACTGCTACTGAAATCTAAACTGTCTCTGTCTGTTCTATTTATTCTGGAGCAGTCGTCACGTGACCCTCGAGAACCCTCCATACACACGTGCAATGACGACCCAGCGGAATTAGCGAGACAGGACCTCTCCCGTCCGTTCATTGTTGACCCAATGTCACGCTGCTCCCTCCATGGTCGCTTGCCGTATCCAATGTCACAATATAAACCCACTGATGCATAATAATCAGTTAATCAAAATAGGATTATGCAATGCTACGTGATCACATCCAATTATTCTAGATATTTCTGAAAAATTTCATCAATGCGAAAGGGAATTAAGCCGTTTTGATTAAAAAAGTCATTCTACGTAGTGAGATTATATGCAGCAGACGCGTTCTTCGAAGAAGACAATATTAGCAGAAGCTTTTGTGATTTAAAGGATAAGTGCTATCAAGAAAAGGAACGACGATGTTATTCAGTAAGGAATAGCCTAATTTACCGCGTCTGAAAAGATCCGACAGTACCTAAGGTCCGTAAAATATCCACTGCTCCTAAAGTCCCAGGCGTGTACAGGATTACTTGAGTACGTGGAAAGGTGTACATTGGACAAACAGGACGCACTATTGAAGAGAGGTGCAAGGAACATCAGTGTAACATCAGACTCCTTCAACCAGAAAAGTCGGCAGTGGCCCATCATTGTATACAGAAGGCGCACAACATTAATTTTAATAACGTCTCAGTTCTAGAAGGTACGGAAAACTGTTATGACAGTCATCAAAGAGGTCATTCAAATTAAATTACACCCAGGGAGCTACAATAGAGATTGGGGACTTCAACTGAGTCCAACTTAGATACCAGCCATTAAACGTACCTGCCAGAGGAGGATGACGGGCCACGGAACACATGCACCCACGGCTATGGATTCTGGGCTGGCCGTTTATTTTTATAATTCACTTCCATAAGGCGATGTAAACTCGATGTTTAAACATCATGTTTCCTGAAGAAGACAATGATTTTGAGATGGCCGATTATTTCTTATTCAATTCCTGATGAAGACCATAAGTTTGAGATGGCCATTTATTTATTCAGTTCCTGGTGATGGCCATGGAGAAGTATGGCCGGAAGCTCGACTTCTTTAAATTTAGCACGGTTCATCACCCGTGAAGCTATAATCAATAACGCTAGCCGTAAAAGCTTCAAATCTTACATCTTTTTTCAAATTTATTTCACACCATTTGGGATTAAATCCCCATCAGATTGGCATCTCAAACTGGCACGTCATAATAAATCTCTCTTCATACCTCATTAGTATTAATTTAGATGTCAGTGTGCCTAGTTCGCAAATACCAGTGCATGTGCTTATACATTTGTCAGTTAACTGTGGGTGCTGCCGAGATTGTGTAGTTGCACTGCCAAGGAAAAACAGTTCAGAAACGTCTTGGAATCTTATTTTAAGGTAACATTTTCGAATGGTTTCAGTATAGATAGGCAAATCTGGTGTTGCCAGCACTTAGTTGGTTCTGCCTAACGATGGGTGAGTATGAGTAAAATTTCAGTGCTGCGTTCTTAGCCAAGAACTGGATCGCAAACGCACAGTATCAAGTTCTAAACCAGATAACGAAGGGAAATATCGGCCTAAACACGGTGAAATAATTGTGGATTATTTCTTACGATTCGGTCAACTTAGTAGGCTCCACAGGAAGAGCATGAACTTATTTTACAGGCAAGAAGGAATTTTCCAGAGGGTATGCGTCACACTTGGTAATTCTTGTCCTAGGACGCTAAGTGAGCCAACATCATTTTACAGGTAATGAAAATCGCGTTACGGGAATAGGCCAGAGCATAGATGGGTAGAACTGACTCAAGGAGTCACTTCCCCTACATCGTAGTTTGAACCCCTTCCACTGCCTCACAGCAGTTAGCTACCAGGCCACACCTCCCGCTATTGTCTGTCTACCTCAGAGAACCTGCCAGTCCTTCAAATTGTGCCACTAAGTGGAGAGGTTAAATGCTTGGTTGCGCTGCTGTCACCCCTCTCCCCCATGCTTGGGCCAGAGACTCAAATCCAGAACAGAGCCGGAATGAGTCCTGGGATACCCGACGCTCTGATTGTGTAAAACGTCGTTAGTCACCCACTCCTGAAGCCAAGATCCAAGATGTGCAATGGCACTGACCAGTCCACTTGCATCATGAGAGAAGTAGGGATCAGTGTTCCACCTGCTTTGAGTGTGGTAAGTACAGTGCGGTGTATGTGTGGCTGCCTCCGAGCTCTGATAACACTTCTGCTGTTCTTTGCAAATGGGAAGAGTTCTGATCTGCAGCCAATGAAGTACGTTTACGTGCACAGCGTTGCAAGCTCATTACCCCCACTCTTTTCATATTCCCCTCTCTCTCTCTCGCACACTGTCCTACTATTCTCTTGGCGCGCGTCAAGCCCCCAGGGTAAAGTAATATTACTACACAGCAGGACTCCGATTGGTTGCTGGTCTGGAGGCACTCGAGGACAAACTCCTTCCAATTTGAAAAGCACAGTAGTCCCTTGCTCCGCCACAGCTCTACCAATTCTCTTTTCTCCTCTCTTGCGTATTGTGCCACAAAGTTACACGCAGTACAGGGCACAACTGAGCAAGAAGTGGTCCACACACCGCATGACGTAACACATATGAACGCTAGGCGCGTTATCAGCCGTCACCTGCCTGTATACCTGCAGCTTGACTGCGTCCATATGTAAAACCTTACTTACAATACGTGTACCTTAGGGAATGTTTTCCTTCAGAACTGCCTTGAACTGGAAGGCTACATAGTACAGATACAAGCTTGGTGTATGAAAATAACAGTGAGTGTATCGATCATAAATAGAAAACTGTTTATGGGTTTACGTAGTTATTCAAATTAATTAAAATAACGAAATACTATTAACTTTGATGGTTTCGCTTACTTTATAGAGATTATTAAACCTACCCTAGCCCTTAGGTTAGCAGTTCTCTAACTGTGAAGAACAATCATTAATGCATTTAAAGATAGATGTATTTTATAATATTTAAATTCAAGGTGTAAGAAGTTTAAAATCAAATATTAAAGTAGGTAAATTAATAAAAGCACAAGTACTCAGTATTAATAACAGTGGTTTTGATATGAACTTGTAGCACATATACATAGCTTGGAATTAGAAGTAACAGAATATTTACTTGGACTATTTTCAAAGAAGTGAAAAAGCATAAAACATAATTAGTAATAGGGGTTGGCGATTTCCTCCAAAATTAAGCTCTCCCTTTGCTACCTAGTGTTTAATTTCTAATGGCGTTTTATATTATATTTTTAGCACAACATACCGATTGCATAGTAGGCACTGAATATTATTGCCGACAATTTTACATACGAACGGTTTTTCCCATTCCGACTCAAAACAGCTACTCCGAATGGGCGAGTCCGGCTATTTGCCTGCAGTTTTCGACGCACCCATTGCTCTGTGCGCATTATGCGAAAATCTACGTTGAGCTGGTTTCTAATGTATTGGCTCGTTATGCTCTGGGCATGGCGAGTAGCCCGTTGCGATGCATTGCCGCTAAGGCCACGATCGACACCACTGCGCTACGAGACAGCACCATACTGACCCGTATACGAGGCCCATAAGCAGGCATGGGCAAAATCGGCTCAATTGAGTACTCGCGTTCTCACGTTCTCGCCTCACTCTACCGGCCATACTCTCCTTCACTGCTGTTCAGGTTCCGACACGCCTCACTCAGTGGCGAGTCTGGCTGTTTGATGAAGAGTGGTAGACAGAATTTGTTGTAACTTACAAGAACAGGAAAGTTTGCTGTTTAGTATGAGGATTTCAATTTTCAAATATAAACCGTTACAATATCAAACGCCACTTTAGTCAGAAACATACACCAAGCTTTGATTATTTTACAGGTATTTATTTACCATTTCAAAAGGAAATTTCTGAATACTCGTATTTGTAAACATATAAAGGGACGATGTGATTCCACCTTTTAGGGCTGTAGTTTATTAGTTTATTTAACATAAACTATTGTATCTTGTGTTTCAAATTTTGAACACATTATTGAGTATGAAACCAAACAATTAATGTTGATCAAATAGTTTTAAAATATTTTAAGGCTAAATAGCAATGCAAATGGAACTTTACTGCTTTATTTATCGTGAAAGAGAGTTTAACATGTTAATCATAAGGCAGCGTAAGAATATTTCGTGCACAAGATAAAGGAAGGTTATAAACTTGAAGATTATTTAATTTGCCTAACCACAGCAGGTGGCTGTAATAATTATTATATGCAAAATATGTTTAATATAAACAACATAGCTATTAGCAGTGCAGAAATTACCGCGCAGGTGGAACGAAGCCACCACTGCAAGTGTATCAAAACAACCTTTGTTACTCGGCAAGAGAGTGTGGGGTGAGTGAGGCACGTTCAATCGTTACCTCTCCTCTCGTGCCCATGCCTGGCTATAAGTAAGGGGCGAATCAGCGCGACCGGCTTTGTGAAGTTGCCTGATCTTTACTTTAGACCAGGCATGGGGAAGAGGGGTGACAGCAGTGCAACCAAGCATTTACCATCTCCACTTATTGACACAATTTGAAGGACTGGCCGGCTGTCTGAGGTAGACAGACAATAGCGGGAGGCGTCACCTGGTATCCAACTGCTGTGAGGAAGTGGAATGGGTTCAAACTACGATGAGGAGGAAGTGACTCATTGAGTCAGTTCTCCCCATCTATGCTATAGACAGCTTATTCTGAAGGAGAGAGGGCGAGTCCAGATGTAAACAACGGGTACGTGCCTGCAGTGGTCGTACAGGTTGTATCAAAAGAATGCGTATATTATACTGTACATTTTTTTTTTATAGGACACTACCTTTTACGTAAATGCAAAGTGATTATTACATAGTCTGTACATTCCAGTGGACAATAATGTAATGCGGAGGTTGTAGAACGTGGCCGTTCTCCACCTCACTTAAACAAAAGGTTATATCGTGAGAAACTCCTTTCGACATACGTGCATGCGAATAATTCACTATAACACTCTGCTATATTCCTTACACCTTTTGATCTGGAGACCTCGGTTACTTTTTGTAGCAAGACATCTCGCACAGCACACATTATTGAAAAACCACTTTTCCCCTAACACATTCTGGAGTATATTGTTCACATTTTTCTCATCTTCTCCGTATTTGATTTCTTGAATTTTTACATATACTTCTTCCATTAAACTTGCAGCCTTTGGCATGTGCAACTCAGATGTTTCTAAGGAGATCATGGCATTGGATAAGCAACAAGTTATTCTTTATGAAATTTAAACTACTCAAAAGATCCACTGAAACTAGGGATCTTGCCATTTGAATTGCACACGACTTTTTGGAATTTAAAGCATTGTTCACCTTTACAGCATGTTTCTGTATATTTGCTAACCCACAGACTGTACTGAGGAGACACGTGCCAAGACAGTGTGGTCCATGCATCAGTAACTTGAAATCACGGGTCAGGTCACTTTAATCCTCCCTCTAGCAATGGCTATAATTATCTGGCAGCGAAGCTTGGACATTGATTAAACAAATGAAGTGTGGTTATACTACAAGTATGAATTTATTTACTGCGCACGAGTTGTCTCGGTCGCAGCGCAGAGGGAGTGGCAAGTTGAAACAACCGTTATGAATGCGACGCAACGCTCGACCTACTATCTCACTGTCCACGCTTCGAAATGTTTAAAGTCGGTAATTTTCATGGCACACTCGTATTTTGGTTAGATATTTCTTCCAGAGAAATAGTTTGTATGTACTTATAATTAATCGATGGGGAATAAATATGTACCTTTTACACTTAAAAATTTCATATGGGTATTTGAAAATAAAAACACTTTCATTTTATGTGAAAGATTTACAATGCATTTATATCTATAACATTCGTAACAGAAATACCAAAATGCTCACTGTAAAACACAGTAGTATCCGTGTCTTCTTCAAAATACGCTTTTATGGCTACAGCATTAAAGTTCGTATCAAACCACTTACATGTGACCTTCAGAGGCTCCAGGCTGTAGCGAATCACAGGCCTACAGCGTTGCCTAGTCAGAACTAGCTTCGTCTCGCTTAGTAATTACTAGATTAACGCTCGGATATTACTAGTTTATAACAAGCTTAGAACTTATGTCAGATATAAATAGAATGGTCGTGCAAGCATACACGAAAAAAGAACATAATCTTAGCTTCAGCCGTTCGGTATTTATACGCAATTATATTCATGTGTAATTTGTCAGAACTGAAGTAGACCTTGAGCTGTTAACAGAGGTGTGAATAACCTTTGTGAATAAGTGTACCGTTATGCTCCCCTCTTTCTCCTAATACCCCTTATTACTCTGACCAGGGGACAACGGGTAGGCAAAGTGCAGTTCTATTAACTTGTAGAAGCTTGGAACATGTCGCTAAGTAAAGCAAGTGATTGTGTTAGTGGTAGTAGATGGGGGGGGGGGGGGGAAATACAGTGGTTTGGTTTACGTAGACAAGCACAAGTTGTTTATAGGGTGTATACTTTTTTTTAAATGAACTCCAGTAGTGATGGTAGGTCCAAACTTGATTTTGAAAAGTGCCAAGAGTTAACTGCTGTAGCGGGTAGAATAAATCAATCCATTGCTTAGAGGCAAAGAAATGTTGGTTAGATTCCGATACAGTTTTTGTTTGACCTAGAAAACACATTAATATACCGAAAAGAACGACACATTTAGGCGATTTTGAGAAGCTGGTAGTTCGTAGAACAGTCTTAGAATTTTATGACCGTGGTGAATTTCCTACTGTTGAAAAGATAACTGTTTCTTTACGGGGAAAAATAGCACAAGGGTTCTATTCCTTCCACCTTAGGAGTATTGAAGCAATTAGGTTTCAGATATGGGAAAACCAATGACGGTCGTAAATTCCTTATAATTAAGGAGTGACATTGTTGCGTCAAGGTTGAAATTCCTTCGTATGATGCAGGAACTTCGAGTTTCTGGCGATACAAGACCAGTATATTATTTAGATGAAACTTGGGTAAATCAATATCATGTCGTGAAATCTATTTGGCAAGATTCCTAAAAAATGGTGGATTAAAGGTGCCCATAGGAAAGTAGGTAGGTAGGTAGGTAGGTAGGTAGGTAGGTAGATAGGTAGGCAAAGTACAGCGACAAAGTTGTCAAGGAAATAACGAAATTATTTTTTATATGAATATAGAACATCTCCAGTAACAAGCCATCCATAAATCGCCATTTAAAGGCAAATGTTTTTAGCGCGCCAAGCGCACGGCCAACAACACCCGGTTCTTCTGTCTTGCAGATGATGGAAACCAGATGTGTGGCAGTTGAAGGGCCGATAAGGAATTGTACTTCAGTGGAAGTTTTCAATAGGTTTCGCGGATTTGAGGTTTGAGCGAGTTTTACAAGTTCTCTGGTAATCGTGTGCATTGCAGTTAAGTGATCAGTGCGCAATGGATCGCAGAAGAAAAGGCGAAATTATTAAAAGTAGCGAGCGGAAAACAATTCTTAGGGTGTATGATTATTTAAAGAAAAAGAACCCCGGACACAGTGACTCATTTATTGTGAGACGGGAACTTCTATGTATATACATATTTGTAATTTTAGAATCAGAATGTAAATATAAGACTTTTAGGTATAAGTATAATTTTGTATTATAAATTGTGTAAAGAAGCTGCCTCTTGAAAGTATGTTGACCTGAGCACATTTCTGAAGGCCAGAGGACAAACATCTTTTGTCATCTCGCGCAGAGGGACGTTTTGCCTAAAGTCCAAGGACACAGCTGGGGAAAATACACCCCTCCCCCATAACGGGACTGGAGAGAAAGTGCGGGTGTGAGATATATAAATAGGAAAAATTGGAAGAGAAGGAGACTGTCTGTCTGTTGCGATGCCGCTACCGGGGTGAACCTGTGTCGCGAATAGGTATAGTTTCGCGCCAAAAACGTCGATGGTGAAAGGCGACGAAGATTAGTGAAAGGGTGAAGTAAATTGCGATCTGAAAACGCAATAACAGAAACTCGCTCAGGTCTGTACTTCGAGGCAATGATGTAGTGGTGAATAAAATCAGAAAACGTCTGTGCTGTATTTGTCATCTAACCTCGCGCCTGAGAAATATCCTACTCATGCCTACCTAATCCCAAACAAAATCAACGTAGCGGCGTACAGCGCAGAGGCAGCTACTGCACCGGATGAGCTACCGAGTATTTCAGGTGACAGAAAAGAGACTGTCACAAAAGGGGCACCCAACGTACACTGTTACAAGTAGCGGCTTCCCAACCCCGTTACAATTGTTAGTGAACTTCATAAGGCGACTGGTGTAAGTAGGCCTGCATTTTTTATATTAAGAAAAGAATGTAAAAAGGGTAAGGTTTTATTCTAAGGGTTTATTATAGGGTTTATTATAAGGTATTAATATAATACAACATCACCATCAACAAGAACAACTAATAATAATAAACCTGGTTGTGAGCAAACGCGGTAATCACATCGGCGCAACATACGTGGCAACGCCGCGCTGATTCTCCATAAGAGCCATTGCGCCTTCATGACGTGGAAACTCCTATAGACATGTGACGCCGTAGAGAGCTAGGAAGCCAGTTAGTTACCAGATCAGGAGGTGACCAGTGGTCTGCCTGTTGGAGAGAACGTGGGACAATCAATGTAAAATATTCATACATCGGTTATGCACTGCAAGTCTTCATTCTTCCATCTCTGCTTCTTGCTTCATGAAGCCGAAGATATTTGCAGTTATTTTCCTGATTTGAGTGTGTAATTCCTTACCAGGTAACTTAGAAAACATAGGAGTCATCGTTATAAACATCACAAGTATGCAATAAGCACTATTTACTACTTCTTTTGATAACCCAATTAGATGCGCTACACTTTCGATGCAGACTGTATGTTTTGGGCGCTGTGAGTAAGCCAACGTATCATATCGCTTACTCCCAGTAAACTAAACATTAAACAATACCTAGGTTCAGCAGCTGGGTTGGCATTGAGGTTCACAAATTCCAGAAGTTTTGCTCTCACTTCACTGCTGCACATGTGGCAGTGATTTGATTGCTTTCTAATCCCAAAACACCCTCCAGCGCACGGCGTGCATTGACGAGTGTGCGCAGTTGTTTAGCCTACACAGTGATAACAGTGCTGCAAATAATCCAACCACAGCATCCATACAAAGCACATCGTTTGTTTAGGAAGCAACATGATTTTTGTATTTCGTCCACCTTTAAATAGTACACTGAAAGAGAAATCCGTGACTATTCATACAAAAGTCTGGTAGTAGAGAGAACAGCGATGCACCCAGGTTTCATATTCAGTTGAAATAAAGAATATAAACTTATTCAGGCACAAGTCACACGATATCCCTTGACCTAAAACAGTGACGTATTATCCATGAATGCAGTCAATGCACTGCATGCGTCATAGAATAATGAAATGACTAACAATCACCCATAATTAAAGTTTAAATGGCATACGAATTAACAATAACCCATGAGCAAAGAGAGAAACCCTTGAATTCTCTTCCAAAAATGCACCTACCGGCTGAATAGCGGATGGATATTTGTGCGAGGTTAGTTCTTCTGACGGCCTACGTGAGGTGCTGAGAGCCTGGCAAATGCATGCACCACGTGTATTCAAGGAACGAACAGTGCTTGTTGAGTGCATTTCAGTGTATTTTGGTGCTGAGGTTTCCTACTTGAAATAAACAAAACTGCTGATAACGCGAGCGGGCGCTGTACTTAATCACGCACTGTACACGGAAGTCGGAGAGATACTAACCTGACAACCCTATGGTCTTATAAATACAAAAGTGAGCTCAACCATAAACAACTGCGCAACTTCCAGCCATTCGCCACGTCTAGACATACCCCTATATACCCTGCATTTTCTGAAAACAGGTTTGTAATTTCATCGAAACAATTTTTGTGACATTACATATCTTGCAAAATTTAGAAAAGGTACAAGCAGTACCTTTGTAGGAGGCTATGAACCAGAACGTTCAACAAGTGCGTTTGTTTTGACTGTAGAATCCACAGGTACGACAAACAGTTTTGTGGCTACTGTTTACATAAAACCTCTTTCCTTCCCTTCTTTGATTGATCTTTTTCTGATAAAAATTGCTGTGTTGTCAATTTATCCAGTTTCCAGTAGGCTGTTGTGAGTTTAAACGTTGCGAAAACAATAGATGCAACATAAAATGTGCTAAATTTCTGTATGGCTGAATTGGAACAAAAAATTCGGCAACGTATAGTCGTGTGAGCAGCGACTCTCCTCAAGCTACAAGGTCATTGACATTAACCAACTGCAACTCTCAAGGTCATTGGAGAAGAAGAGGAGCCTCATTGACCGCGTATCGTTTGTATCTTTTCTAGATTTGCGAGAACTATATCTGTAGCTTTCTCTTTTTTTCGGCTGACGCACTGCCTTCGCAAGCACATCCTTTCGTTCAACGAGAGTGAGTTCTGAGAACTCTTGTTTTATAGTATTTGCCAAGAACATATGTACGAGGGCTGTTCAATAAAGACTGGCACTGATTTTTTTTCCTTTCATTAAGTGTCTGATTGCGACATCTGTTCATGTGCCATTCAACTACATATTCTAGTGGCTAATCACTGAAAATCACACAGTGATAGCTCTGTCAGTTGATTGTTGACAACCTGTGAGAGTGAACGTGTTTGATAATCGCCTCTAAATATCGTCACGAGTACAGAAGTCACCCAATAAGGGCATAGTCATTACTGTTTTTGATTACCAGAGGATAGTCTGCATTCTCACAGTTCCAAGACACTCTACAGACACTGCAGATTACTATAACACTATCCTGAAACAATTGGTAAAGGATCACATCCCCAAAAAGCTAAAGAATCTCATTCAGCAGTGCAAGCTTCATCATGACAATGCCACGCCACATGTTGCTGATGGGGTTATCGAATTCCTGGCACAAAATCATATCTTCACGGTACCTCTTCCACCTTATAATCTTGACCTAGCTCCATGTGACTTTTTTCTTAACCCGAGAGCCAAAAAGGAACTTACGGGATGTCGGTTTGACAATGAGACCAAAGCAGTGAAAGCTTTAGAGGCAACCCTGAACAGGCTCTCAAAGAATGGCTTCCTGCACGTTTTCCAGGAATGGCAAAGGAGGTGGGACAAGTACATTGTATTTGGGGAGAAGTATTCTGAGGGGGGCAACAGTCTGTATGAGTGATTTTTTACAATACATTGTTGTATGAATATTAGTGCCAGTCTTTATTGAACACCCCTCGTACAATTAGCAGGAATAAATGGCGGATCATCGTTTAGTTTGTTCTCCCGAAGCGCACTCTAAGCAGGGTTGTATGAGTTAATGTCCTATACGGGTCAATCCACGTCAAATCGAACACCCGTAAAACACGACTTTTTCGTAGGAGGTTCAAA
The DNA here is from genome assembly GCA_030765045.1 of Tenodera sinensis. Taxonomy (NCBI): domain Eukaryota; kingdom Metazoa; phylum Arthropoda; class Insecta; order Mantodea; family Mantidae; genus Tenodera; species Tenodera sinensis. Next base: position 113,639,995 of record CM060964.1, read on the forward strand.
ATTTTTTTTATGAATAATAGGCATCAAATAAGTAGACCCGTATTTCTTTATTTCCGTATTTTTAAATTTCTTGCTTAGTTATGGCTATTAGAAATCAAGCAATTTCTGCGCGCACCGTGATATAAAATCACTTGTTACTCTAAGGTCATATAGAGTTGAGAGTTGGAGTTTGGCGCACTGGAAAGGTTAAATATAACACTTTTAACAACTTTCGATCAATCATTATTACACATAAATTTTGGACTGTTTTTTTGATGGTATATTTTGTAAAACCAAAAATAGAATTTAAATCGATGTGTTAAAAATTTAAAAAAAAAAAATACACGTATTCCCTGACATTTTATCTATAAAATAAAGTGTTCAAAACTATGGAACTTGCATTATTGCATTTGCTACAATTTTTTTTCTGGAGGCCTGCAAGCGCACACGGACGAGTAACAAGCAAGGTGACTGCAGACATCATGCGAATTGCCGCGTCAGCTATGCTACTCGCATAACTTCTTACTAGGGCAGTTCAGTCCATGCAGAAAAATGTCTCCACGATGTACCTTCTTTCCGATACTCCTGTGGCATCTGATACGTGCTTTTGAACTTTTGAATTTTTTTGAAAAAAAAAATCTTCTTATGTAAGCAGTTCTTTGGTTTTACCTTCTTCCTTCATGTACGTCCATACATTTGAAATAATTTCTCTACTCTGACTGTGTAATGTTTTGGTCCCTAATTTAGAACGTACAGGTGGCATAATTGATTTACGCTATGATCACTGTCTCACAAATTCACTATATTCACTCTTTATCGCAAAGATCTATGTCTTCAACTACACGCTGCACTAGCAAGACTGTCTCAGATCATGCAGACATCACTACCTTCTCCCTCCCTCCCCATGTGCATGGTTTCATTCGCACAATTATATAACATGAGCTGATGAAACAGACAAAAGCTATGGATTCGCCAACAGTTTAAAATGCATATTTTAAAAACATTTTGAAGATGCTAATAGTGTACATATAATAGTATCAGCTAGCAGTGTTCTCCTTACTGTACTGTTGTAACGTTCATAGAACTTCAAGCAAGGAACAGTTGCCGCAATGCAAGGTGGCGATTGTGTGAGGTTACGGTCTGCCGTCACCGCTGCACTGATTTGCAAATAAGTTAATTACAACTGAACTATTAGAGACTCCCTTCTGATTTTTTCTGAGAATATTGAATAAACTTCATTGTATTTTTAGTTTTTTTTTTTTTTTCCAGATTTTTAAATGGTTGAGTTTATGTTATTATCTAACTTTAAATCTTTAATCGTATAAAATATAATACTAATAATAATTAATAAAATTTTATAATAAATACCTCACGAAATACTGCAATTTATCTTTAATTTGAGCCAAAGATCAAGTAATTTGCTTCATTACAATCGGAGGTATGACTGATCGAAGAGTGAGGAGCGCGCGATTTTTGGGACATTTCAAAAATTAATATCTGCCAAAATAAATATTTTTATATAAAACGAAACACGGGTCAAATATATTTTGTTCTAAAACACCAAAAACAAAAAAAAATTTCAAGAAAATCTGAGAGATCAAGGTCATTTTTTGCCATATTTTGTTCGATTTGACGTGGAATGACTCATACGTGTTTTGCGTGTAATTTAGGTAGACGTAAAATGTATAATGTAGAAAACTTTTTTTCTGCAAGAACTAAACCACTCTTAACATTTATTGATTGTAACAATCTAAACATGTAACATTACTTTTAAGTGTATCAATGCTGATCAAAATTGTAACATTATCCATTAAATTAGATATGATACCGGAATTATTAACGGTTAAGATTAATAATTTTATAAGGAAATGATAGGGGATAAGTGAATAATTGCAAGAAATAAGCTCCGTATGCTAAGAGTAATGCATAATACGGTAAGCCTGAGTTAAGTCATTACTAGTGACAGGAATTATATGAAAATGTATATTTTTTCTCCGTTGCCAGAAAGTATGCTCAATTATCATGTGAGTGAATTACTAAATTTCTAACAATGTAAATAAGGTTTAATATGCATATAATGGCATATTTTACACGTTTTCTTAATGTGCATAATATTTCTGTATTTTTCAAATAATGCTGCATATTTGCTTCTTTTACATAGAACATTTAAAAACTTTATTTCTTGTGAATTTACTACACATACAAATATAAATCGGTCTTGAACCTTGGCAACACTTACAGGAACTTGCAACTCAAGCGTGCAACACATTTAGCTACGTCATATCGGGAAATCCCCGTTATCTGGTTTGCTTCATCATTCTCCACATGACTTCGTTGTCGACGGGCCGTTAAACCCCACACACTCACTCATCATTCTAGCAGCACAAATGAAGGTGGGTGTTAAGGGGTTCTCGGAATTATGTCCAACTGTTTGTAAACATAATATAACATTAATTTAGTTTTAACTCAATTGTTTAATTCCACTTGATTTATAATAAATTCTATCGTGTTAAAGGAATGAATTTCAAAATGTTAGTGTTACTTAATAGTGTGTTTTAGAAATTCACTTCCGAAATTTGACGGCAGGTTTACAAATTACAAAAATTCCTCATTTCATCATTTGTGAGTTGAGACTTGAGGCCAGTGGAATGTAGCTTGATAGTTTTTGTTTTCGTAGAATCATGCCGAAAGCAAAAATTAGTGACAAAGGTAGGTTACAGGGATATCAACGTGAGTTTGAAACATTTGATAACTACAGATGGTAGAATTTTGAATTGTGGAGCGTGAGAAAACGGTTAGTTGTGAAAAAGTTTTCTAGTACTTCAACATTTGAATACTAATAAACACAAAAATAATATCAAACTTAAATTCACAAAGTGTCCCTATTCAAAAACGTAAGTGAATCTTCAGACAGTAATTTTTCACAGTTCTCCTTTGATTTTTGTGAAGCATTTTTAGTGGCAGACATTCAATTGTGGAAACTGACCAATCCCACACTTAGAAATTTCATTCAGCAGTATACTAAGTGCAAAGAGCCAGACCAATCTATCTTCATAAAAATTATGTGAAGAGATACTATAATCTCACAATTAAAAATATTAGAGAACAGATTAGAGAATTTTGTGAGAGTGTCAGTCGACAAAACGCAGGACAGTGAAGGTCAGTTTATTGCAAACTTTTTTGTTGGATCTTTCCATAAAAACGAACTAACCACCCCATTTCTCCTTTCGATGGAACAACTTGATGCTACAAATAGCTCTTCCATTTCCAAATTGTTTATTGATTCGTTGAGCTTTCTATGGCCTAATGGTATTCAGTATGAGCATGTACTACTCTTTGTAATAATTGATGCTGCGAGTTAGTACATGATAAAAGCTGGTACTGCTCTGGAAGTTATATTTTCAAACATGATACATTTGACTTGTCTTGCGCATGGTTTACATCAGGTTGCAGAAACAATTCGTGCAAATTTCCCACTTGTAGATAAGCTGGTAACTTCTGTAGATAAAGTATTTGTTAAAGCACCATATAGAAAACAAGCTTTCAAAGCAAGCACACCGAATGTTGCACTTCCACCTGTAACATGTTGGGATCACGGTTATGTGCAGTTCTCTATTACACCGAACACTTGGAAACAATCAGGAAAGTAGTGAACACATTTGATCCCAAAAATTCTGAATTAATCATAATTGCCCAAGATATATTAATGAACCCAGAAGTAGAAAGCAACATTTTCTATACGTCTGCATATTTCTCTCATCTTCCATCTGCCAGAACTTGTTTGGAAACCAACAACACTAAGTTGTCCCAGTCGTTAAGTGCATTCAAAGGAACAATCTCTAAATTGAATTCAGTGCCTGGAACCATTGGCAATTAGTGAAGGAAAAAGCATGTAGTGTTGTTTCAAAAACTACGAACAAATATGTGAGATTGAAGAAATCTTAACAGGGAAATGTTCCCAACAGTCTAGTGAAAAGGCACTCAGAGTTAATCAAATGACAGCTTTTGTGTTATTGCACCTCTATCATCCTGCGACTTGGAGAGCTTTCCCACTGTAAGGATATCTTAAGGAGTAACACGAGCCAGCTAACAATGGAAAATGTAAAACATTTAGTGATCGTAAACTGCAACAAAAAAGAAGTTGAGACAGAGGAGAATATCAGGAAAATATTCTGACCCTTTAATAAATGATAGTTTGCCAAGTTAAATCATGCTTTCGGTTTTTGCAATGTTTTAATTTTCAGATGTCTTAAAAATGTACTTAAATATTGATTCTTTTTGTCTTAATAATGTTTGTATATTTTATATGGGCATATTTAAGTGCATATTTTGGAAGTTTTCGCTGCATAAACGCATCCATACTAAAGGGATTATAAGAGCATATAATTCCTGTCCCTGGTCATTACCCATAGGCAATGCAACTTAGGTCAGCTAAAGGCAATTAGTTAGGCTAGTGTAGCGAAGAATACTGTTGTGTACCTACATGGAGTGGTGAAGTTGCTATGTACATGGATATAATTTTTAAATCCAATAGATGGTAGATTTCGGGCTTGTAGGCCGTGGTCCAGTCGATGAATTTTCTGACATTTCGCTCAAGACTGCGTAGGGCGAAACGTCAGAAAATTCATCGACTGGACCACGGCCTACAAGCCCGAAATCTACCATCCATTAGATTGACGCCGGCCGTGAAAGCCTAAGTATGTATATAATTTTGAAAATTAGAGTGTAAATGAAACGCTTAGGACTGAGCAAAATAGGAGTAAAAGACTGTTGCAGACAAGAATTAGCAGCTATAGTGTTGGTCCACGGATGTAAGAACGTTGATGAGAGTGACGCTTAATAGGCGGAATTTAAGCTGATAAAAGAGCGTGTATTTCTAAACTTCGCGTCTTTCCCGTCGTGACTTGCGTGTCCTACAGATGATCGATTTTCGACTGCCGCAGCCCTGAAAGACCGTGCTTGGATTAAATATATTCATAGATCAGCATCACGGAACCTTCAGCTTAGCATTATCTGCGACTAACGACGACGTACACTTCGCATTATTATTACAGAAGCAGTTATTTTAAACCGTAATGTATTGATACGACAGATGTTAGCAGATATAATTCAACAGTTACAATTTTGGATGATAAGATTCAGAAACGGTTTAATTCTTCAACCTTAGTCAACTCACTTGAAATATATCATTATTAGCCTGCATTAAAGTTCTGCCCAACGTAACTGGTGTTCATCCTCACACCCGCCCACGCAAACCCTGAGATAAAGAAATCTTAGATCATCACTGGAGCAGCTGGTAGCAGATACACCAGTGAACGAGACTGGAGACTGTCAGAAGTGACACACATCAGTTAGTAGTTAGTTAATTGAGTAGATATATTTACTTCAAATTGGCACACCCTTCCTTATCTCTTATTTGTATTAAATAAAACCACCTACTCACTTCACTCTATGTAGTAAATTACTGTTTTTTTGTTTTGTTTGTTTGTTTTTGTTTTTGTTTTTTGCTGATTTGCTTCTAATGAAAAAGAATATTTCTATTAACATAGAACGTTAGCGTAAGTACTTGGCCCCTTTGGGCTTCAAAACACATTCTTTTATATAAATTCCACCTGAACTCCAGCTTTCTATGGTTGTAAAATAAAAAAAGGGTACACTACTCATTCATGTTATCTAATCAATAATCACCATACACTTCATATTTCGTTTTATGTTGGCAATAAAAAAGACTAGCTTGAGAGGTAGAATCGGAACTGGAAAATTCAGTGCCACAACCGGGATTTGAACCACAGACCTTCCACTTCACGCGCAGCTGCTCTAACATTTGAGCTACTGTGACAACTTCCCAGCACGACATTGTCCAACTGATTCATATTTTTCCCGGTAGACCACGAGGGGAATCTCACATGAGAGATAAGTATCCCAAGGGCGACTTATAAACGCCAGCAGTAAGTTTGTTGACATAAAGAAATAAGTACTAACTTCTCTGATTTTTCATTGAAAGATGACTTCTCTCAGCATTATATATGTACAAAAGTGCAGCTTGAAAATACTCTATCCAGTTATGCAGACGAATCTGAAATGTTTAGTAATTTATGAACTAAATCTGTTTTGTAAATGTTCCAAATTCATCTTCTACCCAATAGTTAGTAATGTTGTCTCCAAAGAAAAAAATATTAATATTAAGAGCTGCTAAGTCATTGAGTGTATTGGGCCAAGATCGCTTGTACAGTCATAGAAAACATGATTGAACGGATTATGAGAGTAGAATATTTTTAAGTTCCACATCATGTGGCAGTGCGGTTTACACAAGTCGATATTCCAGCATACAGCTGAGTTTATTGATGGTTTCTGATCCATATGTTATCATCAGACATTCAAATAAACTCTTGGATCACCACTCGCATTTGTATACATAGTCGTAAATACAAATGCGAGTAGTGAATCAAGACACAACCTATTTGAATGTCCAATAGACAACGACATATAGACCAGAAATATCAAACTCAGCTGCATGTTGGAATATCGAGTTGTGTAAACTGCGCTGCCACAAGATGTGGAACTTAAAAATATTCTGCTCTCTTAATGCCCTCAATCATTTTTCCATGGTTGTACGAGGGAACTTCAAAAGTAAGTTACACATCGTTATTGCAGATCAAGTAACTCTGCACTTCACTGCAAAGTGGCACAGATACATGACACTATTTACAACATAGTTACCAAGTCTCGCTAAACAAGGTCAGAACCTTCTACCAGTTATTCAGTTCCTCTATTTTCTCTACTTCTTGGCCACGGAGGCATTCTAGAATCGTTGTGCAAATTTAATCTTTGGCAAATCGGACGATGGAATGAGCACATAGGTTCGTCGATCGATTACTTGGACGTTTCTTCTGTGGTTGATGGCTTTCCGTCCCGATCAGTATCACCGACGTTTCTGCAGCCTTGGTCAAATTATTGGCACTATTTCATTATGATTAGACGCGACATGTATTTTGGTCTTTACACCACCACAATTTCACGGCGAATCTCTATGCAATTTCGACGTTTTGTACACAAGAATCTTATCTCCCACGTACCTCAACTTTGGAGTACATTTCCAGTTGAAGCGCCATTTCACTCGCACACTGATGCACTTGTTATCAGTATCGTAGCACAAATCTGCAGAAATTCAGGAACATGACTGTGACAAAGCAACATTCTTGTTGCGCGATGGTCCCATCGTGGGACAACATGTGTAACTTACTTTTTGAAGTCCCCTCGCATCTGTATACCCACCATTTCTAGGAAAGATGATGCTGGATTGTTCTCTGACACTTGGTTGTATAAGCTTCTATAGGGCGGGGGGAGGGGAGGGGGCATTCTGAATTTAATTAAAAATAGCTTGAGAATCTTATTGTTGTTTCTGAAGAGGAGGAAATACTTGGAAATGCCGTTAAATGAAGTTTTGTAATCATTTCTTTAATACTAAATCCTGCGCTTTTCATAAATGTTATCTCAACTCATTTTAGCTGTTTATATTGATAATGTATACTAGACATTGCCAGGAAGTAAATAAAGAATATTTACTTATCAGTTTGTACTAATAGGGCAATTACTGTAAGAGCAAAGGTGAACGAGAGTAAACCTTTGAACACACACATAAAAGCCTAGATAAGAGCTTTCCAAGAAGACTTTCCAAATAACCCCTTGTTACTTGCTCAAATTCAAATTACTTTGATTATTTGATGTATACTTAGGATTAAAGGCGAATTTCAACTTCGATTGTCTTCACGACACTCGGTTTTTCTATCCTATCTTCTTTGTTTGTCGATTGGGTCAGGTACTAAGTATATTTATGTAGAAGATTTTAGCTGACAATAAAATAGTCCTTGTATCACTGACTTTGTCGTAGGTTTTATCCTTACCTGCCGAACTCTAAATGGTGAATACCATATGAAATCGATGACAAACGACGATACTACGATTATTAACTTATTACAGTAACTTGAGACCGGAGTTTATGAAAAAGGCAAACTATATAGCGTAATTTTTATCCTCTCCACGACGTCTATTGAAAAGGTAGCATTCCATCCAAAAAGTCCATACTGATATGTCATGGTAAATATACGTTTTGAGACCCTGAATCCAAATAAAAGCATTTTAGAAAAAGCTCGACGTGTCTGAACAGCAGAATTCAAACGAAAAGGCGGTTAAATACCAAACTTGACATCCAAGTATGCGACACGAAAGTTTTCACGAAAATTGCCCCACCCCAAGCTACCCTTTACATGGAATTTTTTTCTTTCGAAAATTGCCGTTTTCCCAAATGTCTCAAATGATTTTGATTAAAATACCATATGTTTAAGATATTTTATGACAAATTAAGCATATGTCTTAGACGTTTTTCATAGTACAGTCCTAAGTTCCCTTTGTTCTGGACGTCATTTGCTTTCCTGGCAAACCGTAAGAGATCGACGTAGATAATCGCACCACATAAAAAGCTTAGGTACAGTTAAAGCATACGATTTGTGAGATAATCATTTTCGAGATAATGTTTTTGATTTAAATTTTGCAGCACTTTTACTTTTGTCAAACAGGAATTATTTATCTGTTTTGTTTAAGTAGGTACCGGTCATACAAAGAGAATGGAGTTTCAAAACCATCAGATAGTTACCAGCTCTTAAAAGATCTCGCTATCGCATAAACCTACTGCATTCTCCTCCTCCTCCTCCCATTGTACCTGTAGTGAAATGTGCATTAAAACCAGTTCTACAAACGTTTATTTCGTTTGACATAAATTAGATAGAAGAATGAGCGATTTTAAAAATAGTTTGTACAAGAGTGGGTAGAGAATGTCAAGTGAGTGCACACCAGTTTTTTTCCGTTTAAGTTTAATGTCCTTTAACCTGGTAGATCATAGTGAACGATGAATGAAATGGATGAAATTATGCTCAAGTGGTTCAATGGATCTTAAAATTACCCGACATCCTATTCTCAGGATAGGGGAGAACCTTGAAAACAGATCTTATCTGGGTAACTCGCCCTAACCGAGACTCCAGCAAAGGACCTCTTGAATGCGAGACCTACACCTCATCTTCACGCCGTAGATTGCAGCATAGTTTTGTTTTCTCCATTTTCTTAGAATATATTGAATGAGAGGTTTTAGTTTTCTTTTTATTTAACTTTCGTGCAATTATAGCTAAAATGCCCCGTTTCAGTTGCTGGTATCCACATACAAAAATCCCCTATTTCGGCTTTTGCCTGATGCGTTGATGCTTTCTAGTGCTATATAAAATATTTCCCTATCACCAGAAACCTAAACACTTTTGCAAGTACAGATGTTTTCATATTGCTTGGAAATAAAAATGCTAGATGCTGATTCAATAAGAGTATGTTTTAAATACTTTTTAAAGTTCCCCAATTTTGCTTACAGATTTTTAGATAATTCCTGGATGTATAAGTAGGCCACATAGATACAACAGAAGATTGTATTTAGACGAAATATTGTACAACAGAACAAAATACAACAATGTAGGCATGTTCTTAACACATTTGCTAGATTACATGCTGGGAAAGGTGGTTACTGAAGTGCACCCAAAGGCTTTTATATGGATATAAAGAAAGCTATTTACGAATAGGCAGAAGATCACCTGAATTGTAATTTAATATTGCGAAAGTGAACAAATGACAGCTCTAGAACAATGCTTCAGATGCCCACTCCTGGGTGAAACTAAGGGTACAGTTTGTCCAGAACGCCATGACACTCGACATGCGCGAGAGAGGAGAAATTAGGAGAAGTGACTGGAGTGGTGGGGAACAAGCGAGTGATGTCAGAACTCGGGCAGTCACATACACAAGTGATGTATGTTTACGTATTATAAACAATTATTGTGTGGTTATCACAGTGAGAGCGAGCGATGTACTGATCCCCACCTCTCCAGTTATGTAAGTGGGCACGTCTCTGCTATTGCGCATCTATACTTCAGGAGGGGGGGGGGGGGCGAGTGGCACGACAATCTGGACAAACTGTGAGAAAAAACTTTGGAACGCCCCAACGCTGCGTTTCGTCTTCTTCAAGCTTGACAACCTTTAATCTGGTAGGTATTAATCGGACTATGAATGAATGAAATTAGTGAAATTATGCTCAAATGAGTCTGGGGTCCATAGAGCTTAAAGTTACGCGGCATACGTATTCTCAGGATGAGCGAACAGATCTTATTCGGGTAATGCCCTAACCAAGATTCAAACTCGGGACCTCTTGGAAGTTGAGGCAGACACGTTACCCCCGCATGAGAGGCGGACAAAGCGTTTCTTGTGAAAGGCTTGTTTTTTTCTATAATTAATTTAGTAAGAACTAAAATACATTTAGTTACAGTAAATGGGCTTAATCTGTTCTCAATTTGTGAAAGTTGCAGAAGATATTAAACTGGCAATTTGCTGCAGAAGTTCAGAGGGAAGATGGTAAACCTTCGGATGAGCAGATCGAGGAACGTGTGCTAATCTTGGCTGTCGTCATCGATAACATCGTTTGCATTTTTAGTATTGGTTGTTCTCCACAGCGCGGTTTTAAATAATGTTTAATGACGCTGCCAATTGCCAGGATCACCCCAGCGCCGCCGGTGTGCCGGAATTTTGTCCCGCACGAGTTCTTTTGCATACCAGTAAATCTGCTGACATGGAGCTGTCGTTTTAAGCACACTTAAAAACCATCGGTCTGGGTCGGATTTGAACCCGCGACCTTGGGATTAGTAGGCCAACTGAGCCACCCAGACCGACCCTTGGCGCGTGGTAGCATTGCTTCGTATCGAGGGAGGGAGTTGGGTTCAGTTCCTGATATCGGCACGGGGATTTCCTGCCGTTGGAAGACCTGGTCCGGGGTGCACTCAGCCTCGTTAGGTCCCTGAGGAGCCAATAATTCAGGAGCTACTTGATTGAAAAGTAACGGCCTCTGGTCGAGAAGACCGCATAATCGGTCAGGAGGGACCGGGGCGCTGACTATGTCCCACCTCCAGTACTGCACCCCACTCATGACGCCTGTGGTGGGCAGAGGTGGGGAACGCAGCAGTCGGGCGGTAGGTCTTGGTCCGGATGGGCTGTTGTGCCACCGGGTATATTTTAGTATTAAATTTAGCAGGTACTATAATTTTGAATGCGAGTCCATTATTCCGAGTGATTGATACGATGCACTTACAGTTAAAAGTTGCCAATCTTATTGGTAGCTGACAAATGCTCTTTTACTGCTCTGATTTTCATTTGCATAGTACGTATATTACTTTGAAAAATTGAAACGTTTATAAACGGCATAGGAAAGTTAAGGGGCTGCCATTTGTAGAAAAACTAATACGAAACATACGATAACAAATGGCATTTTCAATTACTTTATCTGTCACTTTATTTGTCTTCTGAAACTGCAGCACAAAGACACTTCTGTTTTGTCATTAACTTCTCGAAACTCCTCTCTTAAACAAACAAGTGAATAGCTTCTAGAGCTCCGTGCAATCGGGCTTTTGTTCTGTCATTCACTTGCCACGTAGTGGTGTGAGGTAGCGTGATCTTCACTCTCTTTTTGACGGCGGCTGGCGGCCGGGGTTACAATGTCTCCATAATCTATGAAGTAAAAGTGCGTTTTATTTAAACAAAGCTTAGTTACCTCTGTGGTGCACCTTTGGTAGGAAAACGTTCTTCCATACGTCGTAAGACACGGGGAACCTGCAATGCACTGCTTAATTAATGCAGACTTACAAGCTTTTAATTTATTTTTGGTTTAGGTATGTTCTAATATAAGTAACGTATCAAGAGAAACCTAGCAGTTGTCTCTAGTTTCTAGCTTCAGCTGTTTCGTTCTTAACTGTGAATAAAAAGTAGTAGTCATGCCGATAGTGCAATACTGGGCTCTTGAACATTGACGAATGTGGTAAAGGGAGGTATATTTTCTATTTTGTTTTCTATTTTTTATTATATACCGGTTATCCAACACTGTACATACTGTGTCGCCAGCCAACAACCGTTAAGAGGCTCAAGGTCAAGCTACCTCACACCACTATGCAGTGAGTAAATGTTAGCAAGGAGCGCGGCAGAACAATACGTTTCCAGATTGTTTGAGAGACTTGCGACTGTTGACTTACTCGCGAAAAGGTGAATTTCGAGAAAAATCCGTCCTATTTCACCTAGGTAAGCGAGTGGAGAGCAGCCAGATTTTATGGTGTTCAGTGTTGAACGAGACACTTATTGTACTGTCAGTGTTGAGAGAATGTGTGTATCGCCAGAGACGGTTGTAAACATTGAGACGTCGCATCGGAGTTGTTGGTTGCGTGAAGCAGTTTTAGTGAGCGTGATCATCTGTGAGACAGAGAAAGACGGTGGAATACATGTCTAAGTTACGATACGACAACAGCTGTGAGATGCAAGATTACGAAGAAATGTAGACCGTGTTAACGATAAAGCAGAACTGTGTGTTTGTGTTTCAGCTTTAGAAGGGAAAACAAAGTGACAGAATTGTCATTTTGTCACACTACTTATTGTTTTATATCATTCAAGACTATTAGAGATAATATGAGTAGAAGAATTAATCCACCTTGACAAGCGATATTAATAGTAAATTCAAATTTTGTAAGGTATTGTTTGACAGGGAAATTTCGTGATGCGGTCGGCGCATCCTTCATTGGCTGGAGTAGGTCGTTGCTATCCCACTGCCTACCAGTAAGAATCGATTGATGTCTAACTTTAGCCAATCAGAAACACAAGGATATATTCCCATTTGGAGTAGGTAAATCACGTGATAGGAGCTGGTTCCGCTTTTCTGTTGTGAACACCTTAGTTGCGATGTCAGTCTAATTATAAAACTGACTATACATATAGGGATGTACGTAAGTCAGTCTCACATACACGTCTTTATTGTTGCATTTAGAATGTAGGCAGTCCTCGCAATTATCTATACATCAACTGGAACTAACTGCTTTTTGCAGAATAAATACTGAAAAAAATGTCTGACATGCAGTTATGACTTTCTCTACTCACTCTTCTACAAACTATTCTTAAAAACTCTTATTATAGCTACTTCATGTTAACCGAGATGAACATTTGTGGAAATGGTTTTAATACATATTTCCTTATAGGTACAATAGAAATAAGGAAATACAGTAGGCTTAAGCCATGGTTAAATCATGTAAGACCTGGTCGCTTTGACATTCCGTTCTCTTTGCATGGCTAGGACATAAAAATGAATGACCTATTTGAAAAAAAAGTATAAGTATTTCAAAATTCAAATCCATAATAAGGAATATCTCAGAAACAGTTATTGCCACAAAAAAGATGTAAATATTGTGCTTTAACGAGGTCTACTTTTTGTGTGGTGAGATTTTGCCTATCGCTTACCAGTTATGCAAAAGTCATTCAGAAATGAAGAGTACTTCAGAGACCATTGCCAGAAAATTCAACATATAAATTTAATTTAAAACGAAAACATCTTGAATATATGGTATTTTAATATCGAAATCAATCGCCATTTTTAGAGAGAATCTTTTTTTAATGTGCCATGTAAAGAGTAGTTCTGGATAGGGGGTGTTCTGGAAAATCTTCGTGTCGCATCCTTTGAGGATGCTAAATCTAAATGCCAACAAAGATTGTTAATAGACTTTTCTTTCTGTCATGTTAACACAAACTCAAACACACGCACATACGCGCGCGCATACACACACATACACACATACACACATTTTTCTAAAAATTCCTCTTTGGTTCCAAGAAGCCTCGAAACATATATATCCAGTGAAATCTCGACATCGAAGATTTCGGTGGAGTACAATACTTTCCCTTACTATATGTAGGGGAGAAAGTAAAAAGTATACATTAAGTATTTCCACTTATCAGTTAAGCACCTTTCATTCCAAGTAACATATAACTTAATAAATTTAACTTAAACCCTTCGAATCGCAATCCATTTAGGTATTTTGGATTACGAAATCAATCTTTGATCCACAGAAATCCTCAAGAAAATGGAAACAATCGCCTAATATTAACATAGTAGACGATAACAAACGCACCACTAGCTATTTTGATACTCTAATGGTTAACATGCGAGGCGTCAAAGCCGGGTGAAAAGATGAAGGTATTCAGCGTCGCAAAAAGCAACGTTGTCACGTTTTCTCCAAATACGCGTTCGCACCCCACGATTGGTTATTTACTTCTTAGAGGACTAATTTCACGAATGAGAGAGAAAATTGGAGAAATGTTGCAATGCTGTGTTTCACTTCATGTGGAGTTAACAACTGTCTGGTATTTGTGATTTCTTTTATTTCATTGGCTGAAGGGACACGCTCATTGGTGCAATGTGAAACCTCAGTGACTTTCAAGGACAAACAATGACGCGGTGTGTTACCTGAGAGGCTTCTGATGAGTGATCAAATGTAAAGAGCATGCTGTTAACCGTTAGAATAGAACAATAATAACAGCTCAGCTGTTGGGAAGAAGGATGTAAGACATATCCCAACCGATAATACACCATGCTGTTTAACATGGACTTGCATAAACATCAACGCTGTCGGTGATACAGATGGACTTCAAACGGCAGAGCTGAAAAATGCTGACGCTGTAGGCAAACGTGTGTATGGTCAGTTCCGTTACATCAGTGTTCTGTCACTGAGTTATCAGACTCCGCTATGAGGGCAACCAGGTCATTAGCAATTTTCTGCTTACATTGCAGTTTCTTCATCACTTCACTGAGTAAATCAATAGTTATTTATTGTTCGGCTGCTTAGATATTGAGGATAGCGTTGGTATGAGACCGGCAGAGAAACTAACAAAGGTGGAGAAGAACCTTCCTTTCGTAACCAGGTTGTTGCTCGAAATGGCCAATAAATTACTTGGAGTTATGCTTAGATTGTTCCATCACTCACAGCGTTAAACGCCATACATAAAAGAACTGATGTATTCATGTGATTGGACTTCACGTTCTTGTACGACAGTGACACTAAAAATTTGCAGAATGCCACGTTTCTGAAAACAAGTGAGATTTATTTATATTTGACAACTACTTTTTGGTTTTTCGTGAATTGATTCCCGTGTAGTTTAATCGATTTGCTCTAATAGTTTGTTAATCATCAACATTTAATTCATTTGTGTGCATTCAAAAATGAATTTGAGCAGTGAACACCTCCGGGCTATGATTTTTTACGATTTTAATTCGTCATTAATGCCTGAACAACGTGAACATCATCTTAGAAACGCATTTGGTGAAAAAGTTCATCTAAAGCAACAATTTATAATTGGAGAGCGAATTCAAAAGAGATTTTTTTCTTAGTGATGAATTTCGTGAAGGACGCCCAGGAACTGCTGTTACTGATGAACATATTACCGCTGTTCGAGTAGTGCTTGAAGAAGATCGGCGGACATCTTATGAATTTGTCGAGTGACCTTCGACATTGGAACGAGTCAAATCCAAAACATTTTACATTAACAATTAGATGTGAGCAAACTTTATTGTCAATGGATTCCATACTGACTCCCGATCAAACACAACACATTGATTGGTGGAGAAAAACTCTGAAAAAATTCGAAGTTTGGTTTGCAATATCGTTACATGTGATGAATCTTGGATTTTATGTTGCGCTTTTGAAAATAAAAGGCAATCAGGCCAATGGGTCTTTCGAACAGAACCTAAGTGTAAGAAGGTCCGACGAATTCGCAGGCCGTTAAGATGGTGGCTAGTTTTTCGTAAAACAGGCCATATTGCTACTAACGCATTCAAAGATATACGTGTCGTTACTGCTGATTGCTACACTGTCTGTTTACGGAAGATTTTTGAAAGTTTTTTAAAAAGGCACAAAGAAAAAAATAAGTTTACATCACGACAACGCATCGTTGCATACAGCAGAGTATAGCTGAACCCCTCGTTATGGACCCCTGACCTTGACTGGAAGTCCTGTGGGTTAGGGTAGGCGAACCCTTGGCTTTTGTCTCTTTCATCAGCTCGTATAATTCTGCGAATGAAACCATGCACAACATGGGGAGGGAGGGGCAAGGTAATGAAGTCAGCATGATCTGAGAGAGTCCTTGCTAATTCAGAGGTGCTTTTTAGTGCAGCGTGCAGTTGAAGACATAGTTAGATCTTTGCGATAAGGAGTAAATATAGTGAATTTGAGAGACATTGATCATAGCGTAATGAAGTGAGCATGATCTGAGACACAGTCCTTGCTAATTCAGAAGGGCCCAAATGACCTAGCTGTCGACGGGCCCTTAAGCCCCACTCACCTCACCTTGCTAATTCAGAGGTGCTTTTTAGTGCAGCGTGCAGTTGAAGACATAGTTAGATCTTTGCGATAAGGAGTAAATATAGTGAATTTGTGAGACATTGATCATAGCGTAAATCAATTATGCCACCTGTACGTTCTAAATTACGGACCAAAACATTCCACAGTCACAGTAGAGAAATTGTTTCAAATGTATGGGCGTTCATGAAGAAAGAAGCTAAAAGCAAAGGACAGTTTACATCAGAAGAATTTTTTTCACAACAATTCAAAAAGTTCCAAACCGCATATCAGATGCCACAGGAGTATCAGAAAGAAGGTGCATTGTGGAGACATTTTTCTAAGAAGAACGTTATCTGAGTAGCATATTGAAGCCGAAATTGTGAACGCCATAATTATGGATATAATACTGCATCACATGGCGGAATTAAATGATCAGAAAATGTTAAAATCGTTACATGTATAAAGCTACAGAATCTGGAGTATTAGTTGTGGTTAAAATTGTCAGAAGGGACACGTAATGTTGCAAGCAAGTCATTAGTGGTAAATTCCAGGTAGTCAGCCTTATACATAGTAATACCGGTTTTCCTGGAAATCGCTCAGTGCAGGTGTTGAGCAGGAAAACAAGGTAGAGCCTCGGAGACTTCGAAACCCGTAATTATGAGATAATTAGGAGATGAAAAAATTAAAAAATTATTTTGTTGTTTAACGACGCTGTCAACTGCCAGGATCACATCAGCGTCGCCGGTGTGCCGGAATTTTGTCCCGCAGGAGTTCTTTTACATGCCAGTAAATCTACTGACATGGAGCTGTCATTTTTAAGCACACTTAAAAACAATCGGCCTGGGCCGGGTTTGAACCCGCGACCTTGGGAACAGTAGGCCAGCGTCTAACCAACTGAGCCACCCAGACCGACTTAGGAGATGAAGAACATTGAGAGCATCATGACGCAGAGTTTTCGCGCCATGAAATTGGAGGGGTTTATGAGGGGAAGTTCAAGGTGATTTCTGACCGGGAGTGCACGGAGCAGGCACTTGCCCTCCAGAACCAGACGGAACGGGTCACTACACTCGTCGCCCATATCTCCGAGCGAGCACTTCAGTCAAGGGACTTGCATTCCGGATCCTCGAGTGTGAGGATACATTATATTTAATAGTAACAATCTTCGGTCTTAGTAAAGACACAGTAACGACTTAACGTTGTTAATAACGATCGGCAAATCTCACGCATTCCTATTTTGGTGAAAATAAAAGTTTCCACGAGAGTTCTGGTTTTATTCGCAAACACCCACGCATACCCTGAGGTTAATATCACATGTCAGAGCAGCCGGAGCAGACATCACCAGAAAGCAGCATTCCGCGTAGGATAGCGGAATGGAGGAGCGGGTAATTCCGCATCAATATGAAGCTGACGCACCAATTCGTTTGCTGTCTGCAGTCACCTGGCTCGGTGCTCACTTTCAAGCTTTACATTTACTTTCTCCAGGGGCCAAGAACGGTGAATCCAGCTGCATCTGGATGCCATGAATATTAGCACCATGATCCTTCATCATACAAGCTTCATCTGACACCTTATGATCTTTATCTTTCTTTTCCAAAAAATTAAAGGTAAGATGCGTCGAATCGCTTTTATCACATGAACTAGTGGAACATTATATCAGGTTTCTGAGGAGCCTCACGAAGAGTGGCGTAACTGTTTAAAGGACTGGTTTCATCGAATACAAAAATTTATTGAAGTTAAGGTGAATATTTTGGAAAAAACAATAAAATCATTTACATTTTTAAAGCTATGTAAGCGTTGTGATTTTCTAAATTGTTCAATGTCTCTCTCTTACTGTAGGTCTACTGCAGTCATTGTTCCTGCGTTCTTCGACAGGGGTTTGCAACACAGACAACAATTTATCAAAATGATCATCTAATGAAATTCTAGGATTGAATTTAACAGTGGATCTGCATATAGATTTTGAGCCTGCTAATGCCAGACAGGATCACGGAGCGGAATAGGTATTATGAGAGGAAACCCAGAATATGTAATCCCCCGCTCTCCCTCAGGTGTCAAATTTACATATGCCAATGAGTCTTGAAGCAGGAACTTCCTCGGGATTTGTTATTCCCGTTGCTGGTTGCTCACCTTATCTGCAGTTCTCAGCTCGATGATAAGTTTTCTGGTGGGTTTCTCTGCTCGGCTGGGCTCCAATTCGCTGCTGTAACCTTCTCTATCTGCCCTCGGCTATCTATATGTTAGGAAGAATGAGACACCTCCTCTGTAAAGGAGTCGTAGATCCATGGTGTGGTAACGGGTCGGACAGAAATTAACAGCACTGTAGTATTAAGTCTTTAGACGAAACACACTGTATTTATTGACGCTTTTGGTAGTTCACAACACTGTCTTTTTCGCTAATAAACTCATCATCTGAGAGTGGCTCTTACACGAGACACAATCTTATGTAAATAAGTAATGTCACACGATTTATACAGGGTAGAAGGGAATGTTTTGTTGTTTAACGACACTCTCAATTGCCAGGATCACATCAGCGTCGCCGGTGAGCCGGAATTTCGTCCCGCAGAAGTTCTTTTACATGCCACTAAATCTACTGACATGGAGCCGTCGTTTTTAAGCACACTTAGAAATCATCGGTCTGGGCCGGATTTGAACCCGCGATCTTGGGACTGAAGCTATGTCAGAAATAAGTTACTCTACGCATCTTACAAGTAACAAACTGTTATCTTCGTACGTTCTTGTGGAATTACGCGTCCAATTTGGAACAAATAAATTTTTTTTCCCTTCTTCGAAATCTGCTGATAAAAGAATAAAAGAATAAAATGACAATCGACTTTTTTGTGACACCCCCCCCCCCCCCCCCCCCAATCTGCAGTGTTGCCAGCTTGTTTTCTACAAAACTAAAATATGTCCGTAGGAAATGGTCAGAGACGAAAACTTAAGGTTCAAAATGTGTTCCAAATACCGAGATTTATCACTGCTTTAAATTAATGTAATGACTTCCCTTCCATCCAGTTTATTTAACGTGATGCAATACTTCAGGAACTTCTTCGTGGCAATTATTACTCTGCCCAGTAGCAGGTGCGTCTCTCGAACATTTTGTGAAGAACTCCGCGATTCTAGACTAGACTACCAGATGGCAGGCTGAGAACAGCCCGAGGTGTGTCATGCGTGTACCTGCCCTTTTAAGGGCTTAACCACTTTATGACGGGATGTGGGGTTTTGCAGGGTGGCGGGTGAAAATTGAGGTAGTGGGTTGTAAGGAGGTAGCAAGATTTTGCTCCTCAGCGGCTGCTTATTCAGTGTGCAACTTCCGTTGGGCACTGCTGGTGTAGGGGTCCAATATGGAGGTTCGTAAAATTTTGAATTTAGAATCCAAGCTTATCTTGGAGGACTGTCAAGGTTTTCAGCTTTCGCTGTTGAAGGGGTGTCTCCTTCGTTACCGGGGATGCCCGCAAGCCATGCGGGGAACCCGGTGTCCCACACGCGTGCGTTCGGTGGGGTCATAGTCCCCAAGAGACCTAACCAGGGCACTCCTGTGTTGTGGAATCTGGTCGTACAATTTGTTTGCCCGGCGCCTGATTTCGTCCTCCACGTACGGAAGAGACGAGGCTTCGTGCAGTAGTCTCGAAGGGAATCTGCGGCATACAGAATAGATTATCCGAAGACCTCTATTCTGTATACGCTGCAGACGCAGGAGATGGAATCTGCGGACATGCCCCAGATTTCGCAGGCGTATAGGAGGAGTGGGATTACGAGAGCCCGAAAAAGGCGTAGCTTCAGGGGAATTGGCATCCCCGACCGCAGCATTGGGTACAGAGAGGGAGTTGCCCCGCCGGCCCGCGCTGACAGGTCGTTGATGTGTTCCCGAAGAGTAAGGCCCTTATCGAGCTTCACTCCCAGGTAGGAGATGGAGTTTACCCATTCAATCCTTCGCAGATAGGTGAATGTGGGGAGATTGGCGGGGAATCGGCGCTTAGTAAAAAGTATGGCGCGGCTTTTCTCCGGGTTAATGGACAATCGCCAACGCCTGCACCATTCTTGGATGAGGCGGAGGTTTCGCTGTATTGGGAGGAAGGTTCTGTTAGGGTGTCTGTTTGTTGTGTAGAGCAACACGTCGTCAGCATACTGGGCTATGTTGACGTGCTGCTCTGTAGGTAGGTCGGCCACGTAGACGCTGAAGAGCGTGGGGGATAGAACAGAACTCGCGATTCTAGCGTCTGCCCCCTGTATTTATAGTGACATGATTCTACAACCCAGTTTCCTATTGGGTGAATTTTTCTCGCCACTCCATTTTATTGCCACGCTTCTATGCTTTTATACCTTATTGGTTTTTAGATGTCCCCCACTTACACTTATTCAGCGAATAACGCGTTTTAAATGGATTACAGCCTCAGCCTGAAACTTCTGTTGAACATTAATATGGTTCCTATTGGCTTTCTATGAGTGCAAGATGGGATACTCTAATAAGCCATGCGTTGTGCATGCTAACATAAACCAGGCAAATACGCATACATTCAGTTGTTCAACGACCGTACTTACATACTTACATACAGCACCACAAGCGGTGGGCACCGATGAAACAAAATTAAACGATATTTGGGAAAAGACATTCTGAAAAGGAAATATTTCAGGCCTACAGTTATGACGACTGAGGAAACCCCTAAAAAAGCATCTGTCAGGGAGAACGGTCCTTTCAGGATTTGAACCACTAGTCCGTGTCACAACGACTTCGCGTAGAGGAATCATTAATTTTCATTTGATGATAATTTATCTATGCATGGAATTGAATGGATGCTCGCAAAAGGATATATATTACATGTACACCTTCCATATCAATTTTTTAATGAATCGGTTGCAGCAATCTATTGTAGAAAGTGCATGCTGCCTGCCACGGTTTAGGCTGAGTTTAAGACAGCTGTGAGCACGTACTAAGCTTGTAACCTTGCGCTGTTTTATTGAAACGGTTCGTTTTAAATTGTTTCAAGGCCAAGCTAAATGAGGATTTACACACGAAGCGACAAAGATGGAGATACTGTATAAATAAGGTCTGAAACTGTACCTCTGTGCATGAAAGATTATTAGCCAGAAGTGTTTCAGCAGTTTCAAAATGTAATTTTTCCATGTTCTGTTCATTGCAGGCACCCATTCAATTAAATTAACTATATATAACATTTCGTCATCTCCTTAGTGCGGTGGTAGCATACTGCTTTCCAAGCGGGAGACCAGTGTTCAATTCCCGGAGATTTTCTCCTGCTGGGAGACCTGGTTCGGGGTGCACTCAGTCTTGTTAATCCTTTAGGGGCCAATTGAGGAGCTACGTGATTGAGAAGTAGTGGCACCTGATTGCGGAGACCCGGCTGTGTGTGCTCGGGGCGCTGACCACGTCTTGTCCTCCAGTACTGCACCCCACTCATGAGGCCTGTGTTGGGGGACGCAGCGGCGGGGCTGTAGGTCATGGCCGGGAAGGTGCTGTTGCATCGCGAGGTTACATATATATTAGAGAGAGAGAGAGAGAGAGAGAGAGAGAGAGAGAGAGAGAGAGAGAGAGATACATCAATGTTACATTCTGAATAAACAGCTGATTCCAATGTGTGTAATCGGAATTTTGGAAGCCAAAAGTCCCATTTAAATTGTTGTTTGTTTGGGTATATAGGGTGTCCCAAAATTAGACCGACAAACTTTAGGAGCTGGTAGATAACATTATTTTAAACACTTTTTGTTAAGGATAGTTTTTGCTGCAGTGCTTCGTTTAAGCGCTAAACGAGTTATCACTGCCTCCCACCCAGTTTAAGTATTTACGGCAAAATCAACAATGCAAATTAGTATTGCACTTATCTTAGCAAGGCACACAATCTTAATCCAAGAAACAAGCACAGAACACACAAACATCTCATTGTTTACAGTTAGTCACAGCTTTACTATTCAAGATTAGACCGACAAACTTTTAAACCAGAGAAATGGCTGTTGTCTGCGAGAGTACGACAGAATAGGGCAGGCCGATGCACTCTTTGTGTTAATCGCAATGGGTGAGCGTGCCAACATTTACTTTGAATAGTAAAGCTGTGATTAATTGTAAAACAATGAGATATTTGTGTTTCGTTTATGTGTTCTGTGTTTGTTTCTTGGATTAAGATTGTGTGCCGTACTAAGATAAGTGCAATACTAATTTGCATTGTTGATTTTGCCGTAAATACTTAAACTGGGTGGGAGGCAGCAATCTATGGCATTAACTCGTCTAGCGCTTAAACGAAGCACCGCAGCAAAATACTTTCCTTAAAAAAGTGTTTAAAATAATATTATTTATCAGCTCCCAAAGTTTGTCGGTCTAATTTTGGGACATTCTGTATATTACCTTTTCACTCACCAAATGACTGAACTGTTTGTCATGAAGCTTAGAAGGAAAGCATCTACGGAATAAATGCATACTTTCAAGCAAATAATATTTGTAGTGCATTCCTGACTGTGTTTTACATACCAGGGCAAGAACCCTAAGATTTTATAGAATAACTAAAGCGAAAAAAAGCTTTTTTTTTTTTTTTTTTTTTTTTTTTTTAAACCTTCACTGCCTCATACCTAGCGTTAGGGGAAATGTTGCATTCCACATACAAATTCTGTGTCGAGATTTCCATGGAAATGAAAGCTTTTAGGTTCTTGAATCCAAAACAGAAGAATTTTTAAGCAAATGGTCTGTGAATTAGAGAGCGAGAGTTGAAGACGAAATGCTTGATAAATATCAATATTTGCATTTAAGTTCAGCATTTTTCATACAGGCGCAACTTAGATTTTCAAGAGGTTCCTCCTAAATAACCTATGTGAAACTGCTTTGCTATTTATTATAAACTGGCTCATACAATTTTGATTAAAAGTTACGTAATTTAATATTTTACGTCTCTCCTGGGCTCATGGGTTACCCCCCTCTAACCGGCAATATACTTGCATGGAAAGCACGATTGACATGGAACTGGCGGATAAAGGTGGCACACTAAAGTCGTATGGTACTAAGTGAACGCAAATATTCCTTTTCATATCTCCTCTGGAAAATAAAACCAAATAGACTACAACATAGGGAAACAAAAGTACGATGCAATTTTTGAGCCGCAGGGTTACTTCATATTCGTTTAGTATGAGCTCTCTGTTTTTCTTATCTGTGTTAATTTCATAGGCCACAATGAGAGCGGACAGTCATCGAATATCGAAAATTAAAATAAGCTACTGCTTTGATATCCAACTCGTTTTAAGCTATGAATATAAAAGTAAAAATATATCTCCAGAATTCCAAGAGACAAGCTAGGTTTTCATTTATGAGCATAGAGACAAGTTTAAAGGCTTGAATTACAGAAGGAAAATATAGTTAAAGAATCATATTCGCAAATGTTCAAATTGATCATTATCATTGTCTAGACAAAGCTGATAATGTGAACCAATGGATTCGCAAACGTCACGAAACAGTTCATTTGGAATTTCGCGACATTGTCTTTCAATTTCCAATTTCAACGCATCAATTGTTCTTGGTTTTGTGCGATAAACTCTAGGTATCCTTCAGGTATCTCCATAAAAAGAAGTCCCTTGGCGAACTGAGGAACGCGTAGGGCAGGCATGTCAAACATCACTCCCAGGGTGTGAAGAGAGGGGTCTACCCCTCCTTAACTGCAGTAGCACGCGCTAGTAGAACCGGTTTTCGCTTTGTTTTTCCCGCTTTCCGATTTGATCATCACGGAGGGAGGGAAAATAGGGGAAAATTTTTCACGCCTGGTGAGTGCTGTTTGACACCCCTGGCGTAGGGTATTCAGTGTTACCCCTCCATCCAGTCCGTGCGTTTGGATAAGCTGCACTGAGGTGAGTATTGCATCGTGATGATGGTGGGGAGGTGCTCCATCTTGCTGAAAGTACATCTCGTCACCACCGAACATCTCTTCAATGTGTGGACGACGGACTCGTGCAGCAAGGTTAGGCGCCTGTCACCACTGACAGTTCCGTTAAAAAAAAAAAAAAAAAAAAAAAGATGGTGCTATAACGCCCAATGCTGATATGATATCCCACACCACACAATTTTGTGTACAAACCTTGCATGTTCTGCACATTTTAATACTCATTCAGAGCGTTAGTACATTTTTGAGATACCCTATGTCGTAACTCTTTTTCTCCCAGTAACGCTTCAGTAGTCCCTTAATGCAAATTCCACACTAGGCTGAAGAGGGAATTCCCTAAACAGCCCGGGCATGTTGTAAGCATGTCCAAATAAATATTTTTTCATTTCATTTTTTCAACAGATGAAGAGCGCCGCCCGTAAGACTTTCTGGACCAATCACAAGGCAGCATTCCGTTAGGTCGGTCACAAAGCAGAAACGGAAACGGGAGAGGGAGAAACTATTGCCAGATATCGCTGCTTCCAGCCACGTGCTTTAGTTTGTGATTCTATCACGTGGATGTAGTTCTTCGCGAGTTATTATATTTGTCATCTTTATTGCTATTGTTGATAGTGTTGCTGGCGTTTATTCATATTTATCTATGTTTATTCTTTATTTTATATATTATTTATATAAATTCTTCGTATTATATACACAAAATTTAACGTGCAAGATGATGCCTCAAAAGAGACGCCGATCGTCGAGTGATTCATGAAGTGAAGTCCTTTACGTCGAAGTGTACCACTGAACAGCCAAGCATTGGAATTATGAAGAAGAGCGAGGAAATTTTATGAACAAGAGAAGGAATACGTGGACATCCCTCTTTACCTGCTGATAAAGTTATAGAGCGGGCTGCAACAACACTTGGATTAAGCAGAAGAACCGTAATCAACAAGGAAGTAGTACTTCAAGAGAAGGAAGATAAGGTTGCTGGAGCGCAGCAGGTATTTTATCAACTCCAGGGAAGCAAAGAAACCGCATTCATCCGGTCACAGATTGATGCGTTCGAAATAGACGCATTCGAAGGCATATTTACGCCTGCTACGGTAGAAAGGATGTCCAACTGTATCCAGTTTACTTGTACTAAAACTTGTAATTCGTTTTAACTATGTCGCAGTATGTTACATCTGCGTTTACTTTCAATTATTAGTAATAACAAAGTAGTTTATTCACTCTTTATGTGGTTTGTGACGCGCTAGAAAGCTACATCGTCTACTAATGAGTATTAGCAACTGTGGCAACGTCGCAAACACAGAATAGCCAACTTCACGCGAATCCACATGAGCTGTCAAGTGCAATGTTACAGCGGCGGGGGATACATCATGGAATACAGGACTCCTCCTCTTCCGGTCGCGCACTAAAGTTTGAACAGGGACTGCTTCTAGCCTTTTGTTTCTATGGCTCCCTGACCCTTCGAAAGCTAGATTCGTCATATAGACCGCATTAAACATCACAAGTGTTACTTCCAGGGACTAAGCTTCCTTTTATACTCGGACGATCCTTCTAAAAAGGTTCTGTATCTCCCAGAGAGGAAGTTAAGTCTAGAAGCTTCTAAATGTTTCCAGATACGGTTTCCAGATTGTTCTTGGGCTGAGCGCTTTCCCGTGTTTCTCCAACCAATCATGCACCGGCTGACATTGGAGAACGCATCGCTACTCATGATGCGAGAGGCCGAGAAAGTGCTGTCATAATATTGAAAAATGGCTCCTGCATAGGATGAGAATTACAGCAAGACTGGAAATAACAGTTATTTTTGGAACCAAATAGTAAAGGATTTATCTACCTCGAACAACTGGAATCCTGATTTTGATATATTACAATATCATAAAAATTACATAATTACATAAAATGAGTTTTATTTTATTTGGTGCGCAGAAACTTATACTTTAATTAAATTACTCTGTCATATGGTTATACGTACAGCAAAGCCTCTCTCAGCTATTGTGTATTTACAAAAGAGAGAGAGAGAGAGAGAGAGAGAGAGAGAGAGAGAGAGAGAGAGAGAGAGAGACCGAGACCGAGACCGAGACCGAGACCGCTGCGCAGTGTTCAACTGTGCAGGCGGAAATACGATAACAGCAGCTGATATACACAAGGTCACGAGCGTGACTTGTTTTTCTCTGCTCTGCTCACAACAGTATTGAGCTGACCCGATATCTTGCGGCAGCATTATTACCAGTGTACTTTATTATTTAGTCCTGTACTTAGTCACAAAGTGTATTATGGCTCAACATTTGTTTTCTACTGCACAGCGTGTATTTATTTATGAGTCGTATGTGTTAACTCAATGAGCTCGCCAGGTGCAAATGCGATTTGCAGAAAGATCTCCAGGTTTAGAAGTTCCAGGCCATAACAATCCATAAACTTTACAATAAATTTCAGGCCATAGGAAGTGTTTAGGCTCAGAAATCTAAAAGACGGCGTGCGGTTCTTACCGAAGAAACATTAGACGACATCGGTCATCGTTTGGGGGGACCCCCCCCCCCAAATCGCTTAGGCGTCTTTCACAACAGGCAGGCATTTCTTGTGGCTCTTTGCAAAAAGCTAGTAAATTCCTGAAGTTAAAACCATACAAAATAACTGTGGCACGTGCTCTTCACCAGGTGATCCTGTAAGGCACTCATTTTGTGAGTGGACTCCCAATAGTGTATACAATGGCGAAATTAACCCATATTTAATATTTTTCACGGACGAGGCTTGGTTCCACCTTCATGGATATGTGTGTACACAAAATAATCTTTATTGGAGCTCTGAGAAACCGAATATTGTTCGTGAAATATCCCTTCATGACGAAAAAATTGATGTATGGTGCGCCATTAGTGGAGAAAGTAATAGGCCCATTTTTTCGAGTCAGCAGTTGACGCCCGTACATACGTGAATACAGTAGCCCCCCCCCCCCTTTTTTTTTTTTTTTTTTTTTTTTTTTTTTTTTTTTTTAAGAGAATTAACCGAAAGGGTGCGTGATTTTGCCGTCAGGAAATCTCGCCTGACATGCGGCTGAGTTTATTGGTAGTCTTTGTTCCATATATTGTCGTCCGTTGGACACACAAATAGGCAGTGTCTTGAATCACAACTTGCATTTGTATACATACTTGCAAATGCAATGTGAGTGGTGATTGAAGACAGTCTATTTGTGTGTCCGACAGACGATAACATACGAACAGAGACTATCAGTAAACTCAGCTGCATGTTGGAAATATCGACTTGTGTAAACCGCGCTGCAACACGACGTGGGACTTCGAAATATTCTACTTTCCTAATGCGCGCAATCATTTTTCCATGGTTGTACATCCACCCGCCTCGGTAGCGTGATGGTTAGCGTGTCTGCCTCACGTTCAAGAGGTCGCGAGTTCGAATCTCGCTTAGGGTAAGTTATCCGGGTAAGGTTTTTTTCCGAGGTTTTCCCTACCCTGAGAAGACGAATGTCGGGTAACTTAAAGCTCCATGGACCTCGGGCTCATTTGAGCATCATTTCACCCCCTTTATTTCATTCATTCGTCCGATATGACACAATGTTGGAGGACGTTAATTCAAAAAAAAAAAAAAAAAAAAAAAAAATGGTTGTACATCCATCCATCAGGGTTTTCTGATTGCATCACTGTTTTTCAAACCTTCCATTTTCACTCGAGGCACTACTTAAAGCTTTCTGCTTGTTCTTCAGATAAATTGAGTGTTCGGTGGTATCCCGTATTCTTTCGTGATTTCAGGTTTGTTCTACAAACCCTTTTCAACGTCTCAAATGACGGCGACTTTTTCCGCAAAAATTATTCTTGTACCGAACACGCTGTTTACTAAGAGAAAGTGGCCTTGATTTGCATCACACTGAATAGTAGGAAGCTTAAACGACAACAAAAGGTGCACATGTTTTAAACAAAGGGATGTGGAAGCAGGTACAGAAGCTCAAGGCTGGCAGCTAGGAAATATATCCCCCCCCCCCCCCAATTGCATCCCAACACCATTCCAACAAAACTATGACAAAGGATGATCTCTTTTGCAGAAACATGTCGACGAAGTTATATTAAATTTCCGCATTTAGATTAATTTCCAATTGACATTTCTGAACAAAAACTTCGAATTAAGGTAAATGAAGTTCGGATTACTTGTGATTATTGTACATTTTAATACATAGTTCAAGGGACTAAGAGAAATCTTTAAATTAACGACAATTTCGAATTATAAACGTTCGAATTATCAGAGTTCCACTGATCTCTCCCTTTAACTAAAGCCACAATTCTTAGTCCCCTTAGCATGTAGAGGTCTGCACGGGCTCGGGCCGGGTTCGGGCCTAATTTGGAAAATGTTTGTCGGGCTCGGGCCGGGCCCGGGCTTGAAAATTAAGAGATACAAAATAATGTAGGAATTCTATATGATTATTCTGCTGAAAGGTTTCAAATAATAGTGATAATAATAACAATAATAATGTCATAATCATAGTAAAATTAAATAATCGGCCCGTGCAGGCCTCTATTACCATGTGCATGGGGCTGTTTCGTTCAGTGCTGATGGCTGGCCTCTCGTTCTGGGCAAACACACTCACGGCATTACTGACACTCCTACACACGATGTGGTACTAAAAATTGTAACTTTAGGAAGAGGGTTTGGATTAAGGGCACTCAACTTCGACGTCATCAGCACTCATTTGTGGCTTGACCTACAACTAGACCAGATGTGTGTTGGGTATAAATCCCCTATATATTCACAGAAGTATGCCCTGAAAATTAAAAATGTGCATTTATGTATACACCAAAGTATTACAAATGGTGCACTTGGATATCCATAAAATACTCAAATTAGGCAATAATTAAAGGTCTTTAGTGTTTAATTCAGCATCAGGGGATGCAGAAAATAGCTATTTATGTACCGAGTCCGCTAAAACTTTAGCGTACGTGATGTATACAGTTGTTTTTAGTGGTAATTCTCGAATAAACGCAGATAATATAAGTACTAAAGTTGTCGACAGTCACTTGTTGACATATTCTCACAGCCCTCTGAATCCTGGACTATGAAGCCATCTAGAAGCTTTGACCTAGCAATACGAGTTGCCGATGTAGATGCAGTGCATATTCTGAGCACTTGTTCCTAAGCAATAAGCATATGACTTAAAATATGGGTAAAAATCCCAAAGAAATTTCAAATCGAGCCAGAAACATTGAATTGGAACTGCTGCCAACAAAATCCCGGCAGCGGTCTTAAGAGGAATATATTACATTTAAAGACTGGTACAAGGCAAGCAGCATTTCTCGTGTGAACGAAGATGGGATACCGATTATTTATATGAAAAATGGGACACTGAAGCCTTCCTTGTCACTGCCATCTGGACTCTGTTTATTGTGCCCCAGAAGGTTTCCATGACGACTTCAGCGTCCTAGCAACAGGAACAGCTTCTGCGTTCTGTTCTGGAGAGAGGGAAGCAGTCTGCGTCGATAACTGGCTTATTCAAGGTCTCTCAATGAGCTTTTATGTAATTTCAGATGGAGCAGCACGTGAAGTCAGATTAATTGCAAATAATATACCCAATTATTCTATTCCACATTGAGTGTTCATTTATAATCGTATGTCCGTACAGAATGCGCTCGTGCTGTCACAAGGTTATTTAAAACCTGTGACTCGTATCTCTGGGGGTCATTAAAAAATAAAGTATATAAAACGAATCCACACACTTTATATGGACTTAAAGATAATATTCGCCAAGAAATCGATTCGATTTCTCTAAGAGAACTGAGGAAGGGAAGAAGTTTCCAGAAATGTGTTGACTACGAAGGAAAGCATTTCCAGCTTGTCCTTTGTGAGCACATGACGTTTAAGGGACCCTGGGACTGAAATTTGGATTTTCTATATTTTTATAGGAATGTTTATAGCATAAGCACACTTGAGGGTGCTTATGTTATAAATTACCACACAGTTCCAGCACAAGCTGTTTTATAGTTGTGAGGGAATTAATCATTCAATTTATGCAGAATGCTAAAATACCTTAATATTCACATTTCATGCGCATCAAAAAATAAAATATCATAGTAGTTATATTATTTTGTAAACTCTAATTGCCCAAGAAACACCATCAATCTCTGGTAGCAAGAAAAAAAAATTGCTTTTAAAGTAATTAATTCCTTTCGTATGATGGACATTAACAGTTTCCTTTCTTTGTAACTTTTTTGTGTATTTAATTGTTTTAAAGCTAAACGAATTTTCAGATTTTGAAACCAAAGACTGAAGTTGAGGCCACATAAATGGTGCACATGCTGGAAAACTCCTAGGAGCATAGCACAAAATTTAATACTCGTGGAGCAGATAGTGTATTAACAAAGGCAAAGTCGAGAAAAACCAATTTTTCTACACACTTGCATCATGATCATGAGTCAGATTACCTGTTTATCACACCGTTCCTCCTTTGCCTAGTAGTCTCTCTCAGATACATTGCTTAGCCACTTTATTTTTTTATCCATTTTTGGTCCATATTTTGTTCAAGTACTGAAGAAAAGGGGTGTTTAAATGTAGCGCACATGGCCTTTAAAGTCTGCGTTAGACTTTTAAAAGTGACGGAATCTAAACAATTGAAGGTTCGGAAAGGTTTGGGGAGCATTTACATGCATAAACCTAAGAATCGTCAGTCTGATAAGGGGGAAGCGAAACCTTAACGGAACCCCGCCGTACAGGCTGATTTTTAAAAGAAGGTACCTGACATGTCAAGCAAGCGGATGGGGGATAAAGAATAAGAGGTGAAGGTCGTTGCTATGGAAACGTAAACAAAGGTTGCCACATTAGTAACACTGACAAAACATGTGCTTCTCAGGTCAGTTATCGCTAGTTTTTGAGCTTGTTTGGGCGTTCAGTTGCGATCTGTGCCGTTAGCCTACTTTGTTAAAACTCAAATTAAAATACGCACTTATGTAAGCAACAGTTGGTGGAAGCAGATAGACCGAGGATTCATGGCCCAAGAAAAGGATAAGCTTCCGGTCGGGGTGTTACATTGCACTGCTAAGCTAGAGAATTTGTCTGTTCTTTTAGGTAATTCTTCGAACAGAAAGTTGCTCCTTCACAATGAGCCTCTTGTTCCTTTCAACCAAGTGAGGAAAATAACCACAAGTACACTTAAAATAAGTGAGGTGACTGTTTCGAGAATATTTAAAGAGAAGCAGCTAGAGCCAGGTCCATCACGAATTGTAGCTCCAGTTACCCAACTGGGCAGTCTTCAGTCAGATTCTGAAAGGCACATCTATAGCTATTACAACCGAAATGAGCATCCTACCATAGGAACGCCCTTCTCTTAAAGAAGCTTATCTATTTGAGGGAAACCTTAGCTCTTGGAACAAAATCCTCCATGATCTGGGATGACAGTTCAAAATATAAATTACCGAAAACTGATATAAAGATCACATATTGTAGCACCGAGGGCGTTGTTTTCAAGATAAATACCAAACAAGAATCTGAAGGAAATAGTGTGTTTGAATATAACCTGGGTAAATGCCAGCCATACCGTATCAAAGGGCTGACCTGAGGGTACGCTCAAAGTACCACAAGATGCCTTATAGGAAAACGTGGTCGATTTATTACTGGTCATGCTTTTCATGGTTTTCTTGCTGACGCCTAGCTGTTCTTCGGAGGGAGAGAGGGAGGGGGGACGGAGAGGGGTGGGAGGGGGAGAGAGATTAAAATGCAAAATAGGTGCTCCGAACCACAATTGTGTAGACGCAAAGACATCGTAATGAGAACGAACTACATTTATTCTTAAAGTAGGCTTTTCGCTGCATTGAGATAAACCCGAACGTTTGTTTATATGTCTAGAGCAGGCATGTCAAACATCACTCCCAGGGTGTGAAGAGAGGAGTCCACCCCTCCTGAACTGCAGTAGCACACGCTAGTAAAGCCGGTTTTCGCTTTGTTTTTCTCGTTCTCCGATTTGAAGGGAGGGAAAATAGGGGAATATTTTCACACTTGGCGAGTGCTGTTTGACATGCCTGATCTAGAGTATTGAGGATTATCAGCTATCTGCGGATTGACCATATTGCAGCTCTCCACGTGCAGAAGCTGACACCTGTCATTTATCTTCTTTGAAAAGTTGCGTAGACACGACATGTGGTTGACTCTATATAAACTCAGGTTTTTTTTTCGCGCGTTTAAACCTTTCACGAATCATATACAACGGGTAATTGTGCTAATATATTTAAGCGCAACAGTTTCTTGTTGCTCTAGACTTCAACAAGGAAATACATTTCCAAAAGGCCATAAATAATTTTTACATTTGCCGAATATTCTTCTGGTGAACCGGATCAACTATTTCTCAGAAACAATCTTCCTTGAAACTAAACATTTGAACTGAAATTTAACAGAAACAGATGCAATCAAGTGCTATAATTGTAAATGACATGAGCCATGTTTCCCTGACCAAATTTTCGTGCACTTCTCTCTCACGTTTAAGAAAACTATTACACTATCCCTATGAAAACCGCGAAAGAAGCTATGAAATAGTTACGCAAATATATTCATTTTCTCCCAAAAATTTATGAATATGTTAGAAAAATTGGACTTGCTGTATTGTTTTTCTTTGTAAATGCAGATATGTCATAAATTTATCCGTTTATAAAAATTGATTCATATGCAAACTCTTGGGTGTACTTGCATCCGCCGCCTAGGTATCGCCAGTGAAGTAATTTTTCATTACAGCTCAGATAAATCCGGAATATGGCTGGCGAATTGTTTCCCACACTACTGACGTTTGTGTTTGAAACGTAAGGAATACCAAATGCAGGCAACTCCTCATAAGAGATCCAAACTCGAGCTTTTCAGATTTCCAGATGGATTCATTAGTTATATATTAGGCTAATAAAGCAGAGGAATGGCGGGGTCTATGATAGACACATGTAAGAGTAAGTACTTGAAATAAGGACGCTAAAACAGACACCTATGTTATACGTCTAATATTGACCTATACTTCTGGGACAAGAGCGAATACATGAAAACCTAATGGCTGTTGGAAACAGACGAGATGAGTATTGAAGCCGAAATTGTGAACGCCATAATTATGGATATAATACTGCATCACATGGCGGAATTAAATAATCAGAAAATGTTAAAATCGTTACATGTATAAAGCTACAGAATCTGGAGGATTAGTTGTGACTAAAATTGTTAAAAGGCACGAAAAGGTACAGACAAGTCATTAGGGGCGAGCTTCAGGTAATCAAGCGAGGCCTGGTTCGACCAGTTTTCCTGGAAATCGCTCAGTGCCGGTGTTGAGCAGGAAAACAAGGGATGGGCGTTTCTTCGAAACCCTGTTGCTAATTAGGAAGTGAAAGGTATAGAGAGCGTCATGACGCACAGAGACTTGCCTGCGAGAACCCAGAGAGAGCGTGTCGTTTAGACTTGCCCTCCAGAACCCGGCGGGTCAGTACAGTTGTCGCCCAGGTCTCCGAGCGAACTGCGTTCCGGATCCTCGAGTGTGAGGACATATTTAATAGTAACAATCTTCGATCCTAGTCAAAACACAGTAACGACTTAACGTTGTTAATAACGATCGGCAAATCTCACGCATTCCTATTTTGGTGAGAATAAAAGTTTCAGCGAGAGTTCTGGTTTTATTCGCAAACACCCACGCATACCCTGAGGTTAAAATCACATGCCAGAGCAGTCGG
This sequence comes from Tenodera sinensis, assembly GCA_030765045.1. Taxonomy (NCBI): domain Eukaryota; kingdom Metazoa; phylum Arthropoda; class Insecta; order Mantodea; family Mantidae; genus Tenodera; species Tenodera sinensis. The sequence goes on from CM060964.1 coordinate 113,673,736, forward strand.
AGCAGGAATCACCAGAAAGCAGCATTCCGCGTAGATTAGCGGAACTGAGGAGCGTGTAGTTCCGCATCAATATTTTAAGAAAAGTTGTTCACAAGTCAAGGAGTGTAAGATTAGAAGTGAAGAAATAAGAAGAGAGTTGAATTTCCAATCTATATGCGAATGGGTAGAAAGATGATGGTTCAAATGGATGGAACAAGCATGCCGCATGACTTCGGGCATAATTGTACGCATGGCTAGATTTAGTTTACCAGTCAATGGAAGTGGTTCACCCAGAAGACGGGAAAAGAAATGGAAGTATTCTTTAATTTCTGGATGAAAAATTATACAGGACGAAAGGGTGAGGGGGGGGGGGGGGTATTACGTGGGCAGTTGCAACAGATATCAGTTTTCCCTAGCCATTGAAAGCAGACTTCCACAAATACCCACACAAATTTAACGAAACTAAGAAAGAATTTATAGCATCTATTAATAGGTTATCCCTTGCAATGCATTTATCTAAAAGCAAGAATCAGCCCCGACTCTCGTCCAGGATTCTCGTGTACATTTAAGGGAATTAGAAGGAGGCCTGGTATTGGAATTAGCCTTGTTAAGCGTAAATTGGTTAACTCCGGTGGAGGAAGTTGTTTGTTATGGTAAGAGCAATTAGGAAGAGCAGTATGAGAGTTTCAGAGGTGTGCACTCCCTGCCCACAATTCCAACATTGCTCACGCAAACACGTGTTTTGTCATTAATAGAGATGTGCAAAATATGAAAAAATGTTTGACAAAAATTGAAGCATGCCGAAAACAAATCCCAGAATATTACGAAATATATATGTTTAAGCCAAAACATCTTGCTCTGTAACAGTTTGTAACTTCATTAGTTCACAAAATAAGTTTGTAGTTGTTTTTTTTTTTTTTTTCATATGAAATAAACTATGAAACGAAATGCAATAAGTTACATGGAGTTTATATTTTAATCACTGTGAAACCCTTAAATAAGTGAGTGAGTAAAATGAACGAACTGGCTGCTTTGTATTTGCTTAATACTAATCACAATATGCCACTAAAAGCACTAATTTGCGAAAATAAAAGCTATTCGAGAATAGATGACATTTAATTTCGAACGTGACGTCACTAATGTTACATTTTCTCAACGGCACCTGACGTGTTGGAAAGAGCGGTGGGGGTTTTCTAAAACCACCCAAAAAGAAAAACTGATCAGTTCGGTTCCTGGCTAGTAGAAGTCATTTTAAAAGGGAAAAGCCGTAAATCTTAAAAATATGAAGGAATGTGAATCATTTCATAAAATATAAAGTATGAATATTTTTGTCACGTGCATTAAATTCTATAAACTGCAGCTGTTCCCAGAATGCTAAGAAGGTTTGTCACATTTTATATTTTGTCTGTCTCTAGTCTTTATTACTCGAGACATATAGCAATGCGTATGGATTGATGGCGCTGTTATCGTCTTTACATACGTAACCTGTATACCGGTTATGCAGACCATGCATAGTTCCTCCATTGGCTGCAAGTAAACAAACGCAGTGCTATCTGTCCTGAATAATCGGTGGACTGTGCTTCATTCGACTGTATCTATTGAAGCGGTATTACTGCTTCCTTACTCTCGTTCCACTATACTAAGCGGAATGCTGTTTTCAGCTGGTTTCTGTGCCGCGGCTGCTCTGCATGGACCTTAATTTCTGAGTATGCGTAAGTATTTTCACATAAAAGCCAGAACTCTCGTCGAAACACTTCATTCTCAATCAAAGAATGTTTGAGATTTGCCGATCGCTATTAGAATTGTTACGTCGTTACTGCCTCTTTACTAGGACCGAAGATTATTTACTGTAGAATGTAACGTGATGGCCAAGTAAATTAAAAAGCACGTAAGTGCAAATCCTCCGATGACTTCTAGGCACGTATTAACTGTGTGACTGACCTGGTCACACGGGGATCTCAGAGGCAAGTGGTTGCTTTCCGCTCTCACGGCAATGAGTCACCATCCAATTTCCCCTCATTTTGCCCTTAAGATTTCGCGCCAAACTCAGCGTCATGAAGCTATCAATGCCTTTCACTTCTTAATTGCCTTTTGCACTGGTAGCGGGGTTTCGCTGAAGTACACGTGGCCATTCCTTGTTTTCCTGGTTCAGCAACCCTGCGCTAAGCGATTTCCAGGAAAACTGGTCTTACAGGCCTTTAGCCTGTTACCTGGCGCTTGCCACTGATTACCTGACTGTAACCTTCTGTGTCCTTTCTGACAATTTTAACCGTGAACAATATTCCCATGTCCGAACCTTTTATACATGCGATGACTTTAATATTTCCCAATTATTTAATTCTGCCATGTGAAGCGGTATTATTTCCATAACTTGAAGCCGAAATTGTGAACGCCATAATTATGGATACAATACTGCATCACATGGCGGAATTAGATAATCAGAAAATGTTAAAATTGTTACGTGTATCAATGTACGAGATCTGGGAATATTAGTTGTAACTAAAATTGTCAAAAGGCACGAAAAGGTACAAGTAAGTCATTAGTGGTAAAGTCCAGGTAGTCAGCCTGATACACAGTAATACCGGTTTTCCTGGAAATCGCTCAGCGCAGGTGTGAGCTGGAAAACAAGGGATTGTCGATTCTTCGAAACCCTGTTGCTAATTAGGAAGTGAAAGGTACAGAGTGCGTCATAACGCACAGACACTTGCCTGCGAGAACCCGGAGAGAAAGGGTCGTTGACAGTTGCCCTCCAGAACCCGGCGGGTCACTACACTCGTCGTCCATATCTTAAGTTACGGGACTTGTATTCCGGATCCTCAAGTGTGAGGACACATTATAGTTAATATTAACGATTTTCTGTCTTAGTAGAAACACGGTAACGACTCAACTAATTTAATAACGATCGGCAAATATCACGCTTTCTTATTTTGGTGAGAATAAAAGTGTTTCAACGAAGTTCTGGTTTTATTCGCAAACATCCACGCATACCCTGAGATTAAAGTCGCATGCCAGAGCAGTCAGAGTAGGAGAGCATAGGTCGGACGATTCGACATCATATGGCGCACAACGTGGAGAATGTTCGACATCAAACTATAGCGTTCACAATTTCGACTTCACTATATAAGCTGGAAGTAAAGCTCATTGTATACTTGAAAGGTGACGCTGCTGCTTACCCGTCGTTGCGTCAATTTGGAGTAACTGTTCCCTCGTCGCGGTAGTTGGCAACTCTCCGTTCTGCCAAAGACGTGGTGTTTTGGGTGCTAGTGGACATTCAATCCACAATATCTCCTCTCGTTGTTGTCCCTGGCCTTGCGCGAGCAATGTTACTCTATAACTTTGGGTAGGTATGCGTGGGTTGTTTACGAATGACGACAACACAAGTTTGTACTGTAAATCAGGTTTAATAACTTCTCGAATTATGGAAAAATTGTCGACCAATGTAATATAAGAATAATAATAATACTGCTGATTAGGACTCGTAGGCCGGTGAGTATGTGCAAGTTTCCAGTTTTGCACACGGCGGGCAGATACTTCTGACCGCGCTACAGGAAGACGCAACTGTCTCGCAGCTTGCCTTGTCGCTGAGTGTCCAACTACCTGATAACCTGTCCTTAGACGCGACACGCCGTTCACTTTTTCAGTAGTGAGTCTTCCTTTGGACCGCGTCCTGTCCGTTAGGTGAGCTTAGCATTTCCTGGAATTTTAACCAGAGTGGCGCTGGCCTAAGTCACGTAGGCACTGTCGCTAACGACTTTTGCAAGTTGGGACAGGAAAAATCGATTAGCCTAATTACAGGGTTCAAATTATATATGCTAGTAACTGTCCTCTCACTAAATGGTTAACTTGCCCGTAATATGTATCTATATGTATATAATCTATTTGGAGTGTCGACTTTTGAGGTTTGTAGCAGTTTTTTTGTATAGCGCTTATGATATACAAAATATATCAAAGTTACAAAATCCATTAATAGCAAAGGGTTAAGAATATGTACCACAGATGAAAGGATGCCAGTCGGGAAAAGCACTACCGAGGGTCATTAGCGAACGTCCCAAACATTAAGGTAAACGAGATACAATTAGTTTTGGCAAGGTCTTCAACATAAAGAAAAGGAGCCTGCTATTGTAGTTTTAGAAAGTATCGAAAACCCGAGGGGTTTCGCCAGAGGGCAAAGTCTTCACTTAATGAAGTGAGGGCCATTGTGGATGTTTGGGAAGCTAAAAGGATATAATGACTGAGGGACAGTAGGAGAGAGACATCGTTACGAGGGAGATATACATGTAAGCAACACGGTGAAAGTTCGTTCCAACGGTTACGTTAGACTACATATTTTATTCTATTTAAAATTGTTCAGCAAAGCTTAAATGTGTAAAAATAAAACAAATAAAGTGTTCTAACAAAACGACAATATCGCTCTCTGTAACCACCACGGATCCCAGAGGTTAAGACTCATGTGTGAGCAGCCGTAGGCACCCATAATAAGCAGCAGTCAATCGAGTGACATAAAATGCTTCAGGTTGAATAATGAAAGACCGTTTCTGATTCCTATTACTCAAATGGTAACTATTGAATTATATCTGCCTACGGCTTAAAAATAACTGCTTCCGTAATAATAAGGCGATGTATATGTTGCCGTTAGCCGCAGAAATGTTAAGCTGAAGTTGCTGCTAAATCGAGAAAACTCATCGCGGTCTTTAAGCTCTGGGGGATGCCGACAATCGATCACAGTAGACTCATCTATAGGACTGTAACACTCCAGGAAAGACGCAAATGTTAGCAATACGTTCTCCTTTATTAATTAACGTCACCTTCCAACATTCCTACATAATGTTGACAATACTGCAGCTGCTAAAATTGAAACTTCCTCTTTGCGTATTTAACACCACTGAAACTATGCGACTACCTATAATTCCAAGAATTTCCTTCCCCTATAATTTTCAAAATTCTACCAACCAGTTGATAACCGCACGTCCCCTCTTGCGAACATCTGATTTTCAGGTACACCTTGAGCTAATCATATTCTGTTGATCGGGATTTCTCGTAACTTTGGTTGCCTAGCTACATTAACCAAAGTAATGGCCTTAACTGACCACGAAATTTACTAATGACTAGAACTTAAGTTTATTACATTAGGCATTGATTCTACTATATGAGATTATTTATTGCAATTATCTATCTCCCTATAATTTCTACGTCACATAAATTTGACCCGCTAATATTTCCAGTACCCTTACTTGTGTATACCTCTTAGATTATACTCATTAGTTAAGATCAGGGGACGGGAGGTATTCGCATCTTCCTTCCCTTATCACTTGAACATTAACGTTATAAAACATTAACCTTATATACAAGGTGTCCCAAACAACAGCTACAACGCTTAGTATGTTGTGCGGGATGGCAAACTGATCGCTTTTCAAGAAGGAATCTCTGTCCGGGAATGCTTGATTTGGGCGCTAGAGAGCGTCGAAGTTTGGGAAGAAACGGTTGTGACAATTTGAGATTCGTTTTTGGTAACTGAATACGACCGGTATGCAACCATTTAGCCATCTATGTACTGAGATAAATGACCTGGCCTAATAACATTGCTGTGATGCGCTATACTCCCTCATATAGTCCTTAATCCGCATCCTACTGCGTTACTTGAGTAGTCCCAGTACAGTAACGTTTTAACAGTAGAGCGACATGTACCAGTACAGCTGTAGAAATGGCCGACATGAGCTCCAGTACACTTTGATGTGAGTGTGCGGAATCACCTCAACGTCGCATATCCAGATCGATCGATTGGTAGAGATGGACCAGTTCCACGAACAGCATGGTTGCTAGATCTGACACCTCTACTTTTTTATGTGAAGTTGTATGAAGAGTATGGTGTATGGCAATCCCGTAATGTCAGCGGAGAACCTTATTGCTCAAGTCTACTGAGCGACTGAAAATCTTCAAAGAAGTATTGGGCCATGTGCATGAGGCTCAGCACCCTCAATGTAGGCTGTGTGTAGGCTGCAATCGTGTGTGTGTGTGTGTGTGTGTGTGTGTGTGTGTGTGTGTGTGTGTGTTTGTGTGTGTGTGTGTTCGTGTTCGTGTTCGTGTTCGTTATGTCCTGATTCAGTACCAGTAATGATATCTAGCATAGAACTGTGTATGTATTTGAGAGGATGAGTACTTGCTGCACCTACGGACCTGTTTGGTTTCCAAATTATCCTCTGCTTGTAACACTAGTTTGGGGATGACACGGAAGTGAATATTAACGAAACGTTCGTTATTTTTAATTTGCGGTCAGTTATGTAATAATTAATTAATACAAGTACCTATGATCCCGAAAATGTACGTTGTATCTTTAATACGATTATTTAAAAGGGTTTCCTTTTAAATGGAACACTAAACATCCATTGCGCCGCAGCTTTCAGGAGCAGCAATTCTTTGAGGCGTTTCCGTGTACTTGTGATAACGGTTATCTAAATTTTGTTGCGTGTTACATACTCTGACGCCGGCCGCGGTGCACAACAAAGGACGGTTGGGGCCAAGCTACCTCACACCACATAACAGGCGCGGCGCGTATCAAAGACGCTCAAGGGCAAGTTACCCCACACCATTCCTGCAAGCAAACACGTAACAATCAGAGTGGCAGAACCAGAAGGGGTTTTCGAGATTATTCGCGAAGTGTCCGGTGGCCGGCGTATTTGTAGAAGTTCCAGAAAGGTGTAATTCGAGGAAGGTCCTTGTTAGGTCTCCTCGCTATATAAGGAGGCGAGGCGCCGAGTTAGTAATGAGTTAGAGACATGAATCAGTCCGTTTTTAGTGCGTGTGTGTGTCAGCTGCGTGTGCATGGTCGCGTCGAAAGGAAGATAGTGAAGCACTTAATGAGTGTCGAGTGATTGTATTGCCAAAGTTGGCTGTTTGAGGATCGCAGAAAGTGGAGAAAGACAAAGGAGTGAATCAAGGTTACGAGAAGAAAACAGTTTAGTTGTAATAACTAGCTCAAAGTTCGAGGTTTTCAGAGATATATAGCAGCATTGCTATCTGTTTCTTCAATTAAAACTTCAATACTGCTTTGAAACCTGGGAGAATTTTAATGGACAGAATTCACTAATGATGTACAGTTGTATGTATTTTCTTAAAAAATTAAACCATAACCTGAGATATGTCTATGAAAATCTGTTTCATGAATAGAATGCGGTTCACTTAACGTGTAGAAAAGTACTGGTGATATTTGAACTAAGGTTAATGAGAAATGCAGCGATAAAATGCTATGCTGTCATTAGTTGGCTACGTCTTGAGAATACTGGTCAAACCCTCTAACCCTGGGCTACGAAACTGGTGCTCACTGAGCGCAGCCTTCTCATGGTCTTGCACCGATAACTATGTTTAGCAGGTAAAAAAGGTCGCTCAAGGTATCGCGCGAGTCGCCCAGGCCTGCTGTAACCAAATGGATGACCATATCAAAATACTGTAAGTCGTAAAAGAGCGTATATAAAGCTTCATGTGTGCAAGATACATGGAAAGCAAGAAAGGAAAATAATAAGAATTAACTTAGGTTTCACGATTGTTGCCATTCGAGTGCCCTCAAAACTGAAGAGAACCTCATCGGAAATTGTCAGTAATTGTTGAAGAAATCCTGCAGTTTGACCGCATTAGACCGTGGCTTTATTTGGTAAGTTTATGTAGAGGTTCAGTGTATAATTTTTGAACATTTTTTACATTTATTACATTTCTTTCTTTCTTTGCTTTTTTTTCTTTTTTTTCTTTTTTTTTCTGTTTGTGAAATGAACTTCCTGTAACTACTTAAAAAGTCTGCGAACGCTAAATATACATTCGTGTCCTCATAGGAAAATATGCCATTAGAAAACTTAAGTTTTAGCACCCCCTTGCAAGCTATAATGTTTTGGCTCAATTTTGTTGAGCTTATGTTCAAAAGTTCCTATCATTGGCTGTTAGTAATTTTTGCCCTCGCCTTTCAAAAACGTAAGTTATGATAATAATATTCATTAATTTGTTTGCAATTTAACGTCCTTTAACCGCATAGGCCATATCGGATGGTTGAAATGATATTCAAATGAGCCCGAGGTCCACAGGGCTTAAACACGACACTCATCTTCTGAGAGTAACAGTTAGGAAGAATCCCGAAAAATGCCTATCGAGGTAATAGCATTACTCCGAAGGTGTGAACAGAGTAGTTCCTCACCTCTTCAGCTTAGCACACATACATACTAAGCGACTAACCGATGAGGAGTATCGGAAAGAATATGAAACTACACAGTTGTTTACAGTGACCTAGAGCGAGTATATTCATTACAGATAACAAGAAGACAACTTACTACACAGCTTCAAGCGCTTGGGATGATACATAACATTATACATTTGCCAATTGTGACTGCATTTATAGTATATAAAATATATACGTACAATTTGTTATAATTTGACACACTTTAAACCTTGTAGTTACATACGAGCACATGGTGTTAATTTGTATTTTAATGCTGACTGTAAACTAGAAATAAAACACCTGGTTGTACTAAATAGATTGCAGCTCTATGACATAATCAAGGTCTACAGGTTTCGATGTCTTGTCGGGTAATACACGCGCATTAGGTGGAACCGGTTTTCCATTTGGTTTTCCCCGGTTTTGCACTTTGGAGAATGTTTTGACACCTTCTTAGTAGTCTTCTCCAGGTCTGCATTAGACGTAATAAATTACTGACTGTTCTGTTTCTGTTGATAGGGAAGATGGAAATCCTTGGTATTAAGTTTGCACCGCTGCGCGTGCCGTTGGCACGTCGTCTGCAGACTCTCGCAGCTTGTGCCTGGTTTATCACTCTTGGATTCGGCCCTACCATTTCCTTGTTGTGTGCACTCTATCTGCTGACGTGGACACAGTTATGGTGGCTGATGCTTGCCTACATTACCTGGCTTTGGTATGATCGTGACATAGCAAATAAAGGCGGTAGAAGGTAAGATGTTTCCTACTTTTACTTTAGTATAGGAATAGCTTAATTTCGATGCATATTTAGATATTCATTTAGGTGGTTTTAAGTTAATTTCAAGGGTTTCCTTAAAATAAAAATTTTCAGTACTACATATAATACAGTTCTAGGAAGCATAGCAAAACACTTCAGTACAATTGGCTGAAAAACTACGGATTTAAAAAATATAGTTCAGGCTTATTTTAGTTATGGCACTATTTTGTTTCTCCGTGGTTTTAGACGGTAGCAATATGTTTTGATTGCCCATCCAAGTTTTATAATAAATTAGTTTTCTTACGCTGATACTGCATGCCAACTGAGAGGAAAGACTCAGGCGGTAGCGCTATGTTCTGTATTTGGGAAATCGTGTGTTCGATTCCCGTGGGCCATCTTCCTGACCCATTGGATTTTCGCGGGATTCTCCGGGTGCTAAGCGAATGCTTGGAAGGATAATTACTCTATATCCCCCGTGTGCGTGCTCTTTTCGGAGGAGATGGTTTCTACGTAGCGATTTCTGGGAACGGAGGGTTAAGGAGGCTCTGTCCATCTCCGAGAAGAGCTCACTGAGCCGGGACGCCGGATTGCAGTTTAGTCCCTCCTGGAAACCAGCCTTTCCCACGTCCAACTCCCCGTGTGTGGCAATCAGGGCCTTGATCATGACTGTAACCCGTATATCCCTTACCACGATGCCGATAATTTACCGGCTTATCCCCGCACTAACGAGGGTGCTTAGCGGACCCTCAAAACACCCGAAACACTTCTCCCTTCAATTTCCCCGTTAAACCAACAACCTCCTGTCTCCCTTCTTTCCTGGCGAAATAAGCCACTCTTTTACCTCCAACTCTCTTTCTGTCTCCCCTTAAAAATTAGTCATTCATCATCCTGATGATGGGAGAGATGCACACTCCCGAAACGTCGATGGCTCTACTTCACTACACTTGACTCGAAGCCCGAGAACATCTTGAATATGAAATAAATGCTGCTTATTTCAAGCAACATTTGCAACCTTTTCCATAATAGGCATTCATAATTTGGAGATAAATTTAAAGAAAATTAAAACGTGGCCAGGAGTATCTACATTTCCCCCTCCCCCGCCTTTCCTTGTTCTCATTACATCACTACGCCTCTCGCGCCGTATTGCAAAGCTGTCAGCATTCATTGGTTAGAAGTTATGCCTCGTCTATTGCGAGACCTCGTAAGACGAAAAGCTGAGAGATGGTCCCAAACAGTGCATATTACTTGACTCGTTTTGTGTACGACCCACAACCGGGGAAATTAAATTGCTATCCTTCCCTAGGTTTTAGCCTCTCCTCAGGTGCAGCCGCCCATAGTATCCTCTCACCTTACCACTCTCGCCAGGGGGCACCCGTCAGGGGCATAGACGCAAAGATCCCTTGGTCTAGGTAGGCAGTCCTCCCGCCGAACTTCGTCATAGTCGTACTACATACTTTAATCGCGATAATATAAACTTTTACATTAATGATGCTTGCCAAAGAGTTATAGCAACCACATTTGGATATAAAACCTTTCAGTAAGATTCAATATATAAAATATTTTTAAAAATACGAACTTAGGCAGCGGTTTCCTCGCGCCAAAAGAAGCAACAAATTTCATATTAACATATTCCCAAAAGCCTTAGTTGCTGGGCTATACATGAAAGCTACAGTTATATTCTAAAACTTGTAAAAATGTTCAAAATATCCTACGCTTGCTTCATATACGCATACACTCCTCGGAACATTGATTGTCGGACCTCTTCAAACACGTGGCGTGACGTGACTATCAGACTCGAGTATGTAACCTAACGAATATTGTAAACTTCGTTAAAATATGACCCAACCTAAACCGAAATGCCCTTCGGAGTTTTCATCTTTCATCATTGTCTGAAAGAAATGTTCGATAATACTGTGAGCATCATTTAAAGGATAATCTGCTATTTTGTCAGAACTTCTGCAAATGAAATAAACCTCCCTTCAATTTTTGCGTCAACATTTATGAGTTGTTCTTCACTTTTAATGCCAGGAGTTTCATCTAATATTAATTAAACAAAGAAGGCAACAGAAATTTGTTTCTTAAATCCACGTGTCATTTAAATTTTGTAAGGAAGCATTTTACCTTATTTTTCAGTTCAAAAAGACGAGTAGGGTATATAAGGGAAGGCTGGCGCACTTTTTTATGGGCAAGATGGCCGCCATGCGTAATCTAAGCATTAATACGTAAGGTGGCAGGGGAAGCAGGACGTTGTAGGTGTTTGAATGAATCTCTAGGGATAACTTTTAAAGCCTATAGCAGTGTATGTATGTTTATGAGCGTTCATGGTAGCTGAGTATGTCGTCCACTATATTGCTATATGTCTCCTAATGCAAGAGCTTTCTATCTTGATTGAATATATTACCCCAATATAATGTTACCTAGCCCCACATTGCCTGACTAACCTAACCTAACCTAACCTAACCTAACCTAACCTAATCTATCCTAACCTAAGCCCCATACTTCTACTCGTCTAACCTATCTTAACCTAACCTAAGCTCCATACTTCTACATGGCTAACCTAACCTAACCCAGCTCCCACTATTTACTCCGGTCTTTGATAATTTAACCTAAGCCTCATACTTCTACTCATCTAACCTATCCTAATCTAACCTAGCCTAGCCTAACCTAAGGTAGATCCTCTTATTATTATTTATTCTATTCTACTAACATGATACGTTTCTAGACATTCATTCTATCCTCTTATCATCTATCCTATTCCCTCCTCTGCTTATCTATTCTATCCTGTCATACGCTACCCTGATCTCCATCTAGGAATTTCATAAACATTTTGATACTATTTTGAGTCCTCTGATAGATCTTTTTAAACACTTTTAGCATATTCTTGATGCTTTTACAACATATTTAACAACTTTTCAGACAATTTTCAGAGTTATTCAGTAATTTTCATACATTTTTAAGACGTTCCACCCCATTTTGCTACAATTTTGCACCCTCTGTTAGATCTTTTAGACGCTTTTAGTATATTCATGCTGCTTTTACAACATATTTAACAACTTTTCAGACAATTTTCAGAGTTATTCAGTCATTTTCATACATTTTTAAGACGTTTCAACCCATTTTAATACTATTTTGAGTCCTCTGTTAGATCTTTTAGACGCTTTTAGTATATTCATGCTGCTTTTACAACATATTTAACAACTTTTCAGACAATTTTCAGAGTTATTCAGTAATTTTCATACATTTTTAAGACGTTTCACCCCATTTTGCTACAATTTTGCACCCTCTGTTAGATCTTTTTAAGCACTTTTAGTATATTCTTGATGCTTTTACAACATATTTAACAACTTTTCAGACAATTTTCAGAGTTATTCAGTCATTTTCATACATTTTTAAGACGTTTCACCCCATTTTGCTACAATTTTGCACCCTCTGTTAGATCTTTTTAAGCACTTTTAGTATATTCATGCTGCTTTTACAACATATTTAAGAACCTTTCAGACAATTTTCAGAGTTATTCAGCCATTTTCATACATTTTTAAGACGTTTCACCCCATTTTTGCTACAATTTTACACCCTCTGATAGATCTTTTAGACGCTTTTAGTATATTCAGGGCGCTTTTACAACATATTTAAGAATTTTTCAGAGTTATTCAGTCATTTTCATACATTTTTTAAGACGTTTCAACCCATTTTGCTAGAATTTTGCACCCTCTGTTAGATCGTTTAGACGCTTTAAGTATATTCATGCTGCTTTTTTACAACATATTTAACAACTTTTCAGACAATTTTCAGAGTTATTCAGTAATTTTCATACATTTTTAAGACATTTCACCCCATTTTACTGCTATTTGCACCCTCTGTTAGATCTTTTAGACGCTTTTAGTATATTCAGAACGCTTTTAACAACATATTTAACAACTTTTCAGACAATTTTCAGAGTTATTCAATCATTTTCATACATTTTTAGGACATTTCACCCCATTTTACTGCTATTTGCACCCTCCTTTATAGAACTTTTAAACTTCCAGTAGAAGATGTCCTAACCATTGATGTTGAAGTTCTTATTACTGCTATTTTTGCCCTCTGTCACAGAATTTTATACAACTGTATGACTCTTTTGCTTGGTTCTGTATGTTCTGGGGGTAACATCTCGAACACACCGAGTAGTTTTTCTAAGTCTAACCCCACCTATTATGATCTAACCTGCTTTTAAAATGTTCTTTACAAATTTATTCAACATTGTTTTTTCTAGCCCTTTATAGAGCTTTAAAATATTACTAAAAGATGTTCTATCCGCTGATGTTGAAGTACTTATAGCTCAGTATTTTTAAGATATATTCAGCAATATCTTTGATAGTATTTTAACACAATCTTCTGTTTATATAAACTTAATCAGGGTATACTTACTTTAAGGTAGTAGGATAGACGCCTCTCCTCTTTTATCTGGGCTGGAGACCAGCACTAGAGTTAAAGTCTAGTGGCAGAGTTAACGCCTCCCTTTATAATTTCTATTTTTCTTCTTTCTTCGACAAGCATCGTGGGAAGCACGGAGAAGCCACGTGAGTAATTTTTTTATTTTTTCTTCTTTCTTCGTCAGACATCATCGGAGGCGTGGAGGAGTCAGCTGATTAAATTTTCATGTTCTACAGGAGACGTAATGGAGAAAATACTTATCTTGAGATCTAAGTTGCATTCTCTTACGTATGGGTTGCAACGTTGTAATGCCCGTACGCATACGTTGATATTCCATCGTCTGCAATTACTCTCTTGTCATCATGAGGCGACAGAGCTATTTTATTAGATTCAACTGTAGAAACATTATGAAGTTGGGATAGGATTAAGTTCATAGGCGTTCTTACGATTTTCAAAGTTGTAAGGCACTCCATATAGCTGTTGAAGCTGATGTATTGCCTAATGGCACTATGTTTTATGCCTTTGATCTTTTTTATCACAGAGCCATCAATATCGAGAGCATACATTTTAGGTCTAAGACCAACGAAACGGCGAATGATTTTACCACTTGCTTCATCTTTAAACTTTCCCAACACTTTCTTGTTTTTTGTAGAATAGCATATATGGTTAACAGGGTAATCCGCTGTATCCAGATGTTCAAGCATGTGTAATTTATCCTGGTATATATCAGCTGTAGTCACTCGATGGATGAAGGAATCTGTATCCGTATACAGCAGTTTAAGATTCTCAACTCCATAATATGGAAGTAACACATCGTATTGATACGAATACATTAGCGTCTTGGAAATGTCTAGGACACTCATGCCAATGTATATAGGCTTGTTGAACACTATTTTACGAGTAGCCATATGAACAGCTGCAAGATTAGGACCGTATATAGTTCGATCGATAAATGTAGGCTTAGCTATTAGTTTTTCTAATGTTTTGCTGTTTGCTACAAGACGTATATCCATACGATTACGAATATTTTCCATTGTTTTTCCGAACATCGCATTATTGAATAGTTTATAAAGGTCCTTCTCAAAATCATTTCTAGCTTGTTGTCGCAGACGGTTATTAAACTCGACGTAAGGTTTTAGCCAACACGACTGATGAAACTGAAGTGCTCGATGAATCTTTGTTAATAGTAGACCGTGACTAAGAGCTTGTTTCAAGGACATGTAATGTACCACATACTTCTTTCGGGATCCAAGATGGGCAATTAGTTTCTTTGAAGAGGATTCCCCCGGTTTCATACTCTCAGGCAGGAAGGGCAAATCATTATGAAGATCGTGGAGCTCGACAGGATATTCGACATCGACTTCTAAGATGTATCCAAGGGGGTCATCTTCCTTCAATAATTCCAGGTCTATGTCTTCAGGAGAAACCCATTTAAACCCTCCATAAGGAAGGGCCTTACACATTCCCCATCCATATTGGTTGTTTGCATCTTCGTATGTAATAAACTGGGAAGGTTTACGAGAGTCATACTGTTCCATATATATGTTGTTAGCCTCCGCATACCGGTGAGAAACCTGGCATAACCCTCCTCTTATGCCAGATTCAACCATGAGTAGCTGATCGTAATCAAGAAGCAATTCCAACTCGATTCCAGTATACAGCAGCATAGCATCCCACGTAAGTCCTGGAGAAGTAAAATAATGTCCAGGATCCACTTTATGAGTTTTCAGGGTTTGGTCTCTGAATGTTTCAAAGACATCCGTAAGGAGAAGAACATCAGAGGTTAAGTAAATATCACTGTATTCACCCAAGTTTCTCACATTAAACTCACTCCATACATTTCTAGCATGCTCATAGTCATCGCCGGTAATTTCTTCTTCATTTAATTTATTGTAGAATGCTTCCCTTGGAGGCAGATGAGTGTCGTTCAAAACATCCCATGATGTGAGGTAATCGTAGGGGAACACTCCCTTACGAGTCATCAAGCCAATCTTCTCTTCTCCGAAGTACTTCTCTGTTTCGGGATACGTAGTTAGGTTTTTCACTAACTTATCCAAACTTGTACTCAGGAAACGGTAGGTATCCACAAACCTGAGTTTAATATCCCCAACATACTTGGAGAATGATATATAACTTTCCTCTGAATTTGGTATAACCTCTACTCTTTCGCTTGTGCAACCTAACTCCTTAATAATGAAATGGGAGTCATACCCACTCAGATTGTGCATGAAGACAGGTATATAATTAGGTGTTTTACAAGCTAGGTTACATTTATTGTGTAAAGATCCTCTGTACACCCCTGTCACGTGATCGTGATCGCGAACCTTCCAATTATCTTCTGTAAATTCATTCCCGCACAGGTAGCATATTGTAGAAGCATCGAACGATTCTTGTTCTTCAGCTGTAAGATTAAGAGGTTTAGCAGATTTGTATAAGTCACTAATTTTATTGGCCAGATCCATCAGACATTCCATAAACTTCTGTGCAGCGTCAGGCCCTCGGTAAACATACGGCTCAGCAGGAAGAGTTGTTTCTAGTTGTTCAACACTAGACGACGGTTTCACATAAACACAAAAGCTCATGGGAGAATGACTTTGATAGGGAGTTGTGTAGGAGGTTTCAGGATTAGAGGCGCAGGTATAGTAAGGAGCGAGAATGCTCTCAAAATCGGCGTAGATAACATATGGCAGTTTCAACATTCGTTCTACGTTTTTGAATCTGACGATAGAGTTTTCCTTTGTAGGCATAACGCATCTAGCAATGCCATGTTGTCTACACATTTCTCTGTGCTCTTCTAATTTTTTCATTCCTCTTCGTCCATATTGGTCATCAAAATGGCTGAAACATCTTTTACATGTATATATTTGTCCATGATGTTTAGTTTTCTGACGACGAATAAGCTTCTCAAAATCCTTTATATACACATAGTGATGTCTGTCAGTAGCATCACTCAACAGAAGGAGATCGTGATGATCATCTAATTCTTCATCAATCACCTTTATCGGAAACACTTCATGTTTATCATCCACTCCAAACACATTTATAGATATATTATTGAGTTTTTCAAATTTACCGATTTCACCCAAGCTCGTAGGAAATGAGACGCATGAGAAATCGTATTTTTCTTGGAGATCCTTGTACTTGCTAACACGCTGAGGATCCTTTCGAATGAACTTTGCAAGAACAGCGTACATAAAGCATTTCTCGTCGCTGTAGTTCTGAGGGTTTATACAGGCTTTTCTAGCATCCAAAGATGACGGTAGAGGAATATAGCTGCTCCCTCGAAGAAGATTATACTTGTTAATACGTAGTCGAACGCCATCAACACTCAGAAGAGCCCAATTACTGCCTTTCAACTTACTTTCCTCCATTTCAACACGAAGCTTCTCGAATTTTTTTTCCAAGATGGCATCCAAGTCGCTATCTAAAAACACAGTCTGATTACGCGTTTTAAAGGCTTTGTTAGTAGTGTCTCCAACGGCATTCACAAATTCGCATTCAGCCATAATGTTAATTTTCAAACTTTTATGAGCCCGCAGTTCCTTCTGAACAGCATGAATTATACGCTGCTTAGCCTGCTGCAGGTATGAATTTAAATCCTGACTTGCTGGGCATTGGATGAAATACGATTTCAGCCGATCCTGAAAAGCTGTTTCATATTCTACAACATCATCTTCATCAGGAGACATTAACAATAATTTATGCTTAGTAGGTTCGAATTTGACTTTCTTAGCATCTTTAGCCCTCTCACAGCGCCCTTCATGTACATCCCTTCGATTTTCAGTACCGTAAACATCACCACAATGTCTACACTCGAAAAACTCCCCAGATATCAGCTCATGCCTCTTCTTATGATAGTCGCGTAGAAAAATCTTTTCGCATTTACTGCACCTATAATCTGGTATAGCATTCAGAACCGATTCCATCATTTCACCACTCCACATTTTTATAATATGTAGTGGAACACTTGTAAATTATATAAATGAATAAATGCTTATAGCACTTTCCACTGACTCGCCTCGATAACTTATAAAAGCTATTGAACGGTAATCTCGCTAAGAGAAGCTGATGTGCTCGACTCGAAGGTTAATTACTGAATAACTATGTAAGCTCAAACAAACCCTACTTATTCCACTAGCACGTACCTTATAAATGACTACGCGATTCAAGATTAAGTTTGTATTTTTTAAAATATATATCATTAAACTACGTGAGTCAAGGATCAACTTGTTTCATTTTTATTTGCCAGTTCAACGTTAACATGCATTTCCCCTCATTTTTAAAGTTTAAACAAGGTAAATTATATTTCAACCACTGTATTTATAGAAATAAATGTTTATAATTTTAATACTTTCACGCCGCGCACACACACACACACACACACACACACACACACACACACACACACACACACACACACACACACACACACACACACACACACACACACACACACACACGCGCGCGCTCGCAAAATTAAGACGTGAAACGGCGGTTATGTATCTTTAAGTAACATTTCTTTAATCGATATCGGATGACAGTAATGGAACCATCTAAACAATATTTAAACGCTTAAAGAAAAACAAATTTCTGCTATATTTCATCAAACCTTCCTATTTTTATGACTTTTTCTCGTCTTTTACGCACTTTGAAAAGAATCCAACAGAAAAATTAAGACGCGAAACGGCGGTTATGTATCTTTAAGTAACATTTCTTTTATCGATATCGGATGACAGTAATGGAACCATCTAAACAATATTTAAACGCTTAAAAAAAACAAATTTCTGCTATATTTCATCAAACCTTCCTATTTTTATGACTTTTTCTCGTCTTTTACGCACTTTGAAAAGAATCCAACAGAAAAATTAAGACGTGAAACGGCGGTTATGTATCTTTAAGTAACATTTCTTTTATCGATATCGGATGACAGTAATGGAACCATCTAAACATTATTTAAACGCTTAAAGAAACAAATACCCCGTATTTTTATAATTCTTTCTCCATTTTTATTCACTTTAAGACGAATCAAGCGTCAAATTAAAACATGAAAAGATGATTATGTTTCTAAGTACCATTATTTCAACAACAAAGACATTAATTTTAACTATCACCACGAAATAAGGGATGCCGCTAATTGGTTAATTGGTTAACAATGGGCGCTAATTGGATTACACGTGTTTTCACACTCCATTGTCTTTGTCGGTGAAAAGCCGACAATGGGTCGACCCTCATCATCTGTCAGATTACCATCGATAAGGGTTGACAAGGGTTGACAGGTTAATTACCAATTACCGTCATTGTCATCCAATTAGTGGCGGCTCCTTTGAGTGATTTGAAAATGTTGTGTTGCTGTGACGTCACACCCTGCACAATATTTTCAAATCACTCAAAGGGATGTCGCTAATTGTTTTTTAAAACGCCATATATACCCTACTCATTGATGCCTGATTTCTCCTAAACTAAATGAGATATCGAAATGTGGTAAACGGTAATTATCTTATAATAAAACGACGCATCCTTGGTCTAATTTTGAAGATTGTCGGTGGCCTAGCGTTCGATCCCCGTGCAAATTATGAATTATTATTGGAATAACTCCTAAACTATTAGTGATAAAATCTTCGAATAAATTTTATTAAAGTGGTATTGTTATAAGCTTTCCTCTGTGGTATGCTCGGGATCCTGGAGTCTTGGGTTCCAATCCTGATTTGGTAAATTTAATTATTTCGAGAACCGCTTGTGTTGGAAGACTGAAATAAACTTTATATGATAATACTTGTTAAGGACGATTATTTTATAACATGCTAGAGTTAACGTATCGTAGGTTCGATCCCTATCTTGTGGAGAATTATTGAAATTTGCTCTATATCGCTATTTTTACACTTGGAATAGTAATGCAAAGACAAATTAGGCTAACTTGGCATATAAAATGATATACTAGACAATTTTATCCCTACGACTCATAGTTCGATTACCGGGACGGGGCAATTACTTCAAAGTCGATTTATTCGCGAATCAATAAAGTTAGCGTGATGAAATAAAAAGTTAAACACTTCAGCTAAATATCTGCTCTTGAATTATTGATAAAAATGGTAGCTTTTGTACTGTGGGGTCTAGTTCGAATCTCTAAGGGTCCATTTAAATACTTTGCAAGCTAGGGTCTTAGAGATCTGTAATAAAGTTTAAATTGGTGTTATTACTTACAAAATCAATTATAAAATGCTGTTATTGAGAGAAACATTGCTTGTGTTGATTCTAGAAGCTTAAATGTTGCATAACACGGAAAAAGTCGGTTTAGATATAATTGACGGAGAATGCTGTTATTTTATTTAATATTTAAGGTAATAACGTCAAAATTACGCGTATATTTCTTGATAGCATGAAGGAGAATGAGAATATAATAATAATAATAAGAAGAAGCAGAAGAAGAAGAACCAGAACAAGAAGAAGAAGAAGAAGAAGAAGAAGAAGAAGAAGTACTATGATTTATAAGTATCTGTAAAAATATGGAGAAAATATGTCCTTAGATGTCTAAAAGCATTCTCGAGTGTGCTCTTACGGTTTACCAGCTTAGTTATAATGTCGACACCTGTGTTTGAGGCTAGTTTCTCCTATAATGTTATAAATCGACACCTTTGTGTGAGGCTAGGGTTTTTTTCCGTTAATGTGAGGACAATGTGATACTTTTACCTGATGGGACATGTTTTTAGAGAGGTTTACACCTGTGTTTGAGGGTAGAGTTTCTCAACTAATGACATGGTGACGATTTTACCTGTTGGGACACGTTTAAAAGAGGTTCAGTTGATAGATTGTAACATATAGTATGTTAGCGTGTTAAGACGCGTGCAAATAGGTTTATTTCGTGGTGATAGTTAAAATTAATGTCTTTGTTGTTGAAATGATGGTACTTAGAAACATAATCATCTTTTCATGTTTTAATTTGACGCTTGATTCGTCTTAAAGTGAATAAAAATGGAGAAAGAATTATAAAAATACGGGGTATTTGTTTCTTTAAGCGTTTAAATAATGTTTAGATGGTTCCATTACTGTCATCCGATATCGATAAAAGAAATGTTACTTAAAGATACATAACCGCCGTTTCACGTCTTAATTTTTCTGTTGGATTCTTTTCAAAGTGCGTAAAAGACGAGAAAAAGTCATAAAAATAGGAAGGTTTGATGAAATATAGCAGAAATTTGTTTTTTTTTAAGCGTTTAAATATTGTTTAGATGGTTCCATTACTGTCATCCGATATCGATAAAAGAAATGTTACTTAAAGATACATAACCGCCGTTTCACGTCTTCCGTTTCGCCTCTTAATTTTTTCTGTTGGATTCGTTTCAAAGTGCGTAAAAGACGAGAAAAAGTCATAAAAATAGGAAGGTTTGATGAAATATAGCAGAAATTTGGTTTTTTTAAGCGTTTAAATATTGCTTAGATGGTTCCATTACTGTCATCCGATATCGATTAAAGAAATGTTACTTAAAGATACATAACCGCCGTTTCACGTCTTAATTTTGCGAGCGCGCGCGCGCGTGTGTGTGTGTGTGTGTGTGTGTGTGTGTGTGTGTGTGTGTGTGTGTGTGCGCGGCGTGAAAGTATTAAAATTATAAACATTTATTTCTATAAATACAGTGGTTGAAATATAATTTACCTTGTTTAAACTTTAAAAATGAGGGGAAATGCATGTTAACGTTGAACTGGCAAATAAAAATGAAACAAGTTGATCCTTGACTCACGTAGTTTAATGATATATATTTTAAAAAATACAAACTTAATCTTGAATCGCGTAGTCATTTATAAGGTACGTGCTAGTGGAATAAGTAGGGTTTGTTTGAGCTTACATAGTTATTCAGTAATTAACCTTCGAGTCGAGCACATCAGCTTCTCTTAGCGAGATTACCGTTCAATAGCTTTTATAAGTTATCGAGGCGAGTCAGTGGAAAGTGCTATAAGCATTTATTCATTTATATAATTTACAAGTGTTCCACTACATATTATAAAAATGTGGAGTGGTGAAATGATGGAATCGGTTCTGAATGCTATACCAGATTATAGGTGCAGTAAATGCGAAAAGATTTTTCTACGCGACTATCATAAGAAGAGGCATGAGCTGATATGTGGGGAGTTTTTCGAGTGTAGACATTGTGGTGATGTTTACGGTACTGAAAATCGAAGGGATGTACATGAAGGGCGCTGTGAGAGGGCTAAAGATGCTAAGAAAGTCAAATTCGAACCTACTAAGCATAAATTATTGTTAATGTCTTCTGATGAAGATGATGTTGTAGAATATGAAACAGCTTTTCAGGATCGGCTGAAATCGTATTTCATCCAATGCCCAGCAAGTCAGGATTTAAATTCATACCTGCAGCAGGCTAAGCAGCGTATAATTCATGCTGTTCAGAAGGAACTGCGGGCTCATAAAAGTTTGAAAATTAACATTATGGCTGAATGCGAATTTGTGAATGCCGTTGGAGACACTACTAACAAAGCCTTTAAAACGCGTAATCAGACTGTGTTTTTAGATAGCGACTTGGATGCCATCTTGGAAAAAAAATTCGAGAAGCTTCGTGTTGAAATGGAGGAAAGTAAGTTGAAAGGCAGTAATTGGGCTCTTCTGAGTGTTGATGGCGTTCGACTACGTATTAACAAGTATAATCTTCTTCGAGGGAGCAGCTATATTCCTCTACCGTCATCTTTGGATGCTAGAAAAGCCTGTATAAACCCTCAGAACTACAGCGACGAGAAATGCTTTATGTACGCTGTTCTTGCAAAGTTCATTCGAAAGGATCCTCAGCGTGTTAGCAAGTACAAGGATCTCCAAGAAAAATACGATTTCTCATGCGTCTCATTTCCTACGAGCTTGGGTGAAATCGGTAAATTTGAAAAACTCAATAATATATCTATAAATGTGTTTGGAGTGGATGATAAACATGAAGTGTTTCCGATAAAGGTGATTGATGAAGAATTAGATGATCATCACGATCTCCTTCTGTTGAGTGATGCTACTGACAGACATCACTATGTGTATATAAAGGATTTTGAGAAGCTTATTCGTCGTCAGAAAACTAAACATCATGGACAAATATATACATGTAAAAGATGTTTCAGCCATTTTGATGACCAATATGGACGAAGAGGAATGAAAAAATTAGAAGAGCACAGAGAAATGTGTAGACAACATGGCATTGCTAGATGCGTTATGCCTACAAAGGAAAACTCTATCGTCAGATTCAAAAACGTAGAACGAATGTTGAAACTGCCATATGTTATCTACGCCGATTTTGAGAGCATTCTCGCTCCTTACTATACCTGCGCCTCTAATCCTGAAACCTCCTACACAACTCCCTATCAAAGTCATTCTCCCATG
Source organism: Tenodera sinensis (assembly GCA_030765045.1). Lineage (NCBI taxonomy): Eukaryota > Metazoa > Arthropoda > Insecta > Mantodea > Mantidae > Tenodera > Tenodera sinensis. Next base: position 113,696,443 of record CM060964.1, read on the forward strand.
AGCTTTTGTGTTTATGTGAAACCGTCGTCTAGTGTTGAACAACTAGAAACAACTCTTCCTGCTGAGCCGTATGTTTACCGAGGGCCTGACGCTGCACAGAAGTTTATGGAATGTCTGATGGATCTGGCCAATAAAATTAGTGACTTATACAAATCTGCTAAACCTCTTAATCTTACAGCTGAAGAACAAGAATCGTTCGATGCTTCTACAATATGCTACCTGTGCGGGAATGAATTTACAGAAGATAATTGGAAGGTTCGCGATCACGATCACGTGACAGGGGTGTACAGAGGATCTTTACACAATAAATGTAACCTAGCTTGTAAAACACCTAATTATATACCTGTCTTCATGCACAATCTGAGTGGGTATGACTCCCATTTCATTATTAAGGAGTTAGGTTGCACAAGCGAAAGAGTAGAGGTTATACCAAATTCAGAGGAAAGTTATATATCATTCTCCAAGTATGTTGGGGATATTAAACTCAGGTTTGTGGATACCTACCGTTTCCTGAGTACAAGCTTGGATAAGTTAGTGAAAAACCTAACTACGTATCCCGAAACAGAGAAGTACTTCGGAGAAGAGAAGATTGGCTTGATGACTCGTAAGGGAGTGTTCCCCTACGATTACCTCACATCATGGGATGTTTTGAACGACACTCATCTGCCTCCAAGGGAAGCATTCTACAATAAATTAAATGAAGAAGAAATTACCGGCGATGACTATGAGCATGCTAGAAATGTATGGAGTGAGTTTAATGTGAGAAACTTGGGTGAATACAGTGATATTTACTTAACCTCTGATGTTCTTCTCCTTACGGATGTCTTTGAAACATTCAGAGACCAAACCCTGAAAACTCATAAAGTGGATCCTGGACATTATTTTACTTCTCCAGGACTTACGTGGGATGCTATGCTGCTGTATACTGGAATCGAGTTGGAATTGCTTCTTGATTACGATCAGCTACTCATGGTTGAATCTGGCATAAGAGGAGGGTTATGCCAGGTTTCTCACCGGTATGCGGAGGCTAACAACATATATATGGAACAGTATGACTCTCGTAAACCTTCCCAGTTTATTACATACGAAGATGCAAACAACCAATATGGATGGGGAATGTGTAAGGCCCTTCCTTATGGAGGGTTTAAATGGGTTTCTCCTGAAGACATAGACCTGGAATTATTGAAGGAAGATGACCCCCTTGGATACATCTTAGAAGTCGATGTCGAATATCCTGTCGAGCTCCACGATCTTCATAATGATTTGCCCTTCCTGCCTGAGAGTATGAAACCGGGGGAATCCTCTTCAAAGAAACTAATTGCCCATCTTGGATCCCGAAAGAAGTATGTGGTACATTACATGTCCTTGAAACAAGCTCTTAGTCACGGTCTACTATTAACAAAGATTCATCGAGCACTTCAGTTTCATCAGTCGTGTTGGCTAAAACCTTACGTCGAGTTTAATAACCGTCTGCGACAACAAGCTAGAAATGATTTTGAGAAGGACCTTTATAAACTATTCAATAATGCGATGTTCGGAAAAACAATGGAAAATATTCGTAATCGTATGGATATACGTCTTGTAGCAAACAGCAAAACATTAGAAAAACTAATAGCTAAGCCTACATTTATCGATCGAACTATATACGGTCCTAATCTTGCAGCTGTTCATATGGCTACTCGTAAAATAGTGTTCAACAAGCCTATATACATTGGCATGAGTGTCCTAGACATTTCCAAGACGCTAATGTATTCGTATCAATACGATGTGTTACTTCCATATTATGGAGTTGAGAATCTTAAACTGCTGTATACGGATACAGATTCCTTCATCCATCGAGTGACTACAGCTGATATATACCAGGATAAATTACACATGCTTGAACATCTGGATACAGCGGATTACCCTGTTAACCATATATGCTATTCTACAAAAAACAAGAAAGTGTTGGGAAAGTTTAAAGATGAAGCAAGTGGTAAAATCATTCGCCGTTTCGTTGGTCTTAGACCTAAAATGTATGCTCTCGATATTGATGGCTCTGTGATAAAAAAGATCAAAGGCATAAAACATAGTGCCATTAGGCAATACATCAGCTTCAACAGCTATATGGAGTGCCTTACAACTTTGAAAATCGTAAGAACGCCTATGAACTTAATCCTATCCCAACTTCATAATGTTTCTACAGTTGAATCTAATAAAATAGCTCTGTCGCCTCATGATGACAAGAGAGTAATTGCAGACGATGGAATATCAACGTATGCGTACGGGCATTACAACGTTGCAACCCATACGTAAGAGAATGCAACTTAGATCTCAAGATAAGTATTTTCTCCATTACGTCTCCTGTAGAACATGAAAATTTAATCAGCTGACTCCTCCACGCCTCCGATGATGTCTGACGAAGAAAGAAGAAAAAATAAAAAAATTACTCACGTGGCTTCTCCGTGCTTCCCACGATGCTTGTCGAAGAAAGAAGAAAAATAGAAATTATAAAGGGAGGCGTTAACTCTGCCACTAGACTTTAACTCTAGTGCTGGTCTCCAGCCCAGATAAAAGAGGAGAGGCGTCTATCCTACTACCTTAAAGTAAGTATACCCTGATTAAGTTTATATAAACAGAAGATTGTGTTAAAATACTATCAAAGATATTGCTGAATATATCTTAAAAATACTGAGCTATAAGTACTTCAACATCAGCGGATAGAACATCTTTTAGTAATATTTTAAAGCTCTATAAAGGGCTAGAAAAAACAATGTTGAATAAATTTGTAAAGAACATTTTAAAAGCAGGTTAGATCATAATAGGTGGGGTTAGACTTAGAAAAACTACTCGGTGTGTTCGAGATGTTACCCCCAGAACATACAGAACCAAGCAAAAGAGTCATACAGTTGTATAAAATTCTGTGACAGAGGGCAAAAATAGCAGTAATAAGAACTTCAACATCAATGGTTAGGACATCTTCTACTGGAAGTTTAAAAGTTCTATAAAGGAGGGTGCAAATAGCAGTAAAATGGGGTGAAATGTCCTAAAAATGTATGAAAATGATTGAATAACTCTGAAAATTGTCTGAAAAGTTGTTAAATATGTTGTTAAAAGCGTTCTGAATATACTAAAAGCGTCTAAAAGATCTAACAGAGGGTGCAAATAGCAGTAAAATGGGGTGAAATGTCTTAAAAATGTATGAAAATTACTGAATAACTCTGAAAATTGTCTGAAAAGTTGTTAAATATGTTGTAAAAAAGCAGCATGAATATACTTAAAGCGTCTAAACGATCTAACAGAGGGTGCAAAATTCTAGCAAAATGGGTTGAAACGTCTTAAAAAATGTATGAAAATGACTGAATAACTCTGAAAAATTCTTAAATATGTTGTAAAAGCGCCCTGAATATACTAAAAGCGTCTAAAAGATCTATCAGAGGGTGTAAAATTGTAGCAAAAATGGGGTGAAACGTCTTAAAAATGTATGAAAATGGCTGAATAACTCTGAAAATTGTCTGAAAGGTTCTTAAATATGTTGTAAAAGCAGCATGAATATACTAAAAGTGCTTAAAAAGATCTAACAGAGGGTGCAAAATTGTAGCAAAATGGGGTGAAACGTCTTAAAAATGTATGAAAATGACTGAATAACTCTGAAAATTGTCTGAAAAGTTGTTAAATATGTTGTAAAAGCATCAAGAATATACTAAAAGTGCTTAAAAAGATCTAACAGAGGGTGCAAAATTGTAGCAAAATGGGGTGAAACGTCTTAAAAATGTATGAAAATTACTGAATAACTCTGAAAATTGTCTGAAAAGTTGTTAAATATGTTGTAAAAGCAGCATGAATATACTAAAAGCGTCTAAAAGATCTAACAGAGGACTCAAAATAGTATTAAAATGGGTTGAAACGTCTTAAAAATGTATGAAAATGACTGAATAACTCTGAAAATTGTCTGAAAAGTTGTTAAATATGTTGTAAAAGCAGCATGAATATACTAAAAGCGTCTAAAAGATCTAACAGAGGGTGCAAAATTGTAGCAAAATGGGGTGGAACGTCTTAAAAATGTATGAAAATTACTGAATAACTCTGAAAATTGTCTGAAAAGTTGTTAAATATGTTGTAAAAGCATCAAGAATATGCTAAAAGTGTTTAAAAAGATCTATCAGAGGACTCAAAATAGTATCAAAATGTTTATGAAATTCCTAGATGGAGATCAGGGTAGCGTATGACAGGATAGAATAGATAAGCAGAGGAGGGAATAGGATAGATGATAAGAGGATAGAATGAATGTCTAGAAACGTATCATGTTAGTAGAATAGAATAAATAATAATAAGAGGATCTACCTTAGGTTAGGCTAGGCTAGGTTAGATTAGGATAGGTTAGATGAGTAGAAGTATGAGGCTTAGGTTAAATTATCAAAGACCGGAGTAAATAGTGGGAGCTGGGTTAGGTTAGGTTAGCCATGTAGAAGTATGGAGCTTAGGTTAGGTTAAGATAGGTTAGACGAGTAGAAGTATGGGGCTTAGGTTAGGATAGATTAGGTTAGGTTAGGTTAGGTTAGGTTAGGTTAGTCAGGCAATGTGGGGCTAGGTAACATTATATTGGGGTAATATATTCAATCAAGATAGAAAGCTCTTGCATTAGGAGACATATAGCAATATAGTGGACGACATACTCAGCTACCATGAACGCTCATAAACATACATACACTGCTATAGGCTTTAAAAGTTATCCCTAGAGATTCATTCAAACACCTACAACGTCCTGCTTCCCCTGCCAAGACGAGTCCTTGTGATAACCGGCCCACCTCGGTGTGCAAAAACAATTGAGTGTGTGTAGGTCCCATCACCTCGTACATTCTTTTGAAAAGGCAGGAGTTCAGTGCACGTGACTACCAAGTTGACTACTTTTATAGCAGTGTTCAATGTTTTGTGTAAATCAGAAGCCATTTTCTTCGCTACAAAATTTTCTCTGTATAATGCATTGTTGCAAAGTTATTTTGGGCATAATTTCGGAATAAGAACAATAAGACCACTTTACCTGTCAATGAAGCAGCGCCATCTGTGGACGAACTCCCACACCAGTCCCACGACAAATTTAACTTTATTCTTATAAAATGATCAAGAAATTTAAAAATATCCTCTCCTGTTGTGTGTTCAGATAATGGTTTACACCTAGAATATTATCAGCAATAGCACATTTTTTAACATCAACATACCAAACATACATCATTACATTCCTTCTAATATGTGCTTCATAGAAGCATTACAAACAAAAAAGTCTAATGGCATTTTGTTCTTTGATCAGCCGATTTCGAAAAAAAAAAAAAAAAAAAAAAAGATTTTTGATCCAAATTGGATGCGTAATTCCACAAGTGTATGAAGATAACAGTTCGTTACTTGTAAGATCCGTAGAGTAACTTATTTCTGTCATGGCTTCGGTAGTAATTATGGGGCGTCAGACAGGGCTTCGAAATAATTAATCACTTAAAAGGCGTGAAGGAATACTACGAGCAGCTCTTTCATACGTGAGGTTAGTCGACAACGTTGCGTTGAGGTTGGTCAGGGAATTGAACTGGTTTGTGGAAGTAAACATGCCAGCCACTTTCACTTTCGCCCTAATGTTTTGGTAACTAACGCTTGTGATTGGCCTACGACCGCACAGTAAACACAGAAGATCAAGGCAGGGTATGAGTTTGTTTTTAAGACGCACCGTTACACTGTTTGTTTGTATACTGAGCTAGGGAAAGTGGTCACCCACGCAATCTGCAGTGTTGCCAGGTTGTTTTCGACCAAAGTGAAACATCTCCGTAGGAAATGGTCAGACAAAAACGTAAGATACAAAACGTGTTCCAAATACCGGGATCTATCACTGGTTTAAATTAATGTAATGGCTTCCCTTCCACCCGGTAGGTAGCTCAGCATGATCAGACACACCCACTGATTCATCGGTTTGAATAGCAAATCTTTTGTCCATTTCTACTATTTGGTCAACAAATAGGTATCTCGTGCCATGTCACGAATTCTACACCCTACACTTGTCAGAATTCGAAATTGTTTTTATTACTTTGGCGTAATTGTTGTATAACATTTTGTAACCAGGAATAATAAGATTCAACTGTGGTTGGTAGTGTTTAACCTCGCTTTTACTACACATGGCACCGCAGGCGGTGGCACTGATGATACATGGAATGAAGATGGAGCACCTGTGGAATGAGATGGCGGCGGAGACCGGAGTACCCGGAGGAAACCCGTCCCAGCGCCGCTTCGTGCACCACGAATCCCACATGCGGTCTCTTGGAATCGAACCCGGGCCGCTTAGATTCAACCGTGGTAAGGTGATTCATTTTTTGTAACTAGCAACGCTGACTCATACGATGTCTCTATTGTCACCTTTGTTGGTTTTGTAAAATTGTGTATTACACTTTAACATTTATAAAGTTGAGAGATAGAATCGGAATTGAAAAATTCACTGGGATTTGAATCTCAGCTGTGGCATTGAATTTTTCAGTTCCGATTCTATCCCTCAAACATTGCCCACACACGGCTTGTGTGTTTAGAAACACCAATAGCAAGTTGGCATAAACACATAATTTCTACGGTTGTCTCATAAGTTCGTTGGTTTTGCTCGCAAGTTCCATGTATAGTGTGTGAAAACCCTGAACCCTCTGTACACTCAATTGCCCCTACGACTTAGACGTCAACTCGCTATTGGATACGTCAGTGTGTGTTTGTGACTGACGTCGGATGGAACAGGTGAACTTGTGTTTACAAACTATGGAAAGCAAAAAGAAACATTGCCGACATTTTATACTGTTTTATTATCGTAAGGGCAACACCGCCTCATAATGCCGGCAGAAAATTTGTGCTGTCTACGGGAAAGTTGCAGTAGCGAATCGAGCATGTCAAAAGTGGTTTTTGTCCCTAAAACAAAGTTTGGCAACTACTCTGTCGTAGCTGTGCTACGGGTGAGTTGTGTTTCCAGGAGTTCTTAGTGGTTGAAACGTGACGAGAAACGAACAAACTTATGAGACAACGTTATATCTAAATGTTGTGCTTTGCGCCTGAAAAGTTCCACTGACTTTTCCTTATAATGACCGTGATTGCACACCACGTTTGTGAATTACGGATGGCTTCATAGAATTATTCGACAAGAGTTTGATTACAAATAATGCAGAAGGGAAGATCACACATTTTATACTAATCCATATTTAGTCCAAGAGCTACTGTAATATCTGTATTTATTTCTAGAGTTTTTTCGACTTGCTCGTAGTTTGCTGGTTCAATTTCAACACTGTTCACCGATGTCTCATGGTGGAACACGCGTTATTGCACCTTTTACTGGCGGTGGTTCAATACTATCGTCATTATCACTGGTTTCTTCACTTGTCTTCCTCTTATAACGAATTTATCCCTGTTGCGACAGAAGTTAAAATATATAATTGACCAGCGCAGTAATAAAACGAAATTCAACGGTGATGAGCTGAAAATCAGTTCACAAATTCGAAGAAAGATGTGAGACTACAAGTAGAGAAAACGAATCTGCACATACGTCACGAAAACATTGCGTACTGAAATATTATAAATCAGTCATAATGTACATTGGCAGACACTTATTGCTGTCGGCGTTTGAACCAAAGAGTACAAGTGATTAGCGAGCACAGCTAATTAGCGAGCATTATGCAGACCAGTAGAGTAAGCAAAATGGATTCTTGGACAGAGGGCAATTCACATCTCTCTGCTGAAATAGTTTTCCTTATTTGTGGTCATTCAGGAAACATATTATACTGACTGTATGCGCATCTTAAAGTGTACGTTCCCCTAAGAAGTATTCGCGTACATGTCACCGCTACTTTCATGAAAACGGGAAATACACAAAAAGATTCGGTCCAGGGCCCGTTTTGCCGAAGAAGTAAACCAGAAAACTGCAACTGTCCAAATGTAACCACACTGCATTTTGAATTCCGATCAAAGTGGCTTTGACTGTGACTCCTTGACAATTTGCGGAGGCGGACTTAGTACCCCGACCGAAAGGCGATCTTTTGTGTCTATGCCCCTAACAGGGCAACCCCGGAAGGATGGATGAGGCGAATGGATCCTAATGGCGGCCGGAACGTTACCACGGCAGAGCACAGGGAGGGGTCCCTACATTTTCCCATTTAGAGTCACCCCGGCGGAGGCTGGCTAAGCCCGCTTCTTCTCCCAGTCTCTCGGGTTCGAACTCCCAAGGGGGGGGGGCACGGAACTCGGAAACTGACATCCCTTCCCCCCTCGAGGTTGTACCATCCTATGGTGGGGGAAGGGACGGAAACCAGAAGGCTCATCTTTCAATCCGAGGGACGATATTTCCAGAGCTCATCCTTTTCCGCTGCTTGCTGCTGCCGCGACGCTCGCCGACGCTTCCAACCCTGAAAGAAACCTAACGGGATCAAGGGTGAAATGGAACTAAATGGGGTGGGAGGATATGAGAATCCTTCCCACATTCGCCTGGCGAGCCGAGCAAACCTCCGAAAAAAATACATGGGTCAGGAATGTCGGCCGCTGGGATCGAAACCGCGACCACCCGAATGCAGGCCACAGACGTTACCGCCTGAGCCCTCCCGCTGGGTAAAGTGGCTTTAATTATGAGCATCCCATTTGACATTATCTAGAAAAGTGGAGAAAACTAACGGTTGCCTTGGTTCCCTCTGTACGCAGCATAACTTAGCTATAGAAGGGACACCTATCGATACAGTTGTATATTAGTCTTCAGGATATAACTTCCGGCCCGAAAAGTAAAAAAGGATTTTGAGGACAATCACTCTTAAAAGATATATGTGGAGGCTGGTGCAAGTTGGGGAAAATAACAAACCACTTAAAATCGTTTTCCATATATGCCCTTTGCGACAACATCGCAATGTGATTATGTGGCAGGGTCACAGGAATACAACATAGGTATTTAGTGAACGAATCATTTTCTGTTAAGACTTTGAATCATGGTCATTCCACCGAAAACAACCAAATACATACAGCCTTTGGTAGTTATATATATTTCCCCCTAATTATCTAGTTGTCGACGGGCCCTTAAACACAGCAACTATATGTATTTCCTCCGGCAATGTAAGCAGTAGCTTTCACTTTTGTATCTCCAGGAGGCAGGAGAGAGAGTGAAAGAGAGAGAGAGAGAGAGAGAGAGAGAGAGAGAATGAACAGTCTTCTTTGATGTTGAAGTCGCTACTTCAGTTAAGTCTGTTTCGCGAACAGGAGTGCAGTAGCTCAGTGTACCCTCATGACCAATGACTGTCTTCAATCCATCTCCACGCCACAGAAAAGGGAAACTGTACTTCGCGCAAAATTCATAAAAGGTACAAGCTATATGCCACTTCTTTGTAAAAGGCTGTGAACATAAACTCTCATCAAGCTATATGTGATAGCGCTTTTTTGTTAGACTATGAATACGGACGCCATTTGTTGCATGGAATGGGATCTGCAGTTAAAATAGCCCTCATTAATCTGTATGGTCAGGAAAGAATGGCGACATATCGTTTGAATTTTTTCTAAATATTGCAGCAACTGTAATATCCCGTATAATTGTGAAGACCAATAGCAACCACAATTTTAAGGATGTGACAGACATATTGACCTCATGTGGCGTCTCAGTTGCCAAAATTCCGAATTACAGCTTTTTTTTTTTTTTTTTTTTTGTTTCTTGTATACCGGGTGGAAGGGAAGCCATTACATTAATTTAAACCAATGGTAGATATCGGTGTTTGCAACGCGTTTTGTATCTTACCTTTTTGTCTCTAACTGAAGCTGATTAATTATCGTTGTGTCCTAGTTATTGGATTGCCATTTGAAGCTGAAGTCGTTGGTGACGTGACGTTGCCCTTTGATGTGTTTCGCTCCGGCTAGTTCTGCAAGAGATCTCTTTATCTCGGGTTTGCGTAAGTGTAATGGACAACCCAAGAACAACTTTGCATATCATTTATTTCCTTTTAAACATTTTCAGGAGCTATGCCGAAAATATTTGTATCTGTAGAGGAATCGCACTCACATCCGCGCAGCACGACCTCCCGTACTGGTCTCTGGTTGAGTAGTCACGCTTTCTAGCTTACCCACGCTAAGAAGACCGTTCTCTTCCATTTGAATGTCATGACGTCATCCAAGAAAGCCTCGTATCCAAAATGCTATTTCCTTTTCCCGCAATTTAGAAATGTCCCTTTCTATTATAACATGTTCTTTTATGAATTTCAAATATATAATTACCTTTTTAGGATTAAACGATGTTTACTTTATATTTTATTAAATATATCGCGCGACTTTTAATGTTTTCAGACCTGACTTTCGAACGTGTATTTAAACTATGTAGTATGACGTCATGACTCGTTAATTTCAAACCAATAATGCGTTTATACTACAAATTTAACGACTATTATTTACTCATATCTTGTTCACCTTACAACACTTCCTGCTCTATTATCTATTTATGTTATTACTCAACACTTATCGCAAATCTCACATCCGGCAATTAATTAAAACGTGTCTTTTTCAAAAGCCCATTCGATCGGAAATCTAAATTTCGGTATCAAATGCCCCCATTTATATTATTTTATTATTTCATAATAAAATAATGTAAATGTCTTGCCCGAAAGAAAAATTAAAAATTACTCCTGTATTTTGAATAATCGGCAACACTCCCATTATATACAATTTTCAATTACACTGTTTTTGAAATTGGTTATTAACACATTTTCTCATTAATCTTTTTAACATGACAAACAATTATACACTTGACTTAACATTAATCCTTAAATACTAATTACAATATGTTATGGTTTCTTCTGTGAAGCTTTTATATAAAGGTTAAATTTCAAGAGTCTTTCTTTATACTTCCTTCTTTTAGTTCATGTTTGCTCACTTCGCTCTCACTATCACTTGCACTGTGATTTTTCACTTTTGTTATTGTAACACATATCTGTACTATATCCTTTAAGCACTAAAATGTACATATATTTATATAAATCCATTACACTCTTTAGACAAGTTCTTTCTTTGTCTTTCTGTGATAACTATCTATACATCTAAATATTTTAACAAATGTTTACAAAGTAAATATTCTGTTTTCTCTCTATGCGGAGATGAACATTTTAACAATCTTTCTGAAGCTGTTATTGTGAGCTCTATACAATATATTTTTTTAAGCTCTTGGTAGTAGATAGCAATTCACATTCTGCATTTTTCATGAATATGTAAGTACCTGACCAATATATGATTTTCAAGTAAGCTAACATTTACATTTTATCTCAAAGCTGATTGGGCGCCAATAGACAAATGACACTTCCAATTTTTCTTTTACATTAAATCAAGGTTCCAAGGCACCACACGGTTTCTTGTATGGTCGAAGGAGTTGTTTATGCCATCTTCCCAGACATTTTTCATTTTTAACATCTTTTAATTCATAGGTATGATAACCAAATTTGGATATAATTTCTGCAGGACCTTTATATAACAATTCCATCCTTTTGTTCCTACCTCGCAATGCACTTGATAACTTATGGTCTTTAACTAGTACCCAATCGCCTATCTTAGGTTCCCATTTATGTTTTCTACTCTTTTTCTTTAATTTTCGCTTCTCTGCCTTTTTCTTGATTCGTTCAAAAGCAATTTTCGCTCTTTCTTCTTCACTTAACTGAATGTCATTAATTTTCAGTGTTTTTGGTACCCCGATCAATATTGGTTCTGGTTCAATTCCTAACATTAATTTTATTGGTGCAAACCCAGTAGTTACATTAATGGTGTGATTGATAATCTTTTCTATCAATGGACAATATTTCACCCAATCCTTGTGATTATGATGTGTAAGTACACGTAAATAAATTCCTATATCTTGGAGGACACGTTCTGTTGGATTCCCTGATGGAAAGTATGAGGAACAATGATATAACTTTATCTCATGATTTTCTAGGGTTTCTTTAAAGATTTTGCTCCGATGAACTGTAGCATTATCTGTTAAGATTGCCTGAATCTTGCCATATTTAGGCACATAATCTTTTATTATCTTTCCTACACATGTTTTGCTGCTGATATTCCTAACAGGATAAATTTTAATAAATTTACTAAAAACATCATGAAGAACAAACATATATCTACATCCAAATTGTCCTACTGGTAGCTCCCCATGTGCATCAGCAGTAACTAGTACATTTTTCCCTTCTCTTATGATTGTCTGAGGTTCTATATCAAATTTGATATTAAATGGTTTGGCCCTTTGACATAAATCACAGCTTGAACATATTTTTCTCACTTTCTTTGCCAAATGTTTTATATAAAAATGATCACTAATTACCATGATTAGCTTTTCACTACCTGTATGAGCTAGTGTTTTGTGATAAGCAAGTATAAGTTTCTCTTGTAAAGCTTTTGGTACCATTACTTTCCATTTAGGTTCAATTCTTCCATGAAATTTATAGATTTTTCCCTCATAAATACCTATATTATCTTTTAGATTTTCTGTGATTGGTTGTGCCTTTTCTCTCAATTTCTTAAGTTCATCGTCCTCTGTCTGTAATTGTTCCAAATTTCGAAATTCTTTAGCTAATTGAGTCCCTTCTAAGGTTTTCAAATATAGTATGGTTACATCATGTTTGTTGTCACTAATTGTATCTGGTATTGTATAATTGGTTTTCATCCTTGATAACAAATCACTAAAAATATTTTGACTTCCTGCTATGTGTTTGATTTCTATGTTATGGGATGTGATCTCATGTATATATCTAGAAATACGTGTGCTTGTGAGTTTGCAAGAGTTCATAAATGCCAAACTAACATGATCTGTGTAAACTATTACTGGGTTGTTATATACATATTGCTTAAATTTTACAAGTGCAAAGTAAATAGCTGCTATTTCTTTTTCTGTAGTGCAAGCCTGTGATTCAGTCCTTGAAAGCCCCCTTGAAGCTACAGCAATGAGGTGATCTTTTCCTTCCTCATCTTTTTGTAATATGACACTACCATAACCAAGTCCTGAAGCATCTGTATAAATTATGTAGGGGAGATCTTCCCTAGGTTTTTCCAATAAAATTGACGCTGCAAACAATGTTTTTACCTTTTCGAAAGATTCTTGTTCTACTGATGACCATTGCCATTTTACATCTTTTCTCAAAAGTTGTCTTAATGGGGCTACTACGGTTGCATATTCCAGGATAAATCTTGACTGATAATTTAGAATACCAAGAAATCTTCTCAATTGTTTTATATTTTTAGGAGCTGGTATTTTATTTATGCTTTCAATTCTGTCGGGATTTGAAATAACATAACCTAAAAATTCTGTCTGTTTCACAAAGAATGCAGTTTTACTTGGCTTTATTGTCATGTTTGCTTTCTTTAACTGACTAAGCACATAATTGATATGATTTAAATGATCCTCTATATTTTCTGAAAAAATTACAAAATCATCCACATACTGAGCTACAAATTTCTTTATGGTTTCTCCAAAAATTTCATACAAAGCTCTTAATAGTGCACTACCACTGGTATTCATACCAAAGGCACAAACTCGAAACTGATATAATATTCCTGAATGTAAAAACGCTGTATATTTTCTTAAATCTTTTCTAAGTGGGATCTGCCAAAAAGATGCTGTAAGATCTAAAGTAGAAAAAATTTTGCCCTTCTGCAATTTGTTCAATATTACCTCTACACTTTCTGGTCTAAATCTATCAGGTTTACAATGTTGATTTAGTTTTCTCGCGTCTAATGTCACCCTAATCTTTCCATTGGCCTTATTTACAATACATAGGGGATTCACAAACTCTGAATTCGAAATCTCAATAACCTCATCTTCCAACATTGACTTTATAACTGCATCTACCTCTTCTCTTATTGTACTAGGGATAGCTCTCGCTTTATGTGTAAAAGGTTTGATGGGTATCATCTCAAACGAATGAGTATAAATATTACATTTACCAGGTTTCTCAGAGAATACTTCTTTATTTCGGATTAATATTTCAAACAATTTATCCCTCTGTTGTTCATTTAGTTGATCAGCCTGAGTTACTTTTTTCCTCAACAATTCTTCTAAGTCTTCACTACTCTCCCTATCATAGTACCTAGTTGCATCAGAAACCCTCAAATTGTCTATGAAATCATTTTTATCCCATTCTACATTTTCTTTATTATCGATACTGTACTCTTTGACATTTACTTCAGTTAATTCCATAGCTCCTACTTTAACATATTCTACAAAGAATGTATCCCCTTGGATTTCTTCTTCCTCTTTTTCTCTTACAATAGTTTCTGAACTACTATCTTCCACAAAAGGCACTATAATGATCTCATCTTCAACTTTCATTTCTAGAATCATGTTTTTAAAATTCACCACAGCTTCCCAGGCATAAAGACAATCACAACCTATTATAATATCTGTCACAAGTCTTCCTACAATCAGAAATAAAATTCCAAGTATTCTCCCATTTATTTCAATATTTATCATTGCTTGAAATTTTACTCTCTCTTTTCGTTTTCCCACAGCTAGCGAGCAATATATCCCATTAACTGGTAAAGACATTACTTTAAAGCCACTACTTTGTAAATTATCATAAAAATTTTGTGAGCATACTGTGCTATTTGATCCCGTATCTATAATTGCATTGTATTGTTTTCCATTTACTCCAATTTTGATTTTAGGTGGATCTCCTACTTTTTCGTTTTCGTCGTTTCTATTTTTCCATTCTCTTTTCTTTTGTATCATCATTTGCCTTCCAGGACTATTTATTTCCGAGTACTTATCACAATCATTACTAGGATACCCAGTTCTCACTGAAGGCGCGTTTGACCGGGTCTGGCGTTTCCCTGATTTTTATGTATGGCTCCTGTACTATTTCCCAAATTGTTACTTCTGTTTTCCTGCATTAAATCGGGGTTACTTCCTACCATGTTTTTGACCGTGTTAATAGCCTCGACCATTTCCGCATTTTCGGGGGAATTTCGTCCATTAGAATACCTTTCTTCCTGTCTTGGTGACCTCGGTCTAAACTCATTATCTCCGTTTGTCCAATACCCATCATTTGAATTTCTACTATGTCCAAAATAACGGCCCCGTCTACCTCGATCAAATCTATTTGTATTCATATAATTCACCCTTATATTTCTTCCCCTTTGATTACCATTTCTATTTTGGTGACGCCCTTCCTGGTTATATCTACCTTGATTTTCCCACCGGAATGATTCCATCCTTGGTATTGGTCCTTTATATCTTTCCCTAATCTCACTTCTATTCTGATAATACTGTGCCCCTTGCCCGAAAGAATTGACAGTTTCTTTTCCTTCATATTTATTTCCAAATGCGTGTTTTGGCTTATTGACTTCTAAGGCTGATAATAATTCGATCATAGCTGCAATGCTATCGGGTCGGGCTATGATTAGGTAATGTTGAAGTGTTTCCGGAAAATGTGGAGTAACTATATTTATTAGATCTTTTTCGTCTAAGGGAGGATCCAACATTTTCGATTTTCTCGCTATTCTCATAAAATAGTTGACCATTGATTCCTCCGATCTAGGATTAAACTTTCCATTGCTTAATTCAACTCTAATATTAGCCTGCCTACTAGCTCCCCAATATCTGGTTAAAAAGATGTTCCTAAAGGTCCTGTAGTCATTATTGTTACCCATAGAAAGGCCTAGCCAATTGGCAGCATTACCCTTTAGACATTTTCTTACTATCACCATCTTGTACTCCTCTGGTATACGTTTCACCGTGAAGTACTCTTGTAACCCTTCTAAAAAGGCTTTAGGATCATCTGAATCTTCATTTTCAAAAACTGGAGGTGTCATTTCATTTAAGACATGGTTAGGCCAATGTAAATTTGAATTGTCACCTGTCCCTGAACTATTTCTGAGATCAGAATGAGAATTACTGTTACCTCTATTTTGCATCGAAATGTCAGCTGATACACCTGGTATTGCCTCGTTTCTTGCAACTTCATCACTAAGATTGTTGTGATTACATGCATTTTCATTTAATTTCAAATTTTCTAAGGCATCTTTTACCTGAGTAATTTCTGTTACTACCCCTTTTATTTTGTCTGTAACATCCTCCAAATTTCTAGCCTGCCTTTCACTTTCTACATTAGATCTTTCCATTCTAACTTTACACCCCTGTAGCTCTTCTCTAATTTCTTCCCTGTCTTTATCTAACCTTTGTACTACCTCTTCCCTTTGTTTGTCTAATTTATATGTTACTCTTTCCCTTTCTTTCTCTAATTTTTCACTAACTTGTTGACCTAATTTCTTTTCAGAATTCTTTACTTCTTGCCTTATTGTCTCTAATTCTCCCTTAACCTGTTCTCTATTTTCTTTTACTTCACTACTAACTTTATTAATTTCCTCCCTAACTTCTTCCCTAAAGGTTTCGAAAGCTCTCTTCTGATTTTCCAATTGCATTCCCAATTCCTGTTGTCCCTTCTCTACTTTCTGTCCTAACTCTTTACTATTTTCATCTATCTTTTGACTTAACTCTGTTCTTAATTCTTTACTATTTTCATCTATCTTTTTACTTAACTCTGTATTCATCTTTTCCCCTGTTCTTAATTCTTTACTATTTTCATCTATCTTTCGACTTAACTCTGTACTCCTCTTTTTCATTATCGTTTGAAACATATTCTCTATTTCTGACATAAATGCTGGCCTTTCTGAATTACTACTAAACATTTCTGAACTACCTCTAGGTGTTTCTCTAACGTTCTGATCTTCTAATTCTTGGCATATTCTGCTACCAATTACATTCTGATTAAATTCTTCCATCCTACTTACACTTTTCTCAATTTCCGGACTGTCAAAACCTATAAAATCGCTATCACTGTCTTCCATTTCTAAGCTATTTACATGTGTTTTTCTACTCACCAAAATTTTCAATATTTTCACTATTTCACTTTAACTGCACTTAAACTTGTTCACTACACGTTTCACAGATGTTGACACGCTGGGCACCTTCTTGTCTGCTGGCTCGATGCTGATCTGGTCGTCTTGGGGGGTTGGTCCATTCTTTCGATGCCACACGTTGGGATGCCAATTTGAAGCTGATTAATTATCGTTGTGTCCTAGTTATTGGATTGCCATTTGAAGCTGAAGTCGTTGGTGACGTGACGTTGCCCTTTGATGTGTTTCGCTCCGGCTAGTTCTGCAAGAGATCTCTTTATCTCGGGTTTGCGTAAGTGTAATGGACAACCCAAGAACAACTTTGCATATCATTTATTTCCTTTTAAATATTTTCAGGAGCTATGCCGAAAATATTTGTATCTGTAGAGGAATCGCACTCACATCCGCGCAGCACGACCTCCCGTACTGGTCTCTGGTTGAGTAGTCACGCTTTCTAGCTTACCCACGCTAAGAAGACCGTTCTCTTCCATTTGAATGTCATGACGTCATCCAAGAAAGCCTCGTATCCAAAATGCTATTTCCTTTTCCCGCAATTTAGAAATGTCCCTTTCTATTATAACATGTTCTTTTATGAATTTCAAATATATAATTACCTTTTTAGGATTAAACGATGTTTACTTTATATTTTATTAAATATATCGCGCGACTTTTAATGTTTTCAGACCTGACTTTCGAACGTGTATTTAAACTATGTAGTATGACGTCATGACTCGTTAATTTCAAACCAATAATGCGTTTATACTACAAATTTAACGACTATTATTTACTCATATCTTGTTCACCTTACAACACTTCCTGCTCTATTATCTATTTATGTTATTACTCAACACTTATCGCAAATCTCACATCCGGCAATTAATTAAAACGTGTCTTTTTCAAAAGCCCATTCGATCCGAAATCTAAATTTCGGTATCATGACCATTTCCTACGGAGATATTTTAATTTTGTCGAAAAGAAGCTGGCAACACTGCAGATTATGTGGGTGTCACTTTTCCTAGCTCATTACATAAACAAACTTCCTAACGATGCGTCTTGAGAACATAAACAGATACCGTGCCTTGTCCTTCTGTGTTTACTGTGCGAATGTAGGTCATTCACAAGCTTTAGCTCCCAAAACATTACACGAAAGCGAAAGCGTCCGACCTGTTTAAATCCACAAACCAGATCAATTCCCTGACCAACCTGAACACAACGTTGTTGACATGCTACACGTCTGAAGAAGCTGCTCATAGTATTCCTTCACGCCTTTTAAGTGGTTAATTATTTCGAAACCATGTGTGATGTCCCGTAATTACTACCGAAGCCAGGTTAGAAATAAGTTACTCTACGCATGTTACAAGTAACAAACTGTTATCTTCGCACATTCTTGTGGAATTACGCATCCAATTTTGATAAAAATAAATCTATTTTTTCTAAATCGGCTGATCAAAGAACAAAATGCCATTCGACTTTTTTGTTTCTAATCCTTCTATAAAGCACTTATGAGAAGGAATGTAATGACTTCCCTTTCAGCCTGTGTGTGTGTGTGTGTGTGTGTGTGTGTGTGTGTGTGTGTGTGTGTGTGTGTGTGTGTGTGTGTGTGTGTGTGTGTGTGTGTGTGTGTGTGTGTGTGTGTGTGTGTGTGTGTGTGTGTGTGTGTGTGTGTGTGTGTGTGTGTGTGTGTGTGTGTGTGTGTGTGTGTGTGTGTGTGTGTGTGTGTGTGTGTGTGTGTGTGTGTGTGTGTGTGTGTGTGTGTGTGTGTGTGTGTGTGTGTGTGTGTGTGTGTGTGTGTGTGTGTGTGTGTGTGTGTGTGTGTGTGTGTGTGTGTGTGTGTGTGTGTGTGTGTGTGTGTGTGTGTGTGTGTGTGTGTGTGTGTGTGTGTGTGTGTGTGTGTGTGTGTGTGTGTGTGTGTGTGTGTGTGTGTGTGTGTGTGTGTGTGTGTGTGTGTGTGTGTGTGTGTGTGTGTGTGTGTGTGTGTGTGTGTGTGTGTGTGTGTGTGTGTGTGTGTGTGTGTGTGTGTGTGTGTGTGTGTGTGTGTGTGTGTGTGTGTGTGTGTGTGTGTGTGTGTGTGTGTGTGTGTGTGTGTGTGTGTGTGTGTGTGTGTGTGTGTGTGTGTGTGTGTGTGTGTGTGTGTGTGTGTGTGTGTGTGTGTGTGTGTGTGTGTGTGTGTGTGTGTGTGTGTGTGTGTGTGTGTGTGTGTGTGTGTGTGTGTGTGTGTGTGTGTGTGTGTGTGTGTGTGTGTGTGTGTGTGTGTGTGTGTGTGTGTGTGTGTGTGTGTGTGTGTGTGTGTGTGTGTGTGTGTGTGTGTGTGTGTGTGTGTGTGTGTGTGTGTGTGTGTGTGTGTGTGTGTGTGTGTGTGTGTGTGTGTGTGTGTGTGTGTGTGTGTGTGTGTGTGTGTGTGTGTGTGTGTGTGTGTGTGTGTGTGTGTGTGTGTGTGTGTGTGTGTGTGTGTGTGTGTGTGTGTGTGTGTGTGTGTGTGTGTGTGTGTGTGTGTGTGTGTGTGTGTGTGTGTGTGTGTGTGTGTGTGTGTGTGTGTGTGTGTGTGTGTGTGTGTGTGTGTGTGTGTGTGTGTGTGTGTGTGTGTGTGTGTGTGTGTGTGTGTGTGTGTGTGTGTGTGTGTGTGTGTGTGTGTGTGTGTGTGTGTGTGTGTGTGTGTGTGTGTGTGTGTGTGTGTGTGTGTGTGTGTGTGTGTGTGTGTGTGTGTGTGTGTGTGTGTGTGTGTGTGTGTGTGTGTGTGTGTGTGTGTGTGTGTGTGTGTGTGTGTGTGTGTGTGTGTGTGTGTGTGTGTGTGTGTGTGTGTGTGTGTGTGTGTGTGTGTGTGTGTGTGTGTGTGTGTGTGTGTGTGTGTGTGTGTGTGTGTGTGTGTGTGTGTGTGTGTGTGTGTGTGTGTGTGTGTGTGTGTGTGTGTGTGTGTGTGTGTGTGTGTGTGTGTGTGTGTGTCAGATGGCCATGTGACATAGTTAAAAAGGCCGTAAGGCTTAAAAAGCATATCAAAATAAAGCAGAAGATTTATACTATTTGATAAAACAAAAATCCATTTTTGGCAATTTTTGAAATTTTTAGCCTTTTTACACAGATGCGTATCCTTAAGTTACCCGACATTCGTCTTCTCAGGATAAGGGAAAACCTCGGTGAAAAGAACCTTACCCGGATAACTTACCCTAAGCGAGCGACCTCTTGGACGTGAGACAGACACGCTAACCTTCACACTACCGAGGCAGGCTTTGGCAGAGGAGTGGGGCAGGGTCATCATGTTTTAAAAAAGTAAAACTATACAGGCAAAAGTTCATGATAAGATGCTGCACAAAGGAGCAGGGAGGAGGGCCTGTGTTGTACAGTGATTGTGACAGTTCCTCAAACGAGGCGGCCAAAATGCACCTGCGTTTACCAGAGTCTTCACACTGAGAGCAACTGTTTCCGGTATAATCATGTCAGCCCTATGTAGAAAACATAATAATAAGATTTACTAAGTAACTAACTCCATGGTGCAGCAGCCCTTATCAGGCCAAGGCCTACCGCTGCTAATCCCACCTCTGTCCAACACTGGCGTCATGAGTGGGACGCAGTACTGGTGAGTGGGACGTGGTCAGCGCCCCAATACTTCCCAGTCGGTGTATGCCACCTTCGCAAAGAGGGGTCGCTACATCTCGATCAATTAGCTCCTCAATTGGACCCTCCGGGACCTAATCGGGCTTAGTGTACCCCGGACTTAATATATACCATCATTCATCAGTAGCAAAATTTAAAAGCTGGAGACAAACACGGAAGTTATTTCACCGAGCATATCCTCCCTATGTCAGCGTCTCTTTGAAGATAACTTCAGGGAATTACTCCGCCATCTTTCTCGCATGGGACGTAGGGGGATGAGAAATTAAAAGAGAACTTTCAGAATACACACATAGTGATGATTTAAGGCATGAAAACGTTCTTAGGTTTTAAGAACATGGTAAAATGATAAATATTGCATCCCTATACATAATTTCCTTCTTCCAGGTCCGAGTGGGTGAGAGGGTGGAAATGGTGGGAGTATTTTAGAGACTACTTTCCCTTGAAGCTGGTCCGTACCGCTGAGTTGGATCCGACGAAGAACTACATGTTCTGTGTCTTCCCACATGGAGTACTCAGTTCTGGAGCATTTGGGGCCTTTGGTACGGAGGCTGGCCACTTCAGTGAACTGTTCCCAGGCCTGTGTCCCTATGTCATCACTCTGGCTGGCCATTTCGTCACACCTTTCATCAGAGAATTCTGCCTTGCTCTTGGTAATGATTTCTGACATTTTGTCGTTAAAGCATCGGTCAACTTTGTCGCCTTATAACATAGTTATGCTGGATCAGTATCAAAGCATGTCTGATATATTGTCCGTCATTACTTCAAAAGAGGGCATTTTCAGAATATTACAGTCCCTTACTTTGTAAAGCTTCTTCAGTTGATAGCTACTTGTGTAACTGTCTAGGTCCCAATCAGAGAAGTGAAATGAACTAATAACGTTGAGAATATATCAGGCATCTAATGTTCGTTGCTCAAGGTAAAACGTAGAAACGTATTAATTCAGTAATTAAGGGGGGTTGAAATGGTGAATTTTATGATTTTTTTCCAAATTCATGTTTTCTTTCCATATGAATATTTCAGATCTTCCACTGATTTTGGTAAAAGTTTCATGGAGGTGCGTTAATCGTAAATGTATTAAAATGTTTACTCAAAGTAAAGCTGCATATAGGTTTTAGATTCTCTCATTTTGTTTAACTGCAATTTCTGTGGAACTAATACATTTTCCATACATATGCGCCATTATCTCTGAAAGTTAGTGGTATAACGTGCTGAAATTTTTATCACACATTTGAAACTAAATAAGCTTTGTTTTAATGAAAGGGGTTTTATGTATCACGCATACTAGTAAGTCTTTCTTTTTTAAAATTTTAAACCTCTTATATATCGCAGTATTAAATAAATAAAGTTGCCGTTGTGAAATAGACATTTAAGTACCAAACTTATCCTATCACGTAGTGATTTGCGTCTGGATCACCAACCTGCCTCAGTCGGTGGCGCCTGTGCTTTAGCTGCGCTGGTGAAGCTTTCACTTTTATAGAAAACACTAATTATCATTTTCGTCACTGAACACGTCTTCGTTGACTCCTTTAAGCCCAACGGAGTAATTCTTAGTCTTCCTGTGTAAAATTGACGCTTAGTTCACTATATGCGAGGATTTCTCCCCCCCCCCCCCCTACCTACTTCCTCTGTAGTTCTTCTGATTACCCCCACATTTAAGCACAACAAATTCAAAACTGTTAAATCTAGGGACCCAAAACGCATTATATCAGCATTAATCATTCTGTAAGGCCAACAGAGAGTCAGTGCTCCTGCGATTTGGAATTAAAAATCATCCAAAAGAAACTCCAACTTCTGGAGCGACATTGGGTGTAAACAAGCGGACCTTTTAAATCACTTTTTAACTCTAACAATCGCGCTGCTTATCTGCAGAAAATGCACGAGCGCCCTGCGTATAAATTAATTGAGTAATTTTGTTGACATACATTTTAAGATGTTCATCAGCTCCATTTAGTAAGGTTAAAATAACACTGTTTTTAGTTTCTCTACCGCTTATCTAAGGTAGAGAAAGAATTGCATTTCACCCAATGATCTGATGTCGAAAAATTACAGAAAATACAGGTTTTGTAGTCAATGAATCGAAATATTTAGACACGGTCCCTGTGTGCTGGCAATCCGAGAATAGCGTATCCAGACTTCGCACTTCTTAGACAACATTTAGGATGCAATTCTTCCCTGACTCCAAAGAGCCCGGAACAATTTGTAGTGACTTTCCTCACTAAAACGCCTCTGGTCAGTTTGATTTTAAAGGATAAGTTTGAGACACTCTGCGAATGAAATACGACCAACTTCTGAACTGCAGAAAGAGTGGCGTGTTAAATTCAGAAGATGAATTTCGTGATAAGAAACCTAAGTGTGACTAGAGCTGGGATTTTTATGTAGTATCACTTAGCAAAATATGTATATAAATATGTAGTGAAAAGCAGTGGAAATATGTAGTAAAATATGTAGAATGGGGAAAATATGTAATATCAAATATTTGATTCCAATTTATCATTTTATTAGTTACAACACTCAAATCATATTATACATTGTTTTTAGCACAGTGACAGTTGTGTATTTTTAGATAAAGATCTTTCCACGTCACATGATGTAACTGGGGCAAATTTCAGGGAAGAATTTTTTTTTCCTGGAGAAAAGTTCTCTGGCGCATCAACATCATCTCCATTTAGAATTTGGCATCCACTATGGGACGTTGAATAGCCAGGATTTCTCTTTAATACGTTTTGAAATTTACTTAATAAACTTGCACCAGTTTTTCCATGCACAGCACTTAGCTTTTCAATAGCATCCTCTATGACAGCAATAGAATCTTGCATACAGTCCTGACGCTTCTAAACGTTTGATGCTTTCTGGAAGCCAGCCGAAGTTGCTCCTGATGTAGGCAGCTGAAGAGACCACTTTGGAGTCGCTAAAGGCAGCCTGGGATTCACAAATAGACGCAGCACTTTCAGGATCAAAACAACTTACAACACAATTTATACCATCTAGATGCGCACTATAGAAATTAACTGCTTCTATCCATGTTCCCCACCTCGTTAATGGTGGAGGCAGTGGTATCTCTGGATAATTGCTGCTGTAAGAGAGCACTCGTTGTGGAGATTAAAAAAAACTTTCTCTGTTGCTGAAATTAACGTATTCACTTGTGGAAATATCTTCGGCAGCACGAGCTAAGCAGGTAAAATGGAGCATATTGGAATAAAACACTTTCAGAGTAGTGGCAACTTTAAGCATACACGCTGCAGCATCTGAATACATCATTAATACCTTCTAGTCTTGCACACCAGTTGGTCCATCATTGACAAAACTCGCAATAGTTGAATGATTTGTGAAGTCCAGCTGTTTGCAGTAGATCAAACATGGTTTCAAGGTGCTGTCAGGTTCTAGCTTGCCCACCCAAATGTATGCCTATGTTGTCCATTATCTCGTCATAGCAGACTTTAAGATAATTGTTATGCAGTGTTGATTGATAAGGAACATGTAACGACTAGGAAAACGCTAAAATATCTAAGTTTAGGTTATATCACTAAAAATATATTTATATAATATACTCGCAAATATGTAAAAATATGTCAAAAGAAATAAAGTCATATTAATCATATCATAGTACTTTGTAAACAATCACATTTCCCAACATCTAAATAGTAAACAAAAATATGTAATTACACAGAAATCCCAGCTCTAGTAACAACCGTTAAATTAAGTCTACAACTCAAAAGCAGTAATAACTGTTCTGATACGAAACACTTTGTGGTCTACCTTTTTTCCCCATCGAAATTCAAATGGTAGTGCGTATGCCTGTCGTTAACACGGCTGGGATTCAATCCCCGAAATGCACAAGCTTCTTTCTTTCTCTTTTTCCTTCCTTTCCTCCACCCGCCCTCCTTCCTTCTTACCCTACCTCCCTTCCATCCCTCCATCCCTCCTTCATCCTCTACCTCCTTCCCTCCATCCTTACTGCCCTCCCTCCTTCCATCATTTGTGCCCTCCTTCCCTCTCTCACTCTTTCCTACCTTTCCTCCCTCCGGCCCTCATTCCTGCCCTCCCTCATTCCTGCCCTCCCTCATTCCTGCCTTCCCTCATTCCTGCCCTCCCTCATTCCTGCCTTCCCTCATTCCTGCCCTCCCTCCTTCCTGCCCTCCCTCCTTCCGGCTGTCCCTCGTTCCGGCTGTCCCTCGTTCCGGCTGTCCCTCGTTCCGGCTGTCCCTCTTTCCGGCCCTCCCTCTTTCCGGCCCTCCCTCTTTCAGGCCCTCCCTCCTTCAGACCTTCCCTCCTTCCGGTCCTCCCTCCTTTCGGCCCTCCCTCCTTTCGGCCCTCCCTCCTTTCGGCCCTGCCTCCTTTCGGCCCTGCCTCATTTCGGCCCTGCCTCCTTTCGGCCCTCCCTCCTTTCGGCCCTCCCTCCTTTCGGCCCTCCCTCCTTTCGGCCCTCCCTCCTTTCGGCCCTCCCTCCTTTCGGCCCTCCCTCCTTTCGGCCCTCCCTCCTTTCGGCCCTCCCTCCTTTCGGCCCTCCCTCCTTTCGGCCCTCCCTCCTTTCGGCCCTCTCTCCTTCCGGTCCTCTCTCCTTCCTGCCCTTCCTCCTTTCGGTCCTCTCTCCTTCCGGTTCTCTCTCCTTCCTGCCCTTCCTCCTTTCGTTCCTTCCCTCCTTCTCTCCTTCCGTCCGCCTATCCTTCCCTCCTTCCGTCCGTCTATCCCTTCTTCCTTGCCTCCTTCCTTGTTGCCCCTCCTCTCCTTCGCCCTCCCTCCAGTCCTTTCCATCTCTTTCTCTCCTTCACACTCTGTTTCGCTCTCTCGCTCTCTTGCAGTTTTCTCTTTGTCCTTGTCTTTCTCTTCTTTCTTTCTCTTTCCTTCCTTCTTTCCCTTTCCTTCCTTCTTTCCCTTTCCTCCCTTCTTTCCCTTTCCTCCCTTCTTTCCCTTTCCTTCCTTCTTTCCCTTTCCTTGCTTCTTTCCCTTTCCTTCCTTCTTTCCCTTTCCTTGCTTCTTTCCCTTTCCTTGCTTCTTTCCCTTTCCTTCCTTCTTTCCCTTTCCTTCCTTGTTTCCTTCCTTCTTTCCTTCTTTCCCTTTCCTTCCTTCTTTCCTTCTTTCCCTTTCCTTCCTTGTTTCCTTCCTTCTTTCCTTCTTCCCCTTTCCTTTCTCCTTTCCTTCTTCCCCTTTCCTTCCTCCTTTCCCTTTCCTTCTTCCTTTCCCTTTACTTCCTCCTTTCCCTCTCAGTCCTTTCCCTTTCCGTGCTTCTTTCCCTCTTAGTGCTTCTTTCCCTATCAGTCCTTCTTTCTCTGTTTCTCTTTCTCTCTCCCTCTCTGTCTCCGTCTCTCTCCCTCTATGCCTCCGTCTCTCTCCCTCTCCGTCTTCGTCTCTCTCCCACTCCGTCTCCGTCTCTCTCTCTTCCTCTCCGTCTCTCTTCCTCTGTCTGTCTCTCTCCCTGTCTCTGTCTCTCTCCCTGTCTCTGTCTCTCTCTCCCTCTGCCTCTGTCTCTGTCTCTCTCTCCCTCTACCTCTGTCTCTCTCTGTCTCGGTCCCTCTCTCCCTCTGTCGCACTCTCTCCCTCTGTCGCACTCTCTCCCTCTGTCGCACTCTCTCCCTCTCTCTCCCTCTGTCTCTCCCTCCCTCTGTCTCACTCTCTCCCTCCCTCTGTCTCTCTCTGTCTCACTCTCTCCCTCTGTCTCACTCTCTCCCTCTCGTCTCACTCTCTCCCTCTCGTCTCACTCTCTCCCTCTCTGTCTCTCCCCCTATTTCTCTCTCTTTTTCTCTTTTCTCCCTCTCTCTTTCGAAGTTTGTGGTTTAAAAAGTTTACTAATGTTACGATAACATGACTTTCTCTGTCCAAAATCATTTATTTACAACTCTAGTCTTCAAATTATTCATTGAAAAGCTTCTTTTTCTGTCTACTCTGTTAATCTTGACACGTGTTGCACAAATATTTTCAATGCACATGTGCAGAAATTAGCAAGAAGGCAGAGTTTGATGGAGCACATTGATGTGACAGACAGCAGTTATGTATGTGCCTGCCCATATACCAATATAAATTGCTTACCGCGATCTCGAGGGGGGTGGGGTGGGGAGGGTAAAACGGCATCTTAAAAAGATTGCTTAGAACGGTGGAAATTTCAACAGCAAATATTTCTGAAATCACAAATGGTTCGGAAAAAAGATATTTGAAATGGAATCGGAAGTATATTTGAAAGAACTTTACTGGAGGGACGAATACATCCGCGGGGCCGACCAACATGACGGAGGTTTCTGTCGCGGATTTCCTTGATCGCTAGGCAAATGCAGGTTTGGATAATTTGATCCGCGAATTTGCTTGATCCTACCGTATTAAGCACGAGTTGCAACAGTTGACGGATGCGTGGCTGTTGCGACATAGACCGGCTGCACACAAGAGGCTGCTAACTGTGCTTCCCGTCTGGATCGCTTCCATCTGCCTCGGGAACTTGCTGGTAATGTCAAATCTATTGTTAAGGTCCCGACCGCTTAGAAGCATTCTGCACATTGTCATACACTTCTGCCTTTTCCTTTCTAGGGCGCTCCTACCAGATACTCAACATGCCATGTCTTCTATAGCGGACAAAATGTAAGGCCCATGTAAGCACTGGTCCCTAACGCCTCGCCGCATACATCACCGATTGGGCTGCCATGTGCCTGTCTGAATTACATTTCCTATGTAATATGGTGTCCCACCGCCGCCCCCTCAAAAAAAAAAAAAAGGCAACGCTTAGTAAGCTTGCGGGGATGGCAAATTGATCGGTTTTCAAATAGGAACCTCTGTCTGGAAATACATGATTTAGTAGACGTTGGACAGCGTCGAAGTTTGAGAACGAACGGTTGTGACAATTTAACATTTGTTTTGGTATCTTAATATGGAAGGTATGCAACTCTTTACCGTCTATGTTACTGGTATGAACGACGTTACTGCGTATGCGCTATATTCCTCTATAGAGTCCCTGGTGCGCATACTACTGCGTTACTTGTGTAATTTCCAGTACACTAAAGATTTTTAACAGCGTGCGACACGTACCAGTATACAGCTGCGGAAATGGCCGACATGAGCTCCAGCACGCCTTGATGTAAATGTGCGGAGTCGCCTCAACGTCGTATATTCAAATCGATCGATTGGTAGAGGTGATTCCATGGCAGTTTTAAAGTCACACATCGACTTTTTGGGAATGTCCTCAGAAAACCTCGGTAAACACTAAGAGACAGACAAAAGCTTATGGATCTTGTTAAAACACACAATTTATGTCAAATACTTATTTGTTACTTAGAGTGAACCGTTTCCGAGACGTTCTTTGTTATTTGTTTGAATTTGCCAATACTTATTCTTTTCTCAAATAGAAATATGTAAATAATATAGAATTTCAAAGGTATCGGATAACAACCAGCTCTTAAAACATTTCACTATCCCATTCCCATAGTCCCCTTGCACCTACAAGGAAATTAGCAATAAGATAGGTACTTTTTGAAAATGCTCATGTCTATTAAAATGAAGTGGAGTAGAGAAATAAGCATTTGCAGGAATAGTGTGTATAAGAGTGAGTATAGCTCTACATATATTTGCGAGCAGAGTTTCTCCAAATTGAACTATATTAAAAGTCTTTATCACAGTAGATTACGCGATGATCACTTGGTGTATCTTCTAAGGCTATGTACTTAGACCTTGTCACCAAATATTGATAGACTTCTTAAAGGTAAGCAGTACCAAAGAAGTAATTAATGAACAGACGTTTATCGCATAAGATTTGAAGGTGCTTTCGTAAATCAAACGCAACGTACATGAAACCAACCCGCTAATGCAACACAAGGCACGGCTGAGGACTAAAGAGAGGCAAAGCCCGCATATAGTAGAATGAGGCAAATCCAACCTCCCCTCTTTCGCAAACGTTGGTCATCGCTAGTATATATTCGTTCCTTCATTGTTGATTACACTCACTCTACAGTCAGTTACTTTCTAGTGCCGAAATCAGAAGTACCTATTTAATTACTTCAAAGTTTAAGAGGGAGGACAGCGTAACCGATGGACAAGTTGTTTAAAATGTAATGACGGAGATGAGTTCATATCCAATGACATTAAATTCCACCTTGAAAGAAAAGGAACCCAATTTGAGTTTACAGTAAGGAATACACTTCAACAGAATGGTGGTGCAGAATGAATAAGTGAAACTTGAGTTCAAAAAGCTAAACGCAAGCTGTTGAGATCAGGTCTAGCAAAGAATTTGTGGAATGAATTTGTATTAGCTGCAGTGTACATTGTAAATGAACTCCAACAAAAGAGTCAAAAGGAAGCTTACCAGTAGAACTATGGTTTGGAAGGAAGCAAAACCTAAGCAGTCAGAACTTTTGGATGTATTGCTCATCTTTGGCTTCCAGATGTTAAAATAAAAAGTAAATTTGAGTCCAGGACTCTCAGTACGGTAGGTTACTGTCCCAATTGCTACAGACTGTGCAGTCCACAAGATAGGAAAGTAATTACAGGTAGGGACATAATCTTTGATGAAAATAAATTTGGAAATACACAAGTTATTAGGAGACTGGGAAGTGAAATGGAAAGTAGCAACTGTAAAGAATGTCGAGCACCAAGCAAAACATCTGAAATTTGTATTTCAGATTAAGAGTTACCACAGAAGCCAGCATTACCATCTCTCATATTACTCTGGAAGGCTTTTAGGCTTGAAGTGCAGAGAGCGTGCAGTCATGCTGGCATGAAGAGTGGTCAGCTGTCTGTGGTAATAGGCTTAGAGCAAGGAAGAATTTCCGATAAACTAAATAATATCCTCTCACGTATCTCGTCATTAGGAGATGGTCTTAGCTCGGTTATGCATTGGCCATTACAATTTTATGCATAGTTCCCTTTTTAAGCGGGAGCCTGCTTCCGTTTGTCCGCTGTGTGACAAAGCTTTTGTTGGCCCAGAACGTGCTGCTATAATGTGTTTCCCTAGTGTACCATCGAGATACTGCAACTACCTGTCAGACTTACAGAGGTCCTGGCGGACGTTAAACAAGTGGTAGAAAAGGTTTTTAAATTTTTAGGACTGGTAAACATGAAGGAACTCAAGGATTTAGAATTTTAGATATCGAGATTTCATACCACTTGGACCCTTTTATAACTTTGTTTTAATTTTGGCATGTGCGTCACTTGTTTGTTATTTATCTACGCTTTTGCTTTTACTAGTAGTTTTATTTTATATTGAAGCTTAGGTCTGGCTTTTGCCATGATCCATTTTATAAGGGCGCTGATGACAAAGTAGTTGAGCATCCTTAAAACCACATCAGATTTAGAGTGTACAGTAAGTTCCCAAGAATTAGATTCAAAACAGATTGTTCAAGCTAGAAAGGGCACTAGGGCAAGGAAAGCACCTGCTTATTTGAAAGCCTATGCTGTAAGCATTGAATATGAACTAGACCTTGCATTATGTGCAAAAGCGCTTAGGTTAAATGCAGAATCACATGTCCATGATGTACCAAATAAATATGAGAACATCAAGGGCAATGGAAATGAACATTTGTGGTTGGCTGCAGTAAATGAAGAACTAAAAGCTCTAAAGGAAAACAACACTTGGTCCTTAACCGAGTTACCCCCAGCTAGAAAACCACTTGATAGCACATGGGTGTTAAAATAAAACCAGAACCAAATGGTGAAAAAAATACAAAGTAAGACTTGTTCTAATAGGTTGTAGTCAAAGAAAAGGTTTTTATTACCATGAAACATATGCCTGTGTAGCCAGGATGGTTACTCAGAATTTTAGTGTTTGTAATTAATGTAAGGAAGTTGGTCACTGAGCAGTTAGCTATGATATATTCTTACACGGTGAAGTACACAAATGAAGAAATCTATATGAAACAGCTAGGTTTGTCAGATGGTATATGACACTATCCTGTGACAGTTTCCTGGTTTTGTTGTACAATGGCTGCTTATATAGAAAAGAATGCGCTGATTTAAAAAATGATAACAGCATTTATGCAATTTTATATTTTTAAGTTTGCCTACACACATTTGTGTCTGTTAGAACAATGATCATTGATTAGCTTTATAAATGGAAGCTATAATAAAAAAAATTAAAGCCTGAGACTTATGTACTTAGGAATGTAAGTCGCCATTGGAGTATGTGATCTTGAATTCAGGATTTCCTTGTGGTGCACTGCGAAAATGCAGATCATTTGGAAAATTTAATGTCGTACTGGCATATTGGAATGGTAGCTCACTGATTAGAGCAGCTGCATGTAGAGCAGGCAATCCAAAGTTGCAAGTTTTGCAGCAACAGACGGTGGTTTGTGCTGGTAAAAGCCTTAGTTAGATCCCAAAATATTCCTGTAAGACATTTTTTTTTGTCTAATGCTTTTAATATTTCAGTAGTGAACATGTATATAGCATTTTGTGTTGATACATCTTTCCTAAATATCAAAATTGGTATCCAGGGATATTTATTTAACTCTATGTCATTTTAAATACTGATTAGCATAATTCTCTCAAAGAACTTAGAAAATGCCGTGAGAATAGAAATGGACCTATAATTGGAGGGCAGATTTTTGTCTACATTTTTGTATAGAGGCTTTTTAAAAATTAAAAATACTGTGCATTTATGAAGGAGTAGTGAGTTCCTTCCTAAATTTATATTGAATGTATGGATATGCATTTTCCAAAATTGCAAGTCCACTTTTATCTTTATCAGATCTGCCTGTTCTACTTCTAATTGAATTAAAAAGGAAACTAAAAGCATTAGAAATAGCATAGTAATACTTCACATGAGCTGTTCAGAAGTGAAGACCCAGATAGGGGCAATTAAATAGTCACTCCATACTGAAAATTGAACCACAGACCCTCAGTGTGACAACTATATATCTGAAATGACGGTCATCCTAGTGCTCTATTATCATAATGTTTAGTAATTCTCTTCCACAATGACCATAATGGGTTAACGTTGGAAAGTTGAATAAAATTTAACAAATTCAAAATCATGGCTGGGACTTCAACTAAGGCATACTGATTGTTGTGACTGCATTCTACTTGCTGTAACCCTGGGAAGGTGACATTTAAAGTACCCTGATGTACATGAACCAGATGAGAGAAGTTCAATGTTTATTTCAGAGGGATTGGTAACGATAGCTCAGTTGTAGAAGAGTGGAACAATAAGTCATGGAACCATTATTTGAATCCAGACCATGGTATTTGCTTTTTAAGTCTGATTCACCTTTCTAAAATAACATAATGTGGCCGTTCAAAATTGATATTTTGACTTAATTTAGTACATTTTAAAATTCCTTCCATTTTTCATGTTAAAGTTTCACCAAACTCATAGACATTTATACAATATTTTTTAACCAGCCATTACCAAATACATATTTTCCTGTCTCTACTATGCATGTAGTAAATAGAGAAAGTATTAAATTCCACCCAAATATTCAATATTGAGATTTTGGCAAAAATGCATATTTTGAGTCCCCTGATTTTTTTAAAAAGCATTCTTACAAGTTTGTATGTATGTGTGTGCACGCTGATTGCGGTCAGCATAACTCAAAAACAAAATGTCCGATCAATACTAAACTTGGTATTAAGGCTCAGCACATCCATGAGTTTGAGAAAATCTACCCATCTCAAACAACACTAGAATGTTTTTTATTTTCTAAAATGTAGCTCTATTGTTTTGGATTAAAATACCATATGTTTAAGATATTTGCATGACAAATTTTCTGAGAATAGCCTTCTTCCTTCAGAAGGATTTTATTTCATTCATTCATTCATTCATTCATTCATTCATTCATTCATTCATTCATTCATTCATTCATTCATTCATTCATTCATTCATTCATTCATTCATTCATTCATTCATTCATTCATTCATTCATTCATTCATTCATTCATTCATTCATTTATTCTTTTTACTGGTAAACCATAACAGAGGCAAAATCTTACTACACAAAGTGTACACCTCCTTAAAAGGCACAATTTATTCCAAATTACGTTTTTATGGCACCAGCCATTTCCAAGTTATCCATTGTTATTGGTTTGAAACTTCCCTTTCTTGTTATTTTTGAAGTACTGTGGATATGTTTCTTGCAATATCATGGAAAGAGTATAGAACTTCAAGGTCAACATATAGAAGCCTAGTTTTTAAACATCCGAGCATCTATTTAGTTTTCTCTATCCACTTTGTATCTCAAAAAACATGCATAGGTTATCTTGATTAACATGAATAAGATAGAAAAATAAACTTTCATTAGGGTAGTTGGTAGATAGTTGATATAAATAAACAATAGTAGGTAGAGGAAGCCATGTGAATGTGACACATCAATGTTTTTTAATTTAATAATTGTATGTATTGTGTGTATACATAAGAGCTTTAATTTTCAAAATTGTAATTGCCCTGTTTCAGGAGGATGTTCCTCATCAGAAAAGAGTATCTCATATCTGTTAAGTGCACCAGGTGGTGGCAGAGTTGTGGTGCTCATTGTTGGAGGTGCCTCGGAGTCTCTGAAGTGCAAGCCTGGCACTTATAGAGTGATACTGAAGCGACGAAAGGGCTTTGTCAGGCTTGCATTGAAGCATGGGTAATTTGACAGCTTTTAAAAATGTAATGCTATTTTAACAATGTAGTATCTCAGAACATCACTAATTAATTTTATTCATGCACATATTTAAAATGAAAGCCTTTTTCTCATTTATAACTGATGCAGAATAAACAGTGAACTACTGCAACTGATTTCAAGATTCATCTACTCATCTATAGGAATTTTCATATCATGAAGGCATAATGGGCTCTTATGGGCCATGTTATTCTTATGGAAGAATCAAGTGTGCCATTGCCACATTTGCGGATTTTCAAATGTGACTAAGATAAAGTATGAACATTCACTTCAGTGTAAAATGTGTCGAAGAATACTATGGTATGCACGATAAACCTTTTATATAATTGCATATTTTTTAAAATAATAAAATCTAAAAGTTTGTTGAAAGCAGATTTTTTAACATCTTTCTTGCTCCAAATGTCAAAACATGGTTTTAAACCAAAATAATTGCAATGAAAAAAATTTGAATTACTCGCTTGCTTTTATAGGTCACGTTGGTATTTAGATCATATCAATATGTCTAAACACATTTTTTTTAAAAAAAATAAGGTTTAAAACAAAGTGTTAAGATTCTTTGTTTAAACAGTGGAAAATGTCGTCGCTGGCTAATTCTCATTCTCTAAGTCCATGCAAAAGCTTCCAGTGACAAAGTTGTCAAGGAAATAACGAAATTATTTTTTATATACATATAGAAAGTATCAATGAATCACCATTTAAAGGCAAATGTTTGCGGCGCGTAAAGCACACCACGGACGAAACCTGGCCCTCATGTCTTGGAGATGATGAAAACCAGATGGGGTGTGACAGTTGAACGGTCGATATGGCATTGTTCTTCACCACAGTTTTTCAATAGGTTTTGAGAATCTGAGGTGTGAGCAAGGTTTACAAGTTCTCTGGTAATTGTGTGCACTGCAGTTAAGTGATCAGTGCGGAATGGATCGCAGAAAAAAGGGCGAAATTATTAAAAGTGGCGAGCGAAAAACCATTCTTAGAGTGTATGATTATTTAAAGAAAAAGAACCCTGGACACAGTGACTCGTTTATTGTTAGTGAACTTCATAAGGCCACTGGTGTAAGCAGGACTACATTTTTTATATTAAGAAAAGAATGTAAAAAGGGTCCCATCACTACCCAGGGTCCCATCCCATACAAAACCAGCAGGAAGATAAAAATATAATGATTTTGAATGCAAATATGGCACAAATTTCATGAATTTCTATTTCAAAGTATTCCCCCTACGACCGTGTTGCAAAAAGTTAGTGAGGATGAGGACTTGTCAAATTTTAAATATTCAACCTTTTATAGCTTAGGGAAGGAAATGGGATTTCATTTTGAAAAGAGAGGAAATAAATCGTTGATGATTGAGACAAATGATATTATAGTGTGGCAACATTCCTATTTACAGAAAATAAAACAATTCAGCAAAGAGGTAAGGAAAATCGTGTACCTTGATGAAAGTTGGGTAAATGTAGGGCACACTGTATCAAAGGTTTGGAAGTATAGGACTATAAAAAACTCCTAAAGAAACGCTTTTGGCCGGGTTATCCACTGGTCTTAAAACACCTACTGCATAATATTGTATGCGGATGGTACGATTTGTACATGGTGCAAAACTTGTTTTCTTGGCGAAAAAAGGTTCTGCTTGAAATGGACAGTGATAGATTTGAACAGTGGTTCAGGAACCAACTAGCAAAACCACAGTAATCACTGCGGTGCAACATACGTGGCAAAGCCACGCTGATTCTCCATAAGAGTCATTGTGCCTTCATAATGTGAAAACTCCTATAGCAAAGTTCCCACTGTTAGTTTTGAGAATATAGCAGTTTAGGGTGCATATTTTGATGTAAAGATAAAAATTTTTCTTATGTTTTGCATGTTAATTTGAAATACAGCTGGGAATAAATTTACAAAATTGAAGAGTATGTATGCACATAAAAACATTGACATTTTGGTGTATGAAATACTAAGGCATTACCCCTCATTTTCTCAGAATTGTACCTTTTAGAAGTTTTCAGGATATTTGAGTCAAAACATTTCACATCAGTATTTGGATTTTGGGAATTGGTAAACACTGTATGAATAAAATTAAACAAATGCCTTTTCTTTAATAATCAAAGCATGAGCTTTAGAATTTACAAATAAAATCTGGGCATAGGATTTCGTTTATATAACACAATAAAGAATATTAGTGTTGGTGTGTGTACTTGTGTTTACACCATAATTTTTTTTACACAAATTCATGGCTTCATCAAAATCGAAGCACAATAATACAGTATAAAATATATACAGAGAACACAGTATTATAGCAATAATTAAAATAATATATCCAATAATAATATTGATAATGATATGATGATGGTGTTGGCAGTGGTGGTGGTGGCAGTGGCAGTGGTGGTGACGATGACGATATAGACATTACATTTACCTATTCCAGTGACCAAAATCTGTGAAATCAGCAGAAACAAATTAAAAGTTAGGACATGAGAGAATACCGTGCATGGAAATATTTTTCTCTCCTTCCATCTGTTAGTTTGTATTTAGGCATGTCAAACTTGTGACACAAGGGTAGCTTACAGGTATACCATAGGGCAAACTTCCTTCAATATTTTGTTTTAGAGCAGTACTGAGTAAAACATGGGTAGAGTGTGGAAGTATTTTGAAGTATGTAGTGTTAATAATGGCAGAGCAGTGTGTAAAATGTGCAGAAACATTTTTGCGCAATAGTAACGCATACAACACAACAAATTTAAAGCAGCATGCTACATTCATATACTGATTGATAGGGGTTGGATTTT
The DNA here is from genome assembly GCA_030765045.1 of Tenodera sinensis. Taxonomy (NCBI): domain Eukaryota; kingdom Metazoa; phylum Arthropoda; class Insecta; order Mantodea; family Mantidae; genus Tenodera; species Tenodera sinensis. The sequence goes on from CM060964.1 coordinate 113,732,269, forward strand.
TAGGGGCTAAAAACTTGGAAAATATTTATTTTTTTATGTGCCAAAACAAATAGAATATTTATTATTTTCTGAATGTCTAAGCTAATATAAATGTACATACATGGTAATCACCAGACATTATTCCTGGAAGGGATCAAGTATTGTAGAGTTACAGTATACGACCACATGCTTCCTCAAATTTTCCATCCCGAAACATTGACGATTATCACGAAGAAGGGTTGAATATTGAAAATGATTGCTCCACGTCACAAGAAGTAAGTCTATAACTATAACCTGGAATATCACTGTCATCAATAATTTCTTCATGTTGCTCATCCAACACATTTGAAATTTTAAATTGTTAAATCCACTATTATTTTCAAACACTTCCTTGCATTTTCTTTTTAAGTTTTGTGCTGCAGCAGCAGAACGAATGTTTTTTCCCCACATCCTGAACTGCTCCTCTCAAAGGCATTCCTACTGATTCCAGTTTATTTATGGAATCACAGAGGAAACACAGATATACAGAAATGTGTGCTAAGTCATTTCTTAACATAGTGTCACTTAAACGTTCTTGAAGAATTTTAATTAAACTGTTCATTTATGACAGCAGTAAAACTATCCAGGTTTTCTGCGTAGTACTGAACTGTGGCCAACCATGTTTCCCAGCAAGTCACCACAGGCGCAGAGGCAGCGCCTCTGGATTTTTGTTCTGAAAAATTTCATTCCTTTCAGTTGACTTAATGAACACCTTTTTCCCATTAGAAATCAGCTTGTCAATGTCAGGAAATGTGACTAATTTTCTCATATATTCTATGCAATCTATGCATAACACATGTTACATGAATCATTTTAGGACAAATAACTGCAAATCCTGCTGTTGCCTTTTTCATATATGGTGCAGCGTCAGTAAAAACATAACAAAACATTATCTTGTCATACACCATTTGGCCATAATGTGCGCATTGTTTCATTAAATAATCTGACAAGTCACATGATTTGCAGCAGGCATGTCTTGGCAGGTCAGTAGAAAAAATGACTTTGAAATTTCAGAATCATTCCTCAATACCCCTAAAACATTTCCAGTTTTCCTACCAGTAGAATCCAGAATTCCATCTGTGCTCACCATATTTTTTTCATTTGCACAGATTTTGCATATATACATCAGTTTCTTCATAGCACTTGGGAAGGTATGTTTTCACAAAGTTGATTCATCAGGTGTGTCAATATTTGTATACTTCATCAGGAATGTTTAAAACAGCATGGTTAATTTTTTTAAATGGGTATGTCCGCTAAAACTGATGCTCTACACAAATCCTCACAATACACTGAAAATGTGGAAAGTCCTGCTGAAGTATTTGGCACTGGATCATTAATAAAGGATTGGTTTTTTGTAAACGTGAAATAGCTACCTTATGTTTGTTACCACTTAAATGTTGTGTTACTTGCGAACATTGGTCTGCTGTTATAGCTTTGCCACATGGCTGGCAATAAAGAATTTTACCATCATAACTGAAGATATCTTAAATTCCACAGCATATTGTTGCACACAGTAACTTTTACTACTTTTCACTCTGGCATGTCTAATCCACTGTGAACTCAAAACTGTCAACTTCTAACACAACACAACTAGAACCTTGTATAAACTTTGCAGATTCACAAATGATTAATTGACTATACAGTTTAGCAAGCAACAGTATACAATCAAGCACATGGCAGTGGAGAAATTTCTGTTCTTATCCTGTGAGCTCATTTAGCTTAAGAAAACGGGATGTTTATATTTTCTTCTAACTGAAGGGATACTATAACTGATATATCAGTTCTTCCAATAATGAATAACAAATTGTGACGTCTGCCCTGTGTAATTGAGCATTAAAGGAGTGGATGGTGACTTGTTTAAAATAATTCTGCTGCTACTTTTATGTGATTTTATGTAAATATGTAAACATTATTTTAAAAAGTTTTCTTTATGCAATTTTTGTGTAATTTATGTGAATATCCAAAAATATTTATTTACATAAAAAAGTCAGAAAATATGTATTTTTTATGTACAATAAAACTTAAATATTTGGTCCGGTGTAAACATCTGGAACATTAAACTCGGTTTCAAATTCACATTAGGACACAAACAGAATATGTATTTACCTAAAGATCCAAGCCCTTTGATTGAAGTTTACAGAACTTCTATAGAAAAAGCAATGTACAAATTTCCCATTGCTGCCTGAACATGGTTCTACAACATCTGAAAATGATGAACAAACACAAAATTTATTACATGCCTTTATACGGAGAAAACTACTAAAAGAGCATAATTTGATGAACAAGCTATCACCTTTACAGCTTTTTGGGAAGTGACTATCTAGTATTGGTGCCTAAAATGTCAACATTTAAAAACACGTTTTGCTCCAACTTATTATTTAAAACAGCACTAGTTTCGGAGATGATTATCTCCATCTTAAGCTGGTTGGTTGATTGATTCAACATCAGGTAACTGCCTCCCTCTTCCCTCGTTGCAGGGTCAGCTGCTCTTCCCATTGTTCAGTAGTAAGACATCATCTATCATTGGTATATAAAAATTCATTAACTGGCCTCTCTCCTTAATAATATAAATGTTTTCCCACACTGTTAACTCTCAATTTTTTGCTGATTTTAAAAGCTTCATATCTTAGCTAATATTGTGGTTGCATGACCAAAAGTTGTGAACTATGTCTGATTTATCTGTCTGTGTTTAATATTTCTGACGCGTTCCTTCATTCTGGTTTCCAAACTTCTCTTTGTTTTACCGATATGAGTCATTCCATGTCAAATCACACAAAATTTGACCTTCATGTTTCTGATTTTGTTCATATTAAATTTACATCTTTTGTGTATGAAAAAATGATACACCTATCCTTTTGTTAGTCTGTAAATTAATTATTTTGGTAAATATATAACATTAAATTTTCAGATATTTTATGCATGCCGTTCTACATAAGTATAAATATCTTTGGTATTATTTTTCAGATAAACATGATCTGTAGCTCATTTTTAACATTGATATATGCACTTCATTTATACATTAAACAAAAAATAATTAGTTTAATATTTCATATTTTTACACAGCCATTAACGTTACAAACATCATTAACAATACTAACGTTTTACTTTAAATTTCGGGAAAAAATTTTGAAATGTAGCTTGATGATGTCATATAATCCTAGAAAAAAATTCAGATTGGAATTCCAAATAAATACAGAGAAGTTAAATAACTTGCCAAACCGTGCAGACAGTGTTAACTCTGTCTTGACAGTCAATGGGTACATACACCGTGTGCAGCTGATTGCATATCATGTATTGTCATTCTGTCAAGGTCAAACTATTAGCATAAACACTGAAATGGATCAGTCCATGTCAAATTGAACACTTCTGAAACTTTACATACTATTTTCTCCAATTTTCTTTTTAATGTTATCAGTAGATGAGATTAAATAACCTGTATGTTTTCTTTTTGGTGTGACATGCTTATTTTGCACTTTATTGAACATTATTTTTACCATTTATTTGCATGCTGTATTATATAAAAATCATTATATCGAATGTTGTTTGAAGTTTAGACTTTTCGTGCTTGCAGCATTCTGAAGTAAAAAGATTTGCAGTTTTACATATATATGTATTATTTAGGTTCACTCAAAATATAAAATTGACCCCTTTTAGGGGGTAGTATTTTTAAAATATATTTTAATTACTAAACGCTTACTTTTAAAAAACTGAAACAATATAGTTATAGTCAGAAATATTGCGCATGAACTACGCTGGTTTCAGAATGGGATTTGAATAAGAAGTGATATTATAAATACTTCATTAATTGACATGTGTGTGGGAGTCACTTAGATTAATTGAAGAAAGTTCTGTGAAGATGTGGGCAAGAATTCAGTGCACATCCAGTGTTTATTGTTTGTATAATATAATTTTATCGCTAGTTGGCCTTTACTATGAGCTGTGGTTTTGATTGTGCTTGTATATAATTATGGCTTATTTGGTACTACAGAGTTACACCTACTGTTCTAACCTATTCAAATTTGTTAATCACAGAGTTCTTTATAAAAAGCTAAGACCAGTGACATCAGAAATGCTGAGAAGACTTAAACTTATCTCACGATTTGAAAGTTTGTGATAAAGGACCTGTGATGGAATTGATGGGACTGTTAAGAGACTTGCAATGAAAGCGAGCTTTCAACCTGGAATAGATCCTACCACAACGCCAAGAAAATTGTTTAACTGGGCCCAGAAGAACATTTCTAACATTGTCTTCAACTTTTTCTCCGACAGCAAACACAAGAAACATAATAATTCTTTCCAGTAACGATACGAACAAGCAAAAGTAGTGTAAGGCGCTCTACAGTTGCGCTGTTTTGCTCCAGCATCTGCATCTCAGGCATTAATAAATAACTATTCGTTTCAAAGTGAAGGGAGAGTGGAGGATATTTAAAAATCAGTGTAACTCGAAGTGTAATGACTGCAAGTGTAAATATATTATTGAAATTTTAAATTGTGGAATGTTAACTTTGTGCCCTATGAAGAGAATGATAGACCAAAGTATCTGCTATAGCCGTTTGAGTATTTGTGCTAACAGTTTGACTTTGATGAAACGACAACACATGATACGCAATCAGGTGCACGCGATGTGTGTACCCATTGACCATCAAGCAGGGCCATAGTCAGAGGGGGGCCAGGTCGGGCAACACCTCTACTGGAGAAAATGTTGCCCCTACTGAGAGAATCCCATTTGTCCTTCCCAGTTTTTGAAGTTTTAGAAATGCTTCAATAATAAATTAAGAAACAAAATAACCATGTATTGAAGACTATATTAATAGTAACAATGCTGTAATAGTTATCCATTGTCTTATTCCAGTGTGCTGAATATCCAAATGTCTTGGCAGTCAAAGGCCGCTCACGAAGCCGCTAAAACACAATTGAACATACCTATACGCAGCTAATCCACGGTATTTGGAATTCATCTGATTATGCACGTGCGGTTGCTTCGTTTTCCTGCCCCACCTTTCTCAGCAATGAATTTGAACTTTGAAGTATGAGCTTCCAGATCATAGTGCATTGTTTTTCATTTAAACTAATAGAACTAAGCATCTGGGTGGGTTTTCTCCAGGTTCTCCAGTTTCCCCCACCATTCATTCCACCAATTGCTCCATTAACACCTTCCCATTCATAGATTTCATCTGCGTTCATATCATCCTCTTCCTCTGTCTCATATTTCCAGGTGTTCACTCCGTCTGGGCCATAGGTAAAGTTTATGTCTACATAACTCTAGGAGTAAAAGAAATATGTTTTTATTTTCTCTACTACGTATAGTAAATTGGGGAAGTAATGTATTCCACCCAAAAATTTGATGTAAGGATTTCACTGGAAATATTCGTTTCGAGGCCCCCTGAATCCAAAGAAAACTGTTCTTAGAAGAAGGTCCGTGCGTGTTTGTGTCAGTTTGCGAACAGCATATCCCAAAAAGAAATGTCGGTTCAAAATAAAACTTTGTATATAAGTTCAGCATCTTCCAAGGATGCAACATGAAGATTTTAAAGACTCCACATCCCCCCCCCCCCCCGACCCTCTAAACTATTCTTTACATGGAAACTTTAAAAAAATTTGATTATCTCACAAATGAGTGCAATGATTTTGAAGCCTCTGAAGTCCTCTTTATTCTGGATGACCTTTAGGTAACTAGTAAACCATAAGAGATGGACATATTACTATACAAAAAGTGTAGGTTCATTAAAACATACAATATATGTTGTCTACATTTCTTTTTGTGTAATTAGCCATTTCCGAGATATTAGTTGTTACTGGTTTGAATTTTAAAATAACTATAATTTTCTCAAATGGGAAGTCATTTTTCTCTCTTGGACATACAAAAAGAACGGAATTTCAGTACCATCACATAGTGATCGTCTTTAGAACATTTAATTATTGCTTAAAGCTTACAGTAATCCCATTGTAATTATAAGGAAATATGCAATAAGACAATTTCTGCAAATCTTTGTTAATTAACATGAAGTAAATAGAGGAACAAACATTTGTAAGAAAAAATAGTTTGTACAAGAGTGAGTAGAGAAAGTTAAGCAACAGCAATGCATCTGCTTTTTAAATTTATTTTGTCTCGCCCCTCCTATAAAATCTGGAGCCCTGCCTAATGTTCAATCCTGGCTACGGGCCTGCTGTCAAGACAGCGTTAACCCCATCTGCACGGTTATTTAATTATGTAAGTTATTTAGTTTCTCTGTGTTTATTTGGAATTCTACTTTGAATTTTTTCTAGGATTATATGGCATCATCAAGCTACATTTTAAAATTTTTTCCGGAAATTTAAAGTAAAACTTTAGTATTGTCAATTATCTTTGTATTGTTAATGACTTTGTAAAAGGAGGAAATATTAAACTAATTATTCTTTGTTTAACATATAAATGAAGTACATATATCAATGTTCAAAATGAGCTGCAGATTATATTTATCTGAAAAATAATACCAGAGATATTTATACTTACATTGGAGAGCAAGAGGATTAATGACTTCATTGTCAGAAATCCAGCATTAGCTAACAACAACAATATTTATACTTACGTAGAATGGTGTGCCTAAAATATCCGAAAATTTTATGTCATATATTTATCAAAATAATTAATTTACAGACTAACAAAAGAACAAGTGTATCATCTTTTCACTCACAGAAGACATAAATTTAATATTAATGAAATCAGAGACATGAAGGTCAAATTTTGTGCGATTTGACATGGCAATATCTCATGGCAATGGAGGTAAGGGAAGTTTATGAGACTATGTTTTTATGGATACAAGAAACATCAGGGATGTTATAAAATTACATATCAAAAGGAGACATACTTTTGCTAACAGTAAGTTAACCCTGAAATTTATCGGTATGAACGTCAAACACAACACAGATATCACACAAAAAAGCCGTTGAGAAGAAAGCACTACTATTGGAAAGATCAAAACAGTATGTCATTTTAGCAAATATGGACGTAATGTTATACAATACTCATTTAAAATCAAGGTCTTAAAACTTTTGTTACCTACTTGCACAATATAGACAATTTCATTTCGGATGTAAAAATAACAATGTATGTGCTAAAAGGCAATGAGAAACTGGTAGCCACAGCCAAATGTCAGGAATTATTGAAACTGATTTTAATTTCAGGACATATGAAAGGAAATTTTAAATTAGGATGACTGATTCAAGGATTAAATAATAAACCGGTATTTTATTTAAAAGCAGACAAGTACAATAAAGCCATCATAATAGATAAGGATGATTACATAAAAAGAGTAGATAAGCTTTTACAAAATCAAGAATAGAAAGAAATATCCAAGGACCCCTTAAGATCGCACATGATTGCAATACAGAAAATAGTCAAACAGAGCAAGATTATCTCAGATAATACAAAGCATAGGTTAATATTGAGTAATCCAATGTTATCAAAGTTGTATTGTTTACCGAATATTCATGAAAATGATGACAGTATGAGACCTATCATTAGCAACATGGATGTACCAACATATCCTTTGGCTAAATGGCTGGTACATAATTTAAACTCCATAGAAAGATTTGAATCACTGAGCATAAAGAACACTTCAGAACTAGTTGAAAAATTAAACAGTGTGACTATACATACAAATGATAGGTTTATTATCCTTTGATATTAGTTCATTATTTACTAGCATTCCCACAGAAAAGGTACCTAAATTAATAAATTAGCGCTTTGCCAAACAGGTCATTTCACCATCAGAAATTGAAGTATACGCTCAACTGATAGAATTATGCATAACACAAAATACTTTCATGCTCAATAATAAGTTTGATCAATAAACGTCAGGTTTGGCCATGGGCAGCCCCCTATCACCGATATTGGCAGACTTACACATGAGGTTAGAGATACATATCATGAAGGCATTTCCATATGTTTAAAATCTGGTTAAAATATGTAGACGACATTTTTGCCATTGTTCCAAAAAAGCTAGCTCAAGACGCATTGAAATTATTAATCTACAGGACCATTTCATAAAATTTACTATTGAAATAGAACAAGATGGGTGTCTATCTTTCCTTGACTTAAAAATTACGAGAAATCTGAACCTTGGCATATATAGGAAACCAACACATGTAGACAATTACGTTATAAACAACAATTTCAACCCAAAAGCACATCAGCATGCAATCTTCCATAGCTTAATTCACAGATTGACCAATATTCCACCAATAGAGAATACAATAAAGAACTGCAGCATATAAAACATGTTGCAAATTTAAATGGATTTAAACCTAATTGCATAACCGGATTAACAAAAAAACCATAGAAGATGGAAAACTATCAAGGATGTCAGCAAATTAAAAATTATCGATACCCAAGATACTGTAAATTCGTATATCCTAGAATGTTCAACAGATTCATAAAAATGTTTAAGGATTGTAATATAAAACTGGCCCTGCAAAGTAAGTATAGCATGAGAAATTTGCTCAATCACCCTCTAAAAATACCATTCCAAGTATTAAATTATCCGGAATCTACCATGTCAACTGTGGAGACTGCTGTAAGATCTGTATCGGTTAAATTGGTTAAAGAAAGAGAAATTTGGAAACCAGAATGAAGGAACACGTCAGAAATATTAAATACAAAGAGACAGATAAATCGACCATAGCTCACCACTTTTGGTCATGTAACCATAATATTAGCCAAGATATCAAGCTTTTAAAACCAGCAAAAAATTATTGGGAGTTAACAGTGTGGGGAAAACATTTATATTATTAAGGATAGAGATCGGTAAATGAATTTCATATACCAACGATAGACAATATTTTACGACTGAACAAGAGGAAGAGCAGCAGCCCAGGCAATGAGGGAATGGTAGGCAGTTACCTGATATTGAATCAGTTGAGCAACCAGCTGAAGATGGATAGGACCCTCTTCGAAACTAGTACTGTTAAAAGGTTGGAGCAAAATGTCTTTTTAAATGTTGACATAATTTTTAACTAAGTTTAATATTATGCTCCACTGTTTTATACCAGTATCAGTGTCAAATATTGAGAAATAGTGGTATTATCCCATCATTAAATAAAAATATGATATGGTTTGTACAGCCATGGAAAAAATGATTGAACACATTAGGAGAGCAGAATATTAAATTCCACGTCATGTTGCAGTGTGGTTTACACAAGTCAATATTTCCAACATGCAGCCTGAGTTTACTAATTCTGTTCCATATGTAATTGTCTGCGGGACACACAAATAGGCACTTTGCTACACTGCTGCTGCCTTTATCAGAAACAAGTACAAATGCAAGTGGTGATTAAAGAGACAGCCTATTCGTGTGTCCAACCGATAACGTACGTAACTGACTATCAAACTCGGCTACATGTTAGAAATATCGACTTGCGTAAACCGTGCTGTAGCAAGACCTGGGACTTGTGAATAATCTGCTCTAGTAATGCACTGAATAATTTTTCCCATAGCTGTACCTAGACTGTTTGTTATTTATTTTCTGCTCTAGCAGTTACTTAACTTTTAACTAGAACAAGAATGTTTGCTTTTATTTTCATTGAGCTTATATGAACTTACTTTTTACATTTAATGGTTAAGGGTTAATGCACTTTTTTGTTTAGGATTGTGTAAGTAAAAACCCAATTTAAAGCTTTTGTTTTCATTTTTAATTTTGTTTCTCATTTAATTTCAAAGTTAAAATAAAATGTGGATGCACACATGCACACACACACAGACACAGTTAGATTCAGGTTATCTTTACTAAACATTACAAATTTTGTTGCACACACATAGAATAACAGTTGTGGGAGTTCAGTTGGCACTGCTAGCAAAAGTTAGTATAATTCACCTAATGTAGTAGTACATTGCAGCTAGTTATAGAAAATGCATGGTGCATTGTACTGTGTGTTATTCATTACCTTACACCTCAAAAGTTATATATTTTTTTCACCTACTTACAAGGGAAAGTGTAGAGTTGCCAATGATATCAATATTTCAATGTGTTTTTCTGCAAATCTGCAAAATACAGGAGAAAACTGCTTATAATTTTTTTCAATATATCCACCAACAGCTCTGACTAAAGATAACAATGCTCTTCTGTTATTATGATGTACTCTTCTTGATCAACTTTGTGAGAGATATTACAAATTCATGATAGTAGTACTGTTTGAAGCATCAGAGAACACATATGAGTTATATCAACACATTATTTGTTTGTCAATGTACATATTTGTTATTTATATGTTCATAGGACTCCATTAGTGCCTGTTTTTTCATTTGGAGAAACGGATCTGTATGATCAGCTAGACGGTTCTTGGTTGAGATGGTTCCAAGATACATTCCGCAAAATAACAGGGATTGCTCCAGTTATCCCTATTGGTAGAGGACTTTTTCAGTATTCTTTTGGTATAATACCAAGAAGACATCCAGTTACCACTGTAGGTAAGTGTAGCAGTTTTATCAGACATAGCATTGCATTTCTTATCACTAAAAATATTGTTTCATTCACTGCAAGAATAAATAAATGTAAGTACAGTTTTGAATATTCATAATGTAGATCAGCATGTCCCCATTCTATGACGTTGGAGAAAATCATCTGAAAATTGTTTGCAAGTGGGGTATTTGAATGCCAACATATACTTGCAGTTAGCAAGTTTGACTGCAATTTAATGTTGAGGTCATGGATTTGAATTCTTACTGGTCATTTATTCATATAAGCCTCAGCCAGGATTAATTTCACAACAGGCAAATGAAACCTAATTTTAAGTGCTCTATGCTTCCGCCTAGTTGACATTTATTTGGCAAAGATTACATTTGTCCCTTAAGTGTCTTCTTTTTAGCAACGTCCTTCAACGTAGTGTCATATCGGATGGTCTTTGTCCCTTAAGTAGATGTCAGTAGTTGTAAGGGATTTTGAAGCCTTTTAAAAATAGTTTGGGTCAGATTTGTTACTTTTAACCCCTAAATATGAATGGAAATAGTAAAATTCATCTGCTGGCTGAAAGGTCAGTGGGACTCATCTCGCTTGTACAGTCATGGAAAAATAATTGAGTGCATGAGGGGAGCAGAATATTTTTAAGTTCCACGTCATGTTGCAACGCAGTTTACACAAGTCGATATTGCCAACATGCAGCCGAGTTTATTGATAGTCTCTATTCCATATGTTATTGTCTGTCAGACACACAAATAGGCAGTGTCTTGAATCACGACTTGCATTTGTATTTGCTAATATCTATACAAATAAGTTTTCTTTCCAGAAAACTTGTGAGCTTGTGAGCCTGCAAGAATACACTGCAGGCTGCTACTTTCTACCTTCTCACTGCAAAGTGACCAATTTGCAGTGGCAGATTGTTAACCTCATTTTATCAAAATAGTATTTTGGGGGAGGGGGGGGGAGGAGGAGGGGGAGGGGGAGAGGGAGAACTGGAGACTACACAAAGAGTTGAAGGGGTAAATGCATTTAATGCAAAATGTAAGAAGAAACGAAAGCAGCTCTTCAATAACTTGGATTCAGAGTCACAAAATGAAACTGTGAGTTGTGAATCTGATGGAAAAACCAGTTTTTTTATTATATTACACAGATTATCCACAGAGCTCAAGGCATTTGAGTGTCTACAGAGAGTTTCCTGGGAGTTTCCATTCTTATCTAATTTGATAGAAATGGACTCTGATGAAGTCCACAACTCTGCAGAACAGCTGTAACATCAGGTGATTTGGAGAGGTCTTTTGGAACAGAATGTGTCTTATCTTCGAAGCTTCCTTTTGAATTCTAGATATGAGTTGAATAAAATGCTAAGAGACAAATCTTTTTTATACTATCCGAATATCAAAATTGATCTTCAGATTTATTTCGGCACACCAGCAACAAAGAACTCTGTTAAATGATCTTTCTCAGTTTTGGGTAGAGTTTGAATCATCTGGTTGTGCTAGCACTAGAAAATGACATGACTGTGAAACTGCACTTTGAGAATGTGATAAATGTGTTTGCTAATAGCAAGGCAAGAAGAATGCCATTCAATTACCGACATCTTTGTTGCATTACTCATTAATTTGTTTGCTTCTACTGAGTTATCCTTTTTTTGTGATTAATACTCAGTAGTATATGATTGGTGCTTCCATATTGAATTTTGGACACTTTGTTGTTGTTAGCTAATGCTGGATTTTTGACAATGAAGTCATTAATCCTCTTGCTCTCCAATATTTTTCACTGATGGATGGAGCACTAGAAGTGGCCAGGCATATTTGAAGGTGGTCTCGATCCATTTCCTCTTGAAGAGACTTAGCAGTAAATGTAACTGCTTTTTAGAGAGCACCATATTTTTATGTTTTGGCAGTCACATTGCGCTCTCACAACCCCCAGAATGTCTGGAGGACCACACCTGTCATTGGTTTACGGGTCTCATCAACCTGACCGGGAAAATTATCAAAATAAATTCACCGACCATATCCTCTGATTACCAATCAGAGGACGTATTACATGCCATGACAGGTCAGCATGTTAGGGGTTAAGGTTTTATAGACAAATTAGAGAAATGGAGAGGTTGAAAAAATAAAGACTCCCTAGCCCTCAGGAACCCTAATAGCATCGGGGTCGGAAGAGAACAAGAGATGACCAAGGTAAGGTCAGATAGAAAAGTTACAGTGAGGAGCAAAACACCAGTAAGTGGAAGTAATGTTCTGCTCAGCTTGGGTACCTTGTGGTTGCCATTCACATATCCCCTAGACGGAGACCCCTGAGTAAGAAAAAATAAGTGTTAAAACATTAAAAAACGAATGTTAAAAAAAAGTTAAAAACTGAATGTTAAAACAGTAGAGTAGAGAATTGTAGAAAGGTATTAAAACTCATTCTTGTTTCTATATATTGAGTGCTTTTAGTCTTATTCCTACATATAACATCTAAGTAATAACCAGCAACTACAAAGTGTAAAGAAAAAAATATGTATTTTTACCACTTCTCAGAAAATAATTTGGAGTGTGAAGTACTTAAATACTAATGCTGAGCCAGATCCTAAGCCAATTCTTAAGGCTAGCTCACAACCGCCCAGTAAGGATATCCAGAACAACAATGGGAAGCAAAGCAGCACTCAACGTCTTGGTTCACAACAGCCCAGCAACAAGAACGGTGTGGCGGTTTTTTATACAATGTAGGCGATGAGCTCTTTATTTCAGGGTTATACTTACTTAGTGGGTAACACAAAGATAGTGAGGGCTAATGTTATTCCAATTAAAGTCTGTATTCCACCAAAATTAATTTTATTTATATTCAGATAGCATATGTTCTGATAATATCAGAAACTGTTCGGATGTCATCTTGATAAAGTTTTATTTTCTATATGACTTTCACGCAAAGTTCAAAATTATGTCACTTGTGACTATAAGTATCAGTTATTTCTTTCATTACATGATCTCTTATCATGTTGCTTGATATTCAATTTTAGGATCGTGGATTACCAACTCATTTCCTAATGGTATATCACGTACACACTATTACTCATGTGAAATTATACATCTTCACAGCCAGTCATTTATAATGGGACTATAGAGAGAAAATGTTCCTCATTTATTCCTCTTCGTTACCAACCATTGTCTTTTCTTTCTCCTTTTTCACGATTTTCACTCACAATCAATGCTGGTCACATACCATATTACCAAACAGTTTTGGATTCAATAATATATTTTACAAAAACAAAAAATGACATTCACATAACAGGAAATTAACGCATTATTGGTGGACACCGGTAAATATAATAAATACCAACATGAACCATCCTACTATTTCAAATTAAATTTCATGGGCACATAATTTCTCCTACAACGAGAAGCATATTATTGATCAGCTTATCCATAGAAAGTGGAGATCAATATTATGCACTGTGACTGCATTTGTTTCTAACTGACCAATGGTTTGTTTTCTAGCTTACAACTAGAGAGAGCTCTGGCAACTGTTTCATAGCACAGCCATCCTGAATAATTTCTACAGCAAAAGTCTAATACATACAATATGAATCTAATATGCTGTGCCTGGCAACAAGAACAGAAAGCTAAAACTTGGCCAAGTCTTCTTTCTCATTCTCAGGGTTGGGAAATCTTCCCATCTGTTGTGAATATTCCTATTTGAATACATGTACTTCAACTTTCTCATTCTAAACCTACATTTTAATGGCCAAATTTGAAGTGAGTGAAAAATATCACTGGTCAGTTACAAACAAATGATATACCAATGTGCCAAATTGACTTTCCACTTTGTTATAGATATGGCCAACAATATACATTTCTGTTTTGTTTCAGGGTATTGCGAACTCAAAATTTTGTAAGCCACTTTGCTTCCCTCTCAGGTTCCTAACCTGGACATTGCAACCAATCTTTGAACTCATTGTTGGTTACTGTACTTTAGAATGTTTACAATATTTTCCTTCTTTGCAGGTTTCTTCTTGAAATAATACATATATTTTAAAATAACCCTTTTACAATGTGGCTGCTAGACGTTTTTCAGATTTGCATAAGTTAGTTGTTGGGGGACAGAAAAATTGTTGGGCTCATGGGTGAAACAGTAACTAATAGGGGTATGTAAAAGTTGAAGCTAATTCATGAGGACCATTTCTAAGTCCTGCTTCCTTGCAGCTTTGTACAGTGTCATATATTGTGGGCTATCAAAGCTATCACCAAAGCCCATATCTAAAGTAAACTACATACATACATACATACATTTATGAAATTAATAAGTAATGTTGCTAATAATTGCATTACTAGTCAGTTTCCCCTCGTGAAGAATAAGTGCTTAGGATGAAGTATATCTTGTTTTCTACCATTTAACAGAGGGGAGAACAGGGCTTTGGTGGGTATGAATACGACTGGCTTAGAGTTGCAAGAAAGAGCGTGTTTTCATTATTGTATGACTTTTATTCTCCTCAACAGCTGTGTTAGTATCAGTATTATTTATTTCATAGTGTAAAGTGTACCAAGACCATTACTTGTACTAATTCTTCAAAATGGATGAACAATGTGTAATAAAATAATTAGTAAAACGACCACACTTGTGGTTGAAATACAAGGATAAGTTAGTGATAGTAAAATGGGGAAGGCCTACTCCAGCACTTGCACACTTGCAGTGTGAGCAGAAGGAAAAAATAGAAAATATATTTTAATATAAACAACTATGATAAGTATGTGTGGCTCACTGGTTCACGTGAATTAAATACACTTTATTGCTGGCCATGCTTGTTGTTTGCAACTGGGAGCCCTGAAATACAATAGGTTGTGCAATTTTAGCATATTTCATCACAGCTTTGGATAAGCATGAGATAACAATTTGAAATATAGGATTTGAAGAAATATGGTCATAAACTATGAGTGTTGCTAATGAAGAGGATGAAGAAAGGCCTAGAAAGAGAAATTGTTGTGAAGTAGAAACCCATTCTTTGTACTTAAGGATTTTCTGTGAAGTCCTGGACACATTAATAACTCAAACTAAATTCAGATTTGAATCACAGAAACAGTGGAAATTTCTGGTCATACTGGATTCTAAACATTTTGCAAGCTGCATAAAAGTTTTCCAACAAATGTATTATGTGAACCGAGAGATCCATGTTTACTATGTTGATATTATTCTTTCTTTGAAAAATGAACTGAAAGTGTTATATTCACTTCAAAAATGTTCTAACAAGTCTGTTCAAACCATTGCAAATTATATGAAACCAAATGGACTTGATGTTCACAGTGAAGTTTACAAACTATGTGAACTGATTTTAACATTTTCTTCCACTACTGCAAGTGCAGAAAGGACTTTTTCAGCCTTGAAACAAATAAAATCTTCATTTACAGGCAACACAACAATCATCTGAATAACTAGGCTTTTCTATTGGTGGAAAAAGACATTTGTTTCATTTAGAAGACACCATGAAGAATTGCTTTTTGATAGTGTGATCATGCAGTTTACCTGTAAATTAAGATGGCTGAAATTCATGTGTATAGGTATGTTAAAATTGTTCATTTTGCTTTTATAACTGTTGTTTAACTCGTTACAAGAAAAATTTATTTAAATGTATTATTCATGAAGTTAACATTTAGTCAACAACCCCTTATTGTCTGGATCTGGTAGGCCGAATCTTTTTTGTAGTGTTTAACGGCTGCTTTTACTACATATGTCGCCACAGATGGTGACACTGATGATACATGGAATGAAGATAGAGTACTAGTGGAATGAGATGGCAGAGGAAACTGGAGGAAACCCATCCCTGCACTGTTTTGACTGTCACAAATCCCACATGCAATCACCTGGGCCGCTTTGGTGAGAGCCGAATGGTCTAACCACTTGGTCATGTTGCGGCCATGGTAGGCCTAGTGATAGCCAAGTTCACAGTCACAGCATACGCAACTGGCTTTGTAGCAAGAGCACCTGTTCTCTAGCTGTGCAAGTTTTTAATTAGTCCTCTGTTTTCAAAAGCGCAAGTCTTTCTGAAATAGGATGTTTTCTATTATAAGCCTCTTTTCTACTCCTAGGCAAACAATGTTTCTTTCTTATTATATCATATTTTATTAATTTCATTGGTTAGACAGTGTCTTGTTTGGCAAAATGCTATTGTTTTGTGTGGGAAAACAAGAATACTATTTATTATTTCTGTGATTAGAAAGTGCCTTCACCTATGGTGCTACCACTTGTGCACTAACTGGTTCATTTCATTTTGTGTTTGCATGAGAAAATCTGGTGAATTTCGAACTGTATGTATGATTTTGTTGTACTGTCTCTGAAACTGAAGTCATAAGACACCTGCATCTTTGTCCATAAGGAGCCTCAAGATTTATGGCTTCCTGCCTTTTTGAAGTTTGTGTGAATTTTGTTGCTTTAATGTTTCATAAGTTCTTGCAACATACCTATATAATTTATTAATATTTCTTGATTTTATACCTTAAGTTACTTTAATTATTTCCTTTCCTACATGGATATTACATCAGATGCCCTTCAGATAAGGCATCAATTTTTCCACTAGTGAGAAAATTCATAGCTTTTCTGAATAATTCACCAGACCCCTCAACTAACAATGTGGTATGTCTTAAATTCAGCATGATAAGTCCTTAATTTGTTTGATGGAAACAGGGTCAAAATATTCATAGTAGTAAAATTGTGTACATACATGAACAAATATCAACATGTGAAAAATATAGATCAGATGAATCATCTGCCCTATTTTTTTAGAATTTATGCAACCAAATAAGAAGCCTGTGCGCCTTGTTCATCTTGACTGTACACTCCACACTTCTCATATGGGCATAGACACAAGGCAGCATAATGCCTCAGTGAAAAAGTCATTTAAGGGGTAAAAGATATTTGCAATGTAAATCCATTCCAAAAACATTGTACTCTTACACTGAGAATTTCACCACATTTCTACACATTTTATAAACTTTTTTAGAGTATACATTCTACACATACCTTCCCAAAACTCCTGTTGAATGAGCACCTATTGCAGTAGATCCACTTACAAAATAAATTAAAACAAATTGGTAGATCTTTGACGAGGGACAGTGATAGCTTATGGCCAATTAAAGACAGCCTACATTCATAATGGAGTTTTACAGTCACATCAACAAATGTTAAATAGTTTAATAATTCAATGTGTGCATAAATCACAACACTTGCTAGTTTATATAGCAACTGTAATAGCTTGAACCATGTTTGTCAATGAAGATAAAGCACCGAAGGAATCCTAAATTTGCACTATGGATTGTAACACACTGGTAAAGTTATGAAGCAATGGATAGTTCCTGCATACCTCAGTTACCATTCGTGTTTAAAAGGCTGGTCCTTACAGGGTTGTGGTTGAGCAGTTATTGCATTTTGGTCACATCAATGATTTGAGGACATGTGTTTGAGTCTACGATAATGGGTCAAAGTTTTTTTTAACCTCCATTTCACTTCTTTTGAGCAATGATAAGGTATTAGAAAACGAATTACATTAAACAGATGAAAATTTAGTTTGAGCACTTAGTTCATTAGTCAAGTACCTTTTGAACTCACCTTATTCTTACATGTGACTGTAAATGTGGCAGAATGTTAATAATATCATTTTTCTGTAGTTATCATATTTTGCTTTTTTCATTTCTGTTTATTATGTTCAAAGAAAATACAAAAAAATAAAACATTCCTCTAAGGAGGTTTGAGCTTACAAATGTCCATTCATGCCAGACTAACATCGAACCCACTTGATCACAAGCCTCTACTGACCTCTTTACTCTTTACCTGATTACCTTCCCCTTATGTAGGACTTACACCCTTAGGACCTACAAGCCAGTGCCTAGGGTCTGACACCTGTCGAGGAGCACAGGAACCTATGGACCGGAGAGAGTGAAGACCTGGAAGCAGGTGGTCAGCCCAACACCAGGTTTGATAGTGAGGAAGAGGATGATATGAAATGCAGGCAAAATAGATGATTGAAAAGGTGATAATGGAGCAATTGGTGGAATGAGTGATGGGGGAAACCGGAGAAAACCCACCCTGATGCTGCCTCATCCACCACGAATACCACATGCGGGTCCCTGGAATCGAACCCAGGCTGCCTAGATGGTAGGTGAATGATCTAACCACTCAGCCACAGTGCCACCTCTACTGACCTCTTTCACCCAAAACATTTAAGTATCAAGCTTGTTAGTCAACTAAAAGATATTTATGTTTTAGCCCTTGGCAGCTTATTTGTGTTCACGGAAATTTTTGTCATGGCTATCAGAGTAGGTCCAAGAATAATTAACTGTATTTGACACAATACAGCTACAAACAAATTCTGGCTTGACATCTGGAACAATATTTTCGAGTAAGACTATAATCTGTCGATTGCATAGATACGAAAAAATAGGGTCTTCTGATTCACCTGGTATATAGAAGACCCTCATTAATTCAAAGTTGAATAAACTGAAAACTTGGTTAACCTATACTAGATGTTCAGTCCCTGCCAAATTAAAGAGAAAATCTACCACTTAAAGTGAATTTCAAGTAATTTGTACTAAGAGTTAAAATTTGGTCCCCTCATTACATATTTCATACCTTATTCTTTGACTAAACAGAAGTTGTATAGTTGTGCTGTGCACTATGGTATTTTTTGTTGCACATTTCATATAATTTTTCCCACTACATATGTATTGTACTCTTAATTTCTCAACAATGGCTTGATTGCTTACATGCTGCTTGTGTCACCTCCACAGCATAAAACGCAAGGGCAGGGAAAGAGAGGGTTAGTCAGAAGATTGCACATGGCATGCAACTTGCAACAATGCAGAGAGTTCTCAGTCCCTGTTTGCTTGTATACAGTTAATGTCTCCGCCCCCTTTTGCATCTTCAGTTGCAAAGCACTACCGCAACAGAAATCTGTTCATAATGTTCTAATACTAAAACAAAGGCAGCAAATTTTACGTATAGTTGAAGTGGAGAAAAGATAGAACACTTTCAGAACCCTAAGTCTGCGTTCTCATTGATTGTGAGTTCAAGATGGAAAATAGATACAAGCCTCACAAGCTGTTCATTTAGCAACAGTGTCATGCATATTAGGCCAGCCAAACATGAAGTGGAGTATTTACAGTTTAAATAGTTCCAACACATGTATTCACAGAAAATTCCATTGTCTGACCTCCAAGAAAAGGCTCATGAAATCACCATGAAAGAGGAAATTGTGTTCTGAAGGCTGGCTATGGTGTTTTCAGAAGATATATAAAACTAGTGCTGTCAGTGTCTAAAGAGTCACATGAGGTAAACTAGGAGGATGCCAACAAATGGGCAAGGGAGTTTCAAACCAAGCTCACTTATCGTCCAAAAAAGGTGTCTAGTATGGATGAAGCAGGCATTTTCTATTACTTGATGTGTGGAAAAACATTACATATCATGGACAAAAAGTATAACAAAGGAAAACTCAGCAATGAGAGGAAGTGCATATATAGAAATTGTGAGGAAAAAACGGAGAGAACTTCAGGACGTAAACCCAGATTATATCAACTTAAAAACCCAATTTGAAGCCTTAAGAAATCAAGATGAAGAAGAAAAGTCTCTAGAAAGTACTGTAAATCACCAAATAAAGAAAGGAAATGAGGAGAAAAACTGGCAATATAAATTGAAAAATGCCAAATAGACTAAGCCACAGCAGGAGATGCAAGATGGGGAAAGAAGCAAGAAAACAGAAGAAAGAAGTGTGTGTGTGGTGACTCTATGATACAAAAAATGCAGTGCTAAACAGAAGTGATGCAATAGTGAAAATGTTCAGGGATATGAAGGCACAATATCTGTCAAATCTACTTGACCAAGAAGAAAAATTCAATCCCATAGCCGGTACCACTATTACCTTTGGGTAAGTGTGGTCAAATAAGTGGCCAATAAACTAGATTATTTTAGAATTTGGCCATAAGATATAAACATAAGTCAATGTTTTGCTCTAACTAGTTGTTCAGCGTTATTGCTTCTGAACAATATCTGAGGTACCACACATAGAAGTTTGCTCGGATTAATACGTAAGTTACACAGAATATTGACTGGTAATGATTTTATTCGTACTATGTGCATTATGTGTTTAGCGAGTATATATTGTTTATTTAGGAAAGATAACCATTATTTAGTGGTGGTAATCGGGGAGTGCTATTTTAACAGTTCATTAGGTTGTTCGTTCCCAAAAGAGTTCATCATTAGGGGAGTCTATTTCACTTTCATGCTATTCTATGTGAGTAAATATGTAGTATTTTAATCTCGCCAATTTTAAGCTTTATTAGTAAGTAGGGCCTCTAACATTTATTTGTAGAGGGGTCCCCAAAACCTGAGCTATGCCACTGATGAAAACTACTCTTTTAATTTAAATATTAAAATGCAATTTTTAATTTGTAAATATTCAAATGACCCCACCATTCCAGTTATGTCTTTGCAACCTGATATTGCTGACCTAGGCTGTGGCATTGGGCTTTTCGGTTCTGATTCTACCTCTAAAACATTGCCCACACACGGCTTGTGTGTTTAAAAACACCAACAGTATGTTTGTTGGCATAAAATAAATACTAATGAGTAATGGATATTATTATTTATTTATGCTAACAAGCTTATTGCTGGTGTTTTTAAACACACAAGGCATGTGTGGGCAATGTTTAAGAGGTTGAATCAGAAACTGAAAAATTCAATGCCATAGCCAGGATTTGAACCACAGATCTACCACTTATCGAGCGGCTGCTCTAACCATTAAGCTACCATGGCCGACATCCGGAAAATCCATGGTTCAAATTCCGGCTATGGCATTGAATTTTTCAGTTTCTGATTCAACCTCTTAGAGTAATGGATAGTTTCCCAAAGAGGTGCCAAAAATGTATGCATGGCAGATGTGGCCAATTTCGCCATCTCCTTTGATAAAGGTGCTAAGTAACGCCTTTAAAAATGTGTTTTAAAAATGCTGTATGGTTTCATCCACACTTTTCTATGATAGTGACAGATGGCAATGAGCGCTGAGAATGCAAAATGAAATTAATGCAAAATGAATGAAAGACAGGCATGAAGCCCGTTCAAACTTTTTGTGCTCTCCGAGTATAAGCAGTATTGGTTTATAACTGCAGTATACAATCTCATATGGCACTCCCAAATATTGCCCTTACACATGCAAACTGTGTAAAACAGTAGAAACTGGCATTTTACTTGGAAAATATATTGCCATGACTTGGGGGTTTTGGGTTTACTTTTGCATAGGTTCATGGCAGGGGAAACAGGTTCAGATGGTAGCAAATAGGAAACAAAATGGGAACTGCATAGATAGCAGGAATTGCCCAGAAAAATACAAGATGAGGCTCTTTCCTAATAAATGTAATTTACAAATTACTCCTCATATCTATAAAGGTTACATACCTTAATTCAGTTGCAGTATGTGCCTACATTGTAGATAATTATACTGTCCTTGTGACACTAGCAAACTGTCCCTGTGACTAATGGATGCTATGACAAATAAGGCTGTTGTAACATGCTCATTTCGCTCAGCCTCACTTCCCATGTACACATAGTACACCCGTTCAAAGGAACCAATGATAATTCACATAAAAGTACTGATCATTAAAAGGAACAAGTAATTTCTGGAATATTCTATGCTAGCTATGTTCTAGCTCATTCAATGACATCATGCCTTGGATTTTGCAATCTTATGTGTCTCCTAACAAGATTAATGCAACAATGTACCATAAAATAGTTCATCCACAAAGTTAATGAAAATATGTAACACCTAAATTCTATAACTACCACAATATAACGCAAATATTTTCCTCTGTCGTTGTTATCCTTAAGTTATTTTTATAACTTAATGTCCTTATTTGTATTCTGTTCTAGTGGGTAGCCCAATAGAAGTGAAGAGAATTCCTGAACCAACAGAGGAGGATATTGCTTCATTGCATCAAGTGTTTACACAAGCATTAATTGAATTATTTGAAACACACAAATGCAAGTATTTGAAAAATGCTGAATCCCTTCAGTTGGTGATTGAATGAAAGGCTGAGTGAAAAGGCTGAAAGGAGATTGAATTCATTACCTATGTGCCATAAGTTTGTTATATATAAAGGTGATAAATTTGAACTCAATGTAAATAAAATGTATTTAATTACCACATTCCTTTTGTAGAAATGTAAATTAAAAATGTAAAAACAACTTTTATTGGGGGCTGACAATATAGAATATAACCAATAAATTTGTTATACTGAATCTTGCGATTCATTTTTTTTATATAGGTGAATGACATAAATAACCCCTGGAAAGCTCAAAAGACATAGAAAGTAATTGTGTCAAAGTGTCAGATTTTTGTTTTTTTCTCAGATGGTGCAAGAAATTATTCAGCACTTAATCTTAAATGTCAGCCAGTTACAAAGGCAATTATTTGTTCAATGGTTAGGTTTTTTGCCATTTAAGGATCCAGAAGGTAAGGACCATGTTATGGTACAGTGCAGTTTCATCTAAAATTTAGCTCTGTTTGGAATTGTTTTGGATTTGAATAATAAAGGTTTTGTATTTTAAAAGTGTAGACTTCTTTGCAGGTTTTCAGATTGTCTTCTAAAACATATGCCTGTTTTTATATGGTGGTGATAATCACATTTGCATGCCATAAAAAGGATACAGCCCTCAGGCTGTGGAGATGATTACAATCAAGAATCATTCCAGAAGACAATGAAAGGACATTTGAAATATGTGAACACTTGAAGAGAAATCCTAATAACTTATGAATATTACCAGAGGAACCTTAGTTTTGTGTAACAAAAAAGCTAATATAATTTCCTAAACAATTGTATTCCATTTCTTTAGTTTTAAATTTCTTTAAATTTCGAATTTATATGTTAAAACAACAAAAAATGGTATCAATATCTTGAAAATCCACAAATCTGTTTCAGAGATCAATGTAAAAGACCATGCAGGAAGTTTCATTCCTAATATATTGCGAATGATGAAATATGTTTTTCAGTATGTAGTAAAAGAAGTTAAAGTAGAAGTTGAAAAATAAACCTAACATTTTGATACTATGGACTTAATACTGAAATAGCACACATTTCTGTCCTCATTTCTAAAAGCTCCAGGTGAAACAAAAAAAGTGCTGAGATTAATAATTCACTTGAAAAGTATGCAAAATATAATTTAAATTCTATACTTTTATATACATAATTCCACTTTGTGATAATGTGAAGGACCTAGCAGTATAGAACTATGGCACAAGAATACTGTTTTTCTGACTACAAGCATGCACACATACATATGGCAGAAAGAAAAACTGGGCTGCTAACAGTATCCAGAATCTTTTATACACCGTCTTTTAAAATGATGGTAAAAAACCAGTTGAAATCTACGAAAAATGAAAAACATAAAAAAAATGTTAATTCTTTAGGGAATGATGAGGTTAATTTCATACCATGAAATCCTTTCCATTATTTACCTTCATTCCATATCCTTATCTTTCAGGTATGCTTCCAGGCATGTGGTGTGTGG
The DNA here is from genome assembly GCA_030765045.1 of Tenodera sinensis. Taxonomy (NCBI): domain Eukaryota; kingdom Metazoa; phylum Arthropoda; class Insecta; order Mantodea; family Mantidae; genus Tenodera; species Tenodera sinensis. The sequence continues at coordinate 113,756,250 of CM060964.1, forward strand.
CAGTGACAGACAGATAGCACAGATATTTGCACGTTGTAACTGCTGTTCTTGGTGCTAGGTGGCATTGTGTGGTCATTGTCGTCTCGTGGGGGGGTGGGGGGACACTTATACAACACCAAACCTGCAGGATGGTGCCTGCTTGGTGAGGCCTGGTGCTCTTGTTAGGGATTTCTGCATGTCTCTATGATTGATCTACCTGCAACCCTGTGGCATTCTGCAGTTGCTTCACTTCATCCCTCCTTCCTGTGGAGTGTTGGACACAATAGATCTTTGCGGAGGTCTCAGGGCATGAGGTGTGCATATACCCTTTACCCTTTTGAAAGTATTTTGCACAACCAAAATAAATTGTTGTCTTGAATTTAAAGACAATTTTTCCTGAAAAGTTATGAAAAAGGCTATATTTCCACTAAAATAGTTCAGACAGGTACTTTCATCGCTTGTATATATTATGTTTCCTGCAGATTGAAAAACAGAACTGTTGCAATACAAAATGACAGTCCTGTTTATGTTCAGTTAAGCATTTTGGGTGAATAAAGTTCAACAACTCTATAAGTGTATTCATGTTATCCTAATTTATGTTTATACATAATATAACCAATTTCTCTATACTATAGCTAGTAGGTAGAGGAAGTACTGCATTCCACCGAAAACTTTAATATTGAGATTTAAATGGAAACACGTTTTGAGGCCCCCAGAACCCAGAGAAAGCATTTTTAGATAAAAGGATCTCTGTCTGTGAAAAATATGACTCAAAATGTTGCATAAATACAAAACACAATACACAAAATCAGTATCTTCCAAACATGCACCACTTAAGTTTTTTAAGAAAGTGGCTCGCATTAAAGTAGGTACATACCACTTACATGGAACTTTTTTGTTTTTGATTCTTTTAATTGAATTAAAATATCATATACTTAAAATAAATTCATGTAAATTATATGTATATTTTTGAATGTGCTGGGAATAGCCTGTGAAGTCCTTCATACAAAAAGGTTCATTTACTTGTTTGTGCATATAGTTTTTTTTTTTTTTTCTCTTGTTTTTTGTTTGAGGGCATCAGCCATTTCCGAGATATCCATTGTTACTGGCTTGAATCTTTCAATAACTTTATAACTGTTTTAAACTACAGTCTCCATTAAATTGCTTCTCATGAGGTCATGGAAAAAGTATGGAACTTGGATACCAGCATATAGCAATGCACTTTGAAACATTTGACCATCACTTCAGTTATCTGTGTTCACCTTGTACCTACATCGAAATGTGTAAGAATAAAGCTGTTTCAGCAAATGTTTACTGTGGTTAGTATGAAGCAGATAAAAAAAATAAGCTTTTGTAAGAGTAGCGTGTATAATATATATAAAAATAAATGGTAGCGAGTAGAAAAATTATCGTGAATGTAACATTAGAATTTTTGTTAACTCAGCGGTGTCTGTCATGGTATTTGACTAGCAGAATCAAGTCTGCTATTCTCATTTTATTTTCCCCTCATATCTGCCAAGTGTGCATGGGGATAATTCAATAATTCCACTACTGTTCTTGCAAACATTTATTTACCCATGGATTAAATAAAGCTTACCATACACAATGGATACTGAGTTTAGTAAACACTAGAGATGGCACAATACAACTATTCTTGATTATTGCATACCAATACTGATGTTTGAATTCTGGTATTTTGTACTATGTTTATTAAAGAGAAAGATCTTAGCCATTAGCTTGTTCACAAAATTATTATGACATGTATATTGTATAAAATGTGTAACCAGATGAAACAGGCTTGTTTTAATTTATGCCAATAGCAACTTTTTTTCATTTTAATAAAACTATAGGATATGTAATCCCTGACTGTCAAAGCTAATGGCAATAAGTTTAAAAATCAAATTTCTTTGTTTACTTTCTTATAAAATGTATACTGAATATGATGTTGCTGAAGATATGTTGCTTCATAGTTTCAGATGTGTCAATGTCAAATTCTAACAGCAGTGAGGAATCCATACATTGTTTTTTCAATGGAGAACCTGTGTATATGTAAAATTCTGCTTTAAATTTGGTGTATTGTGTGTCCTACCGCTGTGCAAAAAAATATAGGGTGTCCCAATAAGAACACTGGATTTGAAATGCTCACCATTGTCTTGCCATAGTAGGTACCGGTGTCAGCCTTTTTATTTTCTGGTTTTGTTGTGATTACTTTTTATGGAGCACTTTACTATTCAACAAAGAGTTTTGATTGACAAATCCATTACTGGAATTGTGAATGTTATGCACAGTCTGTTCAAAGACTTTGTGCAATCCTCAGCTGTAATAATGCAGGTACAGCCATAGAAAAAATGATTGAGCACATTAGGAGAGCAGAATATTTCGAAGTCCCACATTGTGTTGCAGCACAATTTACACAAGTGGATATTTTCAACATGCAGCTGAGTTTATTTATAGTCTGTTCCATATGTTATTGTCTGTCAGACACACAAATAGGCTGTGCCTTGAATCACTACTCACATTTGTATTTGCTCCTGATAAAGGAAGGGGCAGTGTAGTAAACTGCCTATGTGTGTGTCTAACACATAACATATGGAACAGAGACTATCAATAAACTCAGGCTGCATATTGGAAATACTGATTTGTGCAAACTGTGCTGCAACATGATGTGGGACTTAAAACTATTTTTCTAATGTGCTCAATCATTTTTACCATGGTTGTACCTAGTTAGACAACTGGTGAGGAAATTTGTGACAATAGGGTCCACTGCAAACCTTCCCACATATGAACATCCTCATCATACACAGTCTCTTTAGAATACTGCCATTGTGAGAGTTCCTATTCAAAAGATGGAGAATTAATTGTTCTTTCACACTAGCAGTGTATAGGACAAAGTTTGGAGATGTAGAATCAAACTGAAAAATTCAATGCCATAGCCAAGATTTGAATGATGGAACTTACGGTCTCCATTCTGTTGCTCTAATCACTGAGCTACCATGGAAACATGCTGGTTTACTGCATGTGGTTTACTGAGGGAAATGAGTTGGTTGGAAAGTTCTTCCCGGTGTGTTGCCATGGTAGCTCAGTGGTTAGAGCAACCAAACACACTGGAAGATCCATTGTTCTAATTCCTCCTATGCTATTCAATTTTTTACCAATTTTACCTTTCCGCTGTTCAAAAGAGTCCAAGAAAATCCATTTGACGTTCACAGCAGCTTCAAGAAGCTCCTTTGCAAGAGATCTGCACATGCCTGGATACAAAATTTAGTTAACACCACAACTGAAGCCATTAAATCTTGTGCAACGATAGTTTATTCAATGAGTTTTTGAGAGGTAACTTGTGGACCATAACTTTACAAACAAAATTATATTTAGTGACAAAGTGGATTTTCTTATGGCTAGCTTTGTAAATAAGAAAAATTGCCACTTTTGGGAACAGAAAATCCTAATACAATTATGGAAAGTGAATTGCACCTGCAGTGAGTCACTGTTTGGCATGGACTTTGGGCTGATGGTAGGATAGGCCATACATTTTTGTGGTTGATGATGGAAACGCAATGACAGTGGACAAATAATATTGCTGATATATGGATAATAGTTCCTTATTTGGTATTGAACAATTTTTCCAATAGAACGGTGCTAGCTGCTGCACTGGAAATTTAATATGTCAATAGTCAAATTGAGCAGCTTTGTGTAAAAACTTTACAAATTTCATAGACAGAGTAACTAGCTGCAGAGGAAGACCTGATGGTCATATGCTAGATACTTTTCAAACATAAATTGGAATACATGTCCCCTGTATTAATATAAAGGTAAATAAAATTTCATGAAAATAAAATGTGTTTTGAATTTGTTTAAATCCAGCATTATTGGGACATTCTTTATATTCCTGAATATTTTAAACACAGCATCCATAAAAATACTGTTATGTTTTATGTAATATTGCTGCTGTATGTGAGGAGGATTGGAATAAAATGTACAAAGTGCACTTTGAGCAAAATGCTTTCTGATACAATTTTCCCCTATTCCACTAGAACTGAATTGATCTATGCAGTCCAAATGTGTCAAATAGCACTCCTTCCTATCATACAATGGCTTTGAAATTTAGAGTTCAGTTCAGTAAATGGTTAGTCAACCAAGATGAGTGGAACAAAGTCCACCATTTTATAAAGGTGAAGAATTGTGTATGAGGGATTGTGAACATACATGCCTTTTGCTGCCGTGTTTACATTCTGTGGAACCAGAAATGCACATTTTGCTGCCAAAAAATTTTAGATTTTGCTTCCTTGGGTCTTGTTAGCAATATCACAAGATGCTAAATTAATGAACAAAGGAAACAAATGTTCTTACTTGAAGGTCTGATGAAGCTGTGTCAAGAGAGCATCAATAGTAGAGTTGCTAAAGCATGGTAAAGGAAATGATTGTTGCATGGAACAGTAGAGGTAGTAGAAAGAGAACAGAAATGCAAGAAACAAAGAGAAGCAAAGAAAAAAAGTTTGGCAAACTGTTCGTGTTGTCATTAAAATGTACTCATGATATTACTCTCATATGAGGGACTTTCAGAAATGATTTATAATTGTGTTGTTTAAAAAATGCTGTTCCATCTACAAGCACGTCCTCTCGTAGGAAGATGAACTGATGCTAGTATACCATGCAGACACTAGATGGTAGCTGTGAACAGCGTATAGTGGAAGAACAGTGCTGGTTTGTTGTTAAGTAGGGAAAGCCATGGACAAAGATGGACTGCATGGTTTTTGTGGAAGGAAAGAGTCAAAAAATGTGTGAAAAAGGTGTGTGGACATTGCATTCCACAGGACTTGATACAGGCGCACAAGGAGAGCAGAGAGGTCTGTTGTCGACTATTGGAAATGGAGAGTGAAGATCCAGATCTTTTGGAGACACTAGTGATGAATCACTACCAGATACTGAGAAAAAGATCTGTTCAATAACATGAAGGGCGCACTGCAAGGTAAAATTTGGGGCATCAGTAAGGAATCGCAGGCAGCTGTCCACGACTGGGTGCATAGTATCCCCAAACATTGGTTCTGTGTTGCAACAATAAAGTTCCCAGGAAGTTGGCAGAAGTGTATTGACATTGGTGGGGAGTATATTGAGACATCCTATGTACATTGAATCATTTTTATAGATAAATAAGGTATAAAAAGCAATTAGTATAAATCATTTCCAAACACCTCTCATATAAATGAATGCAGTACAATGCCTGCAAAGAAAACTGAGATGACTGTTGTCTTTCATGATAGTTTTAAAAAAAGTATATTTATTAAGTTGTCTTTTCTTGTGTTATCTTTCAGACACAGTGACGAAGATCCGAACCTAATGAACTTTTTGACATTGCTCTAAATCATTCACATTTTCAGTGAAATATTGAGTTACTATAGAGTGTATGCCACAGATCTGGTCTTTAACACTCTGAAACAGTCATCAAAGAAAGGAGAAGTATGTTGACACACTCTTACAGAAAAGGTGTGGGAGTGAGTGGAGATGTTTTATGTGAAGATTGTGAATGAGTCTGCATCGTGTAGCACAAACCAGAAAAAAGAAGAATGTGACTATTTCATGGAAGAAATGAGCATTGTTTAAATGCAGAAATACAGTTGTGTTCATTGAAAGAAATATTGAGATAAATGTATGCATAAAAAAAGCGACAACTGAAATTTAAAGGCTCACATCAAGTACTGTAATTTTACAAATTCATCTCTATCATCTGAAGAAGCGAAGTCAAGTGGCTAATGGTGTAATTGTTGGAGTCAAATCAGAGTTAAGTTGTAAATTTAATATGATTAAGGAAATGAATGAGCAAGACAAATCGGAAATTACACAAATAAGTGTATATAAAAATGATGCTAAATACACTGTTTACTCAGTTTACAGCCCACCTGGTAATCAGAATCTAAATATGAATATAATAGAACCAAAGAAGAAAATGTTTATTCTAGGAGATTTTGATGCTCATTCAAAACAATAGGGATATAAAGATGTAGATGCAGCAGGGAAGATAGTACAAAGTTTTATAAACACTAAACAGGTACAGTTGATATATCAAGATGCAGACCCTAACACATACAGACGAGTACATTACACAGGAAACTCCACTAACCCAGACCTTACAATAGTGTCAGATGACCAAATTAGCAACACAAGAAGATGGAGAAAGTGGACATAGAGATATACTTACATTTACTGATACTAAAGAACATTGCCCAAATATTGAAAAACAATATACTTGGAATTTTAAAAGAGCTAATTGCTATAAATATAGAAAATATAAACCTTTTTGGAGCAAGAAATTGGAAATACTAAAAGCTGAAAGAAATAGTGCTAGAGATCTAGCTCAAAACACTAAAAATAACGAAGATACAATTGAACAGAGAAAAAAAGACGCTACTTATAGAAGAGAATTAGTTGTATCCAAACGACAATGTTATGATAAATTCTTATCTGGTCTGGATTACAGAACTAATAGCACCAAACTATCTAAGCATATCAACAATGTAAGTGGAAAGTATGCCAATAGTAACAAAAGCACATATACTAAAAAAGGTAACAAAACAATATACAATAGCAAAGATATAGCCAATGAATTTACTCAAAATTATAAGAAAGTTAATATACTAGAAAAACATTTGGTAAAAGATAACAGCATTAAAGAAATCTAACATAATAGAAATAAAAGGAATACAAAGCTCCATTTGGAAGAATTAGAACAGGCAATGAAGACATTAAAAAACAAAAAACAACCAGGACCAGATCTTATACATCCGGGGTATATTAAAAATTTAGAAATAAGAGCTAAATAAACATTATTAGAAATTATTAATAAGATATGGTATGAACAAGAGAATATGCCATCAAACTGCTGCAAAGCGCTAGTAATAACAATTCTGAAACCAGGAAAACCTACAAATGAAACAAAAAGTTACAGACCCAAATCATTAACTTCAATTCTGGCAAAAATAGCTGATAAAATGGCTCTCAATAGATTAATGTACTATCTAGAAGCAAAAAAACCATAGCAAATGAGCAGGCTGGATTTAGAAGACAATACTTGACTGTTCATCAAGTAGCCAGAGTAGTAGAAGATGTGAAAAATAAACTACCTAACAATATGTCAGTAGATCAGTATTTTTAGATTTTCAAACAGCATTTGATCTTTTATGGAAGGAGATGCTAATTAAAAAACAAATTTAAATGAACTGCCCAAAAAATATAATTACATGGTATAAAAAATTTCTTCAACAAAAATGGATTGCAGTCAAATGGAAGAACACAATATCCAAATACACTCAACTTAAAACTGGAGTAGCACAGGATACAGTATCCAGTCCTATACTATTTAATATATATAAATGATCTGCCAAAGTTTATAAAAAAAATGAAATAAACAGTGCAATGTATGCAGATGACGTAGTTATATGGATGGCTGAAAAAACAAACAACAAGAACCTGTACACCAGATTAGAAAAAAAATAAAAAATGTGTTACTTAAATTAACTAAAATTAAATTTGTCCATTATTGTAGAAAAAACTAAATATCAAGTCTGCACCATGAAACATTTTGATGACAGACAAAAACAGCTTAAAACTTGAAATCAATGGAAAACAAATGGAATATGCTGAAGAAATTAAATATTTGGGAGTTGCACTTGATAGAAAATTAAAAATTAATGGCCACGTACAAAATGTCACATAAAAGAAGTAACATATTGAAGAGATTAGCTGAATCTAAATGGAGCAGTTCAATAGAAGTTTTAAATAAAACATATAACAACTACATAAAACCAGTATTAAAACGTGGATATGGAGTACTTTTAAGTGCAGCTGAAGACAAAATTAATAAAATTGAAAGGTGTCAAAATCAGTGTTTAAGATTGATAACAGGAGCTGTGAAAACAACACCAGTTTGCACTTCTTGCTGGAACAAATAATAACCCAATTAAAGCTAACATTGAAACACAAGCCACACAACTATATGTAAAATTGAAAACATACCCAAGTAAACATCAATGGTTTCAACAACTACCTAGAGAATGTAAGCTAAAAACACAGATCACAAACAAATATTTTTTAGAGACAGAACAACTGAATAAATTAGAAGACTCACCAGAATTATACAGAATTGCTACAATTGAACATCTACATAATCAATTCTCTGAAACAGAGTGGCTCACAGTTTATACAGATGGTTCTGCAGATAAATTGAGAAATAATGTGGGAGGTGGTATATATATTGTAAATACTTTCACATTATTTTACATTGTCTAGACTATCCACAAATTTTGAAGGTGAAGTAGTTGCAATAGAACAAGCATTAGAACAGACACACTGTAGGACTGATATAAAAGAAAATAAAGGAGTTGTTCTCACAGACTCAGTTTCTGCCATTCAAGCAATTGAACAATATGATAGACCATGTGAATCTTATAATATTAAGAATATAAGATCTTTTTATAGATTATTCCAAACAAAACTTCAAGAGATAATATTACAGTGGATACCAGCACATGTGGCAGTGATTGATAACAAGACTGCAGACTGTCTAGCCAGAAAGGGTGCAGTGTTACACTCAAAACCTATAGTGTTGTGGATTATATGCAAAACTAAAAAATGTCAAAATTAGTATAGAACAAAACTACCAACATAATATTCAAAAGGAAATTTCCAATAAAAATTACTCAAACAAAAGAAATAGTACAAAAAATAAAAAATTTCCAAAGGAAAAAAGCAGTTGCTCACTTCAAATTAGCCACTGGATATAACTTTGGCAGAACATCTGCACAGGTTTGGTTTTATAAGTGACAAGATCTGCAATGCTGAACACCTACTGGAATGCCCAGAATTGAGGAAAGCTGCACCAAATGGGAAGATACATTATTTATATTGGCTGGCTAGGGAAAAATTGATGGATCAAAATCCTGCACATTAGATCAACAATACAAAAGTGCTTTGGTAAATGGAATTGAATTTGTTTATTAAAATATCATTCAATATAATATTTTGGTCATTTTTACTTAATACTCATGATATTTTCAGCATAATTGGTACAAAATACACTAACACCTAAACAGTTTTTCATAATCAATGTGGTAATTAACAAAAAAATTATTTTGATCATGACATTATTTAGGAAGGTGGCATTTGCACTACAGTTAGGTATGAAGAGCTTTTAAAGGTGCTGGTAAGTGTAGGAGGTCTCAATTTTCCTTCTCTCCCGAAAAATTTGTTATTATGGACTCAGCGCTGTTTGTTTTGATGCTTCTAATGATTTAGTACACTTAATGAAATGAGATGTTTTATCTGTATTCATTCTATATGATACACTTAGATGGCTTTATCAGCTTCATTAATAACTCAGTTAATGCTGCAAGTTACATGAAAAACTTTGCCCTTCTCAACTGGTTTTGTCTTCATTGGGATATAGCACCTGATGGAATGTTACTTCGATTCGCCTACAAAATAAATAGTCATGCGCAGGGACCAATAATGATAAATTGAAGAATACTCCTTTATTCTTGTTTAGTTTCAAGTCAAATGCCAATAATGGCTTTCTGAAACTGAATTGTAAAAATTAAAAAATTTTACAAACACTTTTTGGAAAATCTATTTCAAAGTATTATTCATAATTTGATGCATAGTCTCAAAGTGTAAAGTTCCATCCACTATGAATACTCTGCAAAATTGGAAAAGTTCTACCCTTGCTAAAACCATTTTTGAAATTCGTGCTTATTGACCAAAAGACAAATGATTTTCAGCATGATCACTTCCATGAGAGGGAAATAAAAAAAAAAGGTTGTGCTTGCTAGAAAATACTTCTATACCTCTCAAATATATAGTTGGCAAATTGGAAAATCAGATATTGTAAGAATGACACCATTAACCTTTACATTACCAAGGGGGCAGGGGAGGGGTGGAGGGCTACTTTATGTTCCACCTCCTGTAATTTCTTTTTCATTTTCTCTTTTAATTTCTTTATACAAGGCACGCAGTTAATAGTTATTGTCAATCATTGTTCCTACTACTGAATTGTGTATTTGTTTCAAATTTTTCGTTGTTAGTCTTTTTGAGAAACAAATGTCAAGGTGGTCATAAAGTACTGCCCCGTTGGTATAATGTGATTCATGTTAAAAAGTAGAAAGGAATAGTTAAACAATGTTAAATGTTACCTTTATAAACATGGTAAGATATAGTACCCAATTTTAAAGTAAATTTGTTTTAAAAATTGCTGACATATCTTGGTACCAGTAGGAGTCACCTCCATTGGTAGTATAAGCTCTGTAATAAGGATTGGCATAATATCTAATGTAATTCATGTAAAAAAGAAATAAGTAATAGTTAAACAGTGTTATATATTACCTTTATAAACATGGGAACATATAATACCCCATTTTAAAATAAATTTGTTTGAAAAATTGCTCAGACATTTTGTTACTAGTGGTGGTGGTTAGCGTGTCTGACTCACATTCAAGAGGTCTAGAGTTCGAATCTCTCTTAGGGTAATTTATCTGGATAAGGTTTTTTTCCCAAGGTTTTACCTTACCCTGAGAAGACAAATGTCAGGTAACTTAAAGCTCTATGGACCTCGGGCTCATTTGAGTATCATTTCACCCGTTTCAGTCACTCACCGTTTGATATCATATTATGTTGGAGGATGTCAACACAAAAAAAAAAAAAGAGAAGAAAAGAAAATGAAATAAGGCTTGGCAATGCTTGGGTTAAAAAGACATTCTTCAGTTGAATAAGAAAAGAATGAAAAACTAGTAGGAAACCAAGGGAAAGTAAAGTGATGTGCGATGTAGTACACTCACATCTTTCCAAAATTGTAAAATCAACCAACTTGAACATGACAAATATCTATAGCATTTTAAACATTGACAGCCACGCCAAAAACGCACACACACACGCACGCACGCACACGCACGCACGCGCACACACGCGCACACACGCGCACACACACGCGCACACACGCGCGCGCGCACGCACACACGCACACACACACACGCACTCACGCACACACACACACACGCACACACGCACACACACACACACACACACACACACACACACACACACACACACACACACACACTGGGCCACTGACAACAAAATAGAATTTAACGAAAAGAAGTCGAAGACTCTAGCCATATCAAGAAAGCGAACGGACAATTGGGACGTCAATATCTACTTAAACAACAAGAAGCTTAACCAAACTGAAGAAATGAAATACTTGGGCATATGGTTTGACAGTAAGTTTAACTTCAATGCACACATAGACCACACTGCAGGAAAATCAATCACACTCATCCACATGTTATCACGGACAGCTAAACTACAATGGGGATTAGGACACAAAGCACTAAAAACAATATACGAAGGAGCTATAGTCCCAATAATGACATATGGCTCACCAGTGTGGATAGACGCTTTAAGAAAAATAAAAAATCTAACAAAATATAAAAGGATTGATTAATATAAAAACTGCTAAAGCCTACCGAACTCTCTCATACGAGGCATCATGCGTAGTAGCAGGCGTTCCACCCCTACAAATAACCATAGAACAATATGTAAGAACCTACCTGGCAACAAAAGTCAACAATCAAGAATATGACGCACCGCTGGAAGTCAGGTATTGGAGACACCCTGCGGAAATACCAATAATAGATGAGGTAGATAACAACAATGAATATGCAGTTGAAATGTACACCGATGGTAGCAAAACTGGTGATAAAGTTGGGGCAGCAGGGATCATCTTCATCCATGGCAACCTGGCATACAAATTAAAGTTCAAGTTGCATCCACGATGCCCGAATAACCAGGCTGAACAACTGGCAATATTAAAAACACTTAAAAAACTAGATGAGCTTGGATATGGAGAATGCGATGAAAAACGAGCTGCATTATTCACAGACAGTAAGATAACTCTAGATCTGCTCAGGAGCAACATGAAACATAACCAGCTGATAGAAGCAATCAAAACCAAAATCCTTGAACTTTCAAAATCAAAGTGGACACTACATTTCGGCTGGGTGAAAGGACATGCGGGAATACACGGAAATGAACTTGTGGACAGACTAGCAAAACAAGCTGCCGCGGAAGACACTGAAATAATATATGACAAAGTATCAAAAGAAGCAATAGTAACTAGAGAGAAAGAAACTGCACTCGAAGAATGGCAACAACAATGGACAGCATCAAGGAAAGGAGCAGTAACCAAAGAATATTTCCCATCCGTGAGAAGAAGATTAAAGCAACGGTTACCAATATCTCCGGAGTTCACAGCAATGATAACAGGACATGGAAAGCTAAGATCATATCGCCACAGGTTTGGATTTTTAGATAACCCAATGTGCAAATGTGAAGAAGAGGACCAAACAGTAAACCACATTATATTTCGATGCAAAATACTAAACAACCAGAGAAACGCAATGATTAGGAAGATACAAAGTAAAGGTGCTACTTGGCCCATAAACAAAGAAGAACTTGGAAACAATTTCATACAACCTTTCGTTAACTTCATTAATGCTATACAATTCACAGAAATAGAATGACTTAAGTTCAAATATATATAATTTCTACTCCTTACCAAAATTGCAATCAGTATCATTGTCCAAACACAGTTCAATACTCTACTGCTGTTACAAGTATAATAATATTTGCCTTTCACTATATGATAAGTACCAGATTTATGATTTTGTAAATGTTCAAATAGAACATCACCAACATGTACTTGTATATAAAATGTAAATTGTATGTAAATAAATAAATTCAAGCATGTAGTATTCATATGGAATGGGGCATGCATTTAAACACACACACACACACACACACACACACACACACACACACACACACACACACACACACACACACACACACACACACACACACACACACACACACACACACACAGAGAGAGAGAGAGAGAGAGAGAGAGAGAGATAAACACACACGGAGACACAGAGCGAGAGAGACACACACACAGAGACACACACAGACACACACACACACACACACACACTAAGAAACACAAGAGAGAGAGACAGACCGACACACACACAGAGGGAGAGAGAGAGACACACACACACAGAGACACAGACACACACACACACACACACACACACACACACAGAGACACAGACACACACACAGACAGACAGACAGACACACACACACACACCAAGAAACAGAGAGAGAGAGAGACAGACAGACCGACACACACACAGAAACACAGAGAGAGGCACACACACAAAAAGACACACACACACACACACAGAGAGAGAGAGACACACACAGAGAGACAGAGAGAGGCACAGAGAGAAACAGAGAGAGATAGGAGAGAGGCAGTGAGAGAGATACAGACAGTGACAGAGACAGGGAGAGACACAGAGAGGGACACACAGAGGGAGAGACAGAGAGAGAGACACAGAGAGAGACAGAGAGAGATAGTGAGAGAGACAGTGAGAGAGACAGAGAGAGAGACACAGAGAGGGACAGGGAGAGACACAGAGAGAGACACAGTCAGAGAGAGAGAGACAGAGAGACACACACAGAGACCGAGAGAGACAGTGAGAGACAGGGAGAGAGTGAGAGAGAGAGAACGAGAGATTGAGATAGAGAGAGAGGGACACTGAGAGAGAGACAGAGAGATTGAGTGAGGTACAGAGTGATACACACAGAGAGAGACACACAGAGAAAGACAGAGAGAGAGCGAGAGATAGACAGAGGGAGACAGATAGAGACAGAGAGAGGGACACACAGAGAGAAACAGAGAGAGGTAAAGAGAGAGTGACAGAGAGAGACACACAGAGAGATGCAGAGAGAGACAGAGAGAGATACACATGGAGAGAGAGACACAGAGAGAGACAGAGATATAGAGAGGTATACACGGGGAGAGAGACACAGGGAGAGAGGCATAGAGAGACACAGAGAGTGAGAGAGAGGCACAGAGATGGAAGGGTAAGCTAGAGGGGAGAGAGGTAGGGGAGAGAGAGGAAGCGTTAGAGAGAGCGAGAGAGAGAGACAGACACACACACACACCAAGAAAAGGTACAAAATTAAAGAAAGTAAAGTACACTGTGGAAGATACAGTTGAACCAGATTTATGCATATGTCAAGGGTGAGAGGGAAGATTACTTGTAACTCGGAAATACAACTGAGATTTTGATAGTGCATCACATTTTTTTAAAGAAAAAAGGAATTCAATGAGCCTACTTGTGTAAAATCTTACAAACAACTAAGATATGTATGAAGAAAACATTATTTTGAACCTGGTCCTGTAGAAATCAGTTAATTTGGCTGGTTTCACTTTTCTTGATTAAGTGAATACATTTTGTTACTGATGACTATACATAGTATGGTATAAGTAATTCCTAAGTCTGAGCAATTTTGGTTTTGTGCGGACTAAGTTCCACCACTTGTATGAATGTTACTTTCTTATCTAGTGCGTACCATTTTCTTTTTCTGTTCTCCATGGCTGATTAAAAGCAACTCAGAACTGAAAGACAAAACTGTTGTTCAACAGTAAACAACAGATACCAAAAATGTTAATGTTTACTCTTTGTGTGTTGCCACTACATTGTATTGCCGAAAGTTGTCCTCTCAGGTTGGGCCTTTATCAACAGAAATAAGGAAAATATGCCTCGAGTTTCTTTTAAGATAACGAATGCAGTATGCTCAGTATAATTCCAGAAAACTCAGTTGTATTTCACTGAAATTTAATACATATAACTGCGAATTACGTATCAATGAATTACATATAAATGAGGTTTTATTAACACGTTTCTAAATTACATTTTGCCGGGACCTACAAACATTTACGTATAAATGTTAATTACATAGAACTGGGTTGCGTATTAAGCAGGTTCAACTGTACATACAACAGAGGGGTGTTGAATGGAGAACATAATTACGTGCAATTAGTGCAACAAAAAAGAAATAATAAAGACTAAATAAAAAGTTTCAAATAAGATCTTCAAATATAGAAATTAAAAAAGAGTTAATGTAATTTAAATTTATGTGCAAGTCATATTACAGAAGCAGATGTGGCAACCTTCTTGTGGAAATCTTCTTATCCATACTCCAGGAGTGAATTTCGAGAAAAAGAAATAGTTGACATTCGTTTATTGTCATTTATTGTAATAAACTTCTCCTAAACTGTAGGCACACTTACACTACTGTTTTTCCTTGAATATTCCAGTTGTGTTAGGGTATCAGTACTTCATGGTTTTGGTAACCCAGAAGTGTGGAAATTTCTGGAAAAAGATGTACAAAATAGTTTTAGATGTATTCATTCCATTATTCAAAGCCAAACATCTGAAGAGGATTTTCTATAGGGATAACTATCAGTGTTCCTTTACTATGTAGAAAACCACACTTTCATCAGTGATTATGTATGAATTCTCTAAGGTAACACTAGCCAACAGTGAAAATGAAACTGGAATGAAATAAATGTTTGCTAACTATATCAACCTCGCTGATAACAAAAATTACAATAAAAAACTTGAATTAGCTCTTGTTTCCACATTAAAGAGGTGCATTTAATTATATTTAATTATAATTATATTTAATTATAATTATATTTAATTATAATTATATTTTATTAGCATTCATTGTCAATCCTTTCCCATATAGGCTTCGAAGTCCCCTTTATATTACACAGAGTGATGAAGTTTCAGGCAACAATAGCTGTGAGTATTTTGTTGCTATTTTTAGTCTAGGCTCATAGCAAGAAGGGGAAGGCAACATGAAGGGAGGAGTGGAGCATGTAGTTTCAGTCTGTTGTGAGCTGTGATCTGGTCATGTGCTGGAAGAAAGAAAGATTACCCTCAGCATCAATCACTTGGAACAGGATCTCAAAATCCAAGAATATAATTCTCCGTGCTCTTGAAACAAAATTTGGCCTAATGAAAAACTTTGTTAAGGCCATGGACAAAACTGGGGAAGCATTTACCTATTTGTGTGAGACATTTCCATGTCGTAGTGGGACAAAAATAAAAGAAGAGATTTCCGTAGATCTCCAGACATGCAGACTGTACAACGATAAGCATTTCAACACTGTCCTAAAAGGTGATGAAAAGTTAGCTTCGGATGTGTTTGTTCAAATGTCAACAAACTTTCTAGGAAATAAGAGGGCAGAAAACTACAAGAATCAAGTAGCAAATTGTCTGTACTGCTACATTAGCCTTGGGGTGCAACATGTCCTTAAAGTTGTATTCCTTAGAGTCCCACTTTGGCTTCTTTCGCGACAACTGTGGTGTAAGCGATGAGCACGAGGAACGGTTCCACCAGCAAATTTTGGATATTGAAAAAAGATACCAGGGAAAGCGTTGTGCATCAATGTTAGCCAACTATTGCTGGACACTAATCAGGGAATCACCAGCAGAAAACAACAAACGCCAGGCAAGGTGGTTGCTCCTTCAGTGACCTTTCTCCAAGGGAGGTAAATACATACCTAAGCTTATAGGCAATAACGTAGATTCAAATACATGTGAACCGCTACGTGGTGTTTTTCCACTGCGAACGCAGAAATACAATAACAGCAGCTGATGTACACAAGGTCACGAGCATCACTTGTTTTTCTCTGCTCTACTCATAATCAGTATCAATCATGAGTTGACGCAATATTGTGCAGCTGCATTATTACAAGTGTGGTTTATTATTTAGTCCTGTACTTAGTCACAAAGTGTATTATGGTTCTACTGCACAGTGTGTATTTATTATGATTTTTTTCAAGTCAACAGTTGTCGCCCATACACACGTGAATACAATTTTGCATCCTTTTTTTTTAAGAGAATTAACCGACAGGGAGCGTGATTTTGCCTTTTTTCAATAAGACCCTGCAACAGCTCATACAGCCAATCTTTTGATGAGAACAATTGAAAGTGTGTTTCAGGACAGAATCATTAGTAGAAATTTGTGGCCCCCTTGGTCCCCCAATCTAACCCCCTGCAATTTCTATCTCTGGGGTAATTTAAAGCATAAAGTGTATAAGACAAACCCTTATGCCCTGAAAGAATTAAAACAAAATATCCATCAGGAAATTGCCAGCATTTCTCAACGTGAACTATGGCGAGTGAGGGATAATTTCCTAAAGAGGTGCCAAAAATGTATGGACGACGATGGTGGTCAGTTGCAGCATCTGCTATAATTATATTGGTAAGTAAAGCCTTTAAAAGTAGTTTTAAACATGCTGTATGGTTTTATCAGCGCTGTTCTATGATAGCAGCAGTTGGCGACGAGTGCAGATGACCAGTACAGACAAAACACAGTGCAGCTGGTTCAAATCAGCATACCTTAAAACAAATATTAGCTGTTTTCATGCCAGCTACAGAAAAAAAGTACAATTTTGTTGGTTAGTGTAACTGAAGTACACAAAATATATCTTTTTAAATGAAGAAGCATAGCATCAACACCTGAAATGATCAACTTCACAGTCAATATGTGGAGAGAGTGCTTGTAGCTTCAGCTGCATTTGTTTGATGAAGTCCTCAGGTTTTGTTAGTATTGAATCATTTTGCATGCAGTTTTGCTACAACCTTTGACTGAGTGACCCAGACGTTTGGCTGCTGCAAAACGTACATAAATAACTGCAAGTACCAGTATTTGAAATAATAATCACATTTTATTTATATGGTTATATAAAGTGGAAAATTTGTTTTCCACCCTTTGATACCGAAATTTAGATTTCCGATCGAATGGGCTTTTGAAAAAGACACGTTTTAATTTAATTGCCGGATATGAGATATGCGATAAATATTGAGTAATAACATAAATAGATAATAGAGCAGGAAGTGTTGTAAGGTGAGCAAGATATGAGTAAATAATAGTCGTTAAATTTGTAGTATAAACGCATTATTGGTTTGAAATTAACGAGTCATGACGTCATACCACATAGTTTAAATACACGTTCGAAAGTCAAGTCTACCAACCTTAAAAGTCGCGCGATATATTTAATAAAGTATAAAGTAAACATCGTTTAATCCTAAAAAGGTAATTATATATTCGAAATTCATAAAAGAACATGTTATAATAGAAAGGGACATTTCTAAATTGCGGGAAAAGGAAATAGCATTTTGGATACGAGGCTTTCTTGGATGACGTCATGACATTCAAATAGGAAGAGAACGGTTTTTCTTAGCGTGGGTAAGAGAGAAGCGTCGGGGCACTACTCAACCAGAGACCAGCACGCGTGGATGTGAGGGCGATTCCTCTACATACACCTATAGAATCGGCATATCTCCCGAAAATATTTGAAATAAATGATATGCAAAGTTGTTCTTGGGTTGTCCATTACACTTACGCAAACCCGAGATAAAGAGATCTTATGCAGAACTAGCCGGGGCGAGCTACATCGAAGGGCAACGTCACGTCACCAACGACTTCAGCTTCAAATGGCGATCCAATAACCAGGACACAACGAATTTTACAGCTTCAAATTGGCGCCCAACGTGGGGCTTCGAAAGAATGGACCAACCCCCAAGACGACCGAGCCAGCATCGAACCAGCAGACAAGAAGGTGCCCAGCGTGTCAACATCTGTGAAACGTGTAGTGAACAAGTTTAAGTGCAGTTAAAGTGAAATAGTGAAAATATTGAAAATTTTGGTGAGTAGAAAAACACATGTAAATAGCTTAGAAATGGAAGACAGTGATAGCGAGTTTATAGGTTTTGACAGTCCGGAAATTGAGAAAAGTGTAAGTAGGATGGAAGAATTTAATCAGAATGTAATTGGTAGCAGAATATGCCAAGAATTAGAAGATCAGAACGTTAGAGAAACACCTAGAGGTAGTTCAGAAATGTTTAGTAGTAATTCAGAAAGGCCAGCATTTATGTCAGAAATAGAGAATATGTTTCAAACGATAATGAAAAAGATGAGTACAGAGTTAAGTCGAAAGATAGATGAAAATAGTAAAGAATTAAGAACAGTGGAAAAGATGAATACAGAGTTAAGTAAAAAGATAGATGAAAATAGTAAAGAATTAAGAACAGAGTTAAGTCAAAAGATAGATGAAAATAGTAAAGAGTTAGGACAGAAAGTAGAGAAGGGACAACAGGAATTGGGAATGCAATTGGAAAATCAGAAGAGAGCTTTCGAAACCTTTAGGGAAGAAGTTAGGGAGGAAATTAATAAAGTTAGTAGTGAAGTAAAAGAAAATAGAGAACAGGTTAAGGGAGAATTAGAGACAATAAGGCAAGAAGTAAAGAATTCTGAAAAGAAATTAGGTCAACAAGTTAGTGAAAAATTAGAGAAAGAAAGGGAAAGAGTAACATATAAATTAGACAAACAAAGGGAAGAGGTAGTACAAAGGTTAGATAAAGACAGGGAAGAAATTAGAGAAGAGCTACAGGGGTGTAAAGTTAGAATGGAAAGATCTAATGTAGAAAGTGAAAGGCAGGCTAGAAATTTGGAGGATGTTACAGACAAAATAAAAGGGGTAGTAACAGAAATTACTCAGGTAAAAGAGGCCTTAGAAAATTTGAAATTAAATGAAAATGCAGGTAATCACAACAATCTTAGTGATGAAGTTGCAAGAAACGAGGCAATACCAGGTGTATCAGCTGACATTTCGATGCAAAATAGAGGTAACAGTAATTCCCATTCTGATCTCGGAAATAGCTCAGGGATAGGTGACAATTCAAATTTACATTGGCCTAACCATGTCTTAAATGAAATGACACCTCCAGTTTTTGAAAATGAAGATTCAGATGATCCTAAAGCCTTTTTAGAAGGGTTACAAGAGTACTTCACGGTGAAACGTATACCAGAGGAGTACAAGATGGTGATAGTAAGAAAATGTCTAAAGGGTAATGCTGCTAATTGGCTAGGCCTTTCTATGGGTAACAATAATGATTACAGGACCTTTAGAAACATCTTTTTAACCAGATATTGGGGAGCTAGTAGGCAGGCTAATATTAGAGTTGAATTAAGCAATGGAAAGTTTAATCCTAGATCGGAGGAATCGATGGTCAACTATTTTATGAGAATAGCGAGAAAATCGAAGATGTTGGATCCTCCCTTAGATGAAAAAGATCTAATAAATATAGTTACTCCACATTTTCCGGAAACACTTCAACATTACCTAATCATAGCCCGACCCGATAGCATTGCAGCTATGATCGAATTATTATCAGCCTTAGAAGTCAATAAGCCAAAACACGCATTTGGAAATAAATATGAAGAAAAAGAAACTGTAAATTCTTTCGGGCAAGGGGCACAGTATTATCAGAATAGAAGTGAGATTAGGGAAAGATATAAAGGACCAGTACCAAGGATGGAATCATTCCGGTGGGAAAATCGAGGTAGATATAACCAGGAAGGGCGTCACCAAAATAGAAATGGTAATCAAAGGGGAAGAAATATAAGGGTAAATTATATGAATACAAATAGATTTGATCGAGGTAGACGGGGACGTTATTTTGGACATAGTAGAAATTCAAATGATGGGTATTGGACAAACGGAGATAATGAGTTTAGACCGAGGTCACCAAGACAGGAAGAAAGGTATTTTAATGGACGAAATTCCCCCGAAAATGCGGAAATGGTCGAGGCCATTAACACGGTCAAAAACATGGTAGGAAGTAACCCCGATTTAATGCAGGAAAACAGAAGTAACAATTTGGGAAATAGTACAGGAGCAATACCTAAAAATCAGGGAAACGCCAGACCCGGTCAAACGCACCTTCAGTGAGAACTGGGTATCCTAGTAATGATTGTGATAAGTACTCGGAAATAAATAGTCCTGGAAGGCAAATGATGATACAAAAGAAAAGAGAATGGAAAAATAGAAACGACGAAAACGAAAAAGTAGGAGATCCACCTAAAATCAAAATTGGAGTAAATGGAAAACAATACAATGCAATTATAGATACAGGATCAAATAGCACAGTATGCTCACAAAATTTTTATGATAATTTACAAAGTAGTGGTTTTAAAGTAATGTCTTTACCAGTTAATGGGATATATTGCTCGCTAGCTGTGGGAAAACGAAAAGAGAGAGTAAAATTTCAAGCAATGATAAATATTGAAATAAATGGGAGAATACTAGGAATTTTATTTCTGATTGTAGGAAGACTTGTGACAGATATTATAATAGGTTGTGATTGTCTTTATGCCTGGGAAGCTGTGGTGAATTTTAAAAACATGATTCTAGAAATGAAAGTTGAAGATGAGACCATTATAGTGCCTTTTGTGGAAGATAGTAGTTCAGAAACTATTGTAAGAGAAAAAGAGGAAGAAGAAATCCAAGGGGATACATTCTTTGTAGAATATGTTAAAGTAGGAGCTATGGAATTAACTGAAGTAAATGTCAAAGAGTACAGTGTCGATAATAAAGAAAATGTAGAATGGGATAAAAATGATTTCATAGACAATTTGAGGGTTTCTGATGCAACTAGGTACTATGATAGGGAGAGTAGTGAAGACTTAGAAGAATTGTTGAGGGAAAAAGTAACTCAGGCTGATCAACTAAATGAACAACAGAGGGATAAACTGTTTGAAATATTAATCCGAAATAAAGAAGTATTCTCTGAGAAACCTGGTAAATGTAATATTTATACTCATTCGTTTGAGATGATACCCATCAAACCTTTTACACATAAAGCGAGAGCTATCCCTAGTACAATAAGAGAAGAGGTAGATGCAGTTATAAAGTCAATGTTAGAAGATGAGGTTATTGAGATTTCGAATTCAGAATTTGTGAATCCCCTATGTATTGTAAATAAGGCCAATGGAAAGATTAGGGTGACATTAGACTCGAGAAAACTAAATCATTGTTCCTCATACTTTCCATCAGGGAATCCAACAGAACGTGTCCTCCGAGATATAGGAATTTATTTACGTGTACTTACACATCATAATCACAAGGATTGGGTGAAATATTGTCCATTGATAGAAAAGATTATCAATCACACCATTAATGTAACTACTGGGTTTGCACCAATAAAATTAATGTTAGGAATTGAACCAGAACCAATATTGATCGGGGAACCAAAAACACTGAAAATTAATGACATTCAGTTAAGTGAAGAAGAAAGAGCGAAAATTGCTTTTGAACGAATCAAGAAAAAGGCAGAGAAACGAAAATTAAAGAAAAAGAGTAGAAAACATAAATGGGAACCTAAGATAGGCGATTGGGTACTAGTTAAAGACCATAAGTTATCAAGTGCCTTGAGAGGTAGGAACAAAAGGATGGAATTGTTATATAAAGGTCCTGCAGAAATTATATCAAAATTTGGTTATCATACCTATGAATTAAAAGATGTTAAAAATGAAAAATGTCTGGGAAGATGGCATAAACAACTCCTTCGACCATACAAGAAACCGTGTGGTGCCTTGGAACCTTGATTTAATGTAAAAGAAAAATTGGAAGTGTCATTTGTCTATTGGCGCCCAATCAGCTTTGAGATAAAATGTAAATGTTAGCTTACTTGAAAATCATATATTGGTCAGGTACTTACATATTCATGAAAAATGCAGAATGTGAATTGCTATCTACTACAAAGAGCTTAAAAATATATTGTATAGAGCTCACAATAACAGCTTCAGAAAGATTGTTAAATTGTTCATCTCCGCATAGAGAGAAAACAGAATATTTACTTTGTAAACATTTGTTAAAATATTTAGATGTATAGATAGTTATCACAGAAAGACAAAGAAAGAACTTGTCTAAAGAGTGCAATGGATTTATATAAATATATGTACATTTTAGTGCTTAAAGGATATAGTACAGATATGTGTTACAATAACAAAAGTGAAAAATCACAGTGCAAGTGATAGTGAGAGCGAAGTGAGCAAACATGAACTAAAAGAAGGAAGTATAAAGAAAGACTCTTGAAGTTTAACCTTTATATAGAAGCTTCACAGAAGAAACCATAACATATTGTAATTAGTATTTAAGGATTAATGTTTAGTCAAGTGTACAATTGTTTGTCATGTTAAAAAAAGATTAATGAGAAAATGTGTTAATAACCAATTTCAAAAACAGTGTAATTGAAAATTGTATATAATGGGAGTGTTGCCGATTATTCAAAATACAGGAGTAATTTTTAATTTTTCTTTCGGGCAAGACATTTACATTATTTTATTATGAAATAATAAAATAACATAAATGGGGGCATTTGATACCGAAATTTAGATTTCCGATCGAATGGGCTTTTGAAAAAGACACGTTTTAATTTAATTGCCGGATATGAGATTTGCGATAAATATTGAGTAATAACATAAATAGATAATAGAGCAGGAAGTGTTGTAAGGTGAGCAAGATATGAGTAAATAATAGTCGTTAAATTTGTAGTATAAACGCATTATTGGTTTGAAATTAACGAGTCATGACGTCATACCACATAGTTTAAATACACGTTCGAAAGTCAAGTCTACCAACCTTAAAAGTCGCGCGATATATTTAATAAAATATAAAGTAAACATCGTTTAATCCTAAAAAGGTAATTATATATTCGAAATTCATAAAAGAACATGTTATAATAGAAAGGGACATTTCTAAATTGCGGGAAAAGGAAATAGCATTTTGGATACGAGGCTTTCTTGGATGACGTCATGACATTCAAATAGGAAGAGAACGGTTTTTCTTAGCGTGGGTAAGAGAGAAGCGTCGGGGCACTACTCAACCAGAGACCAGCACGCGTGGATGTGAGGGCGATTCCTCTACATACACCTATAGAATCGGCATATCTCCCGAAAATATTTGAAATAAATGATATGCAAAGTTGTTCTTGGGTTGTCCATTACACTTACGCAAACCCGAGATAAAGAGATCTTATGCAGAACTAGCCGGGGCGAGCTACATCGAAGGGCAACGTCACGTCACCAACGACTTCAGCTTCAAATGGCGATCCAATAACCAGGACACAACGAATTTTACAGCTTCACCTTCAAAACAAAGTATGGCGCTATCAATGAGAAATTAATACATACCTTATGGGAAGGCAACACTGTTACATTTCAGGACAGATATGGAGTAGCATTAATTTGTCTCTACATTTAGAGCATTATTTTTTACTTCACTAGTTGTGCAATGCTCCACCTTGTTACTATTGGTGTATACCCTTTTACATTTAATCTGTTTCACTTTGGACTACATATTTCATAGGGTGACTGGCAAATGTTATGGTTTATACAAAAATTATTTTGTTTGTTAACAGCACTGTCAATGGCCAGGATCATATCAGTGCCACTAGTATGCCTGAATTTTGTCCCATAGGAGTGCTTTTACATGCCAGTAAATCTCTCGATATGGCACTGTCATTTTTAAGCAAACTTGAAAGCCATTAATCAGCAGCAGGTTTGAACATGCTACCTTTGAATCAGAGGCCAGTGCCTATCAACTGCACCACATGGATCTACAATGCATTGGTGAGTTCTGTACATGTGATTTGACAGCAATAGCATGGAGTTCTATTTAATGAGCTGGGAATCCCATATTTTAAAAGAAAAAATGTTATCAGAACAGAGTAGTACCTGTGTTGCACATTATATAATTTCTGTGTTGTCTATTGTTATATAACAATTTTTCCATTTATCATACAGAGGTCCAAATTAAATTCAAACACGTGCCCCTTAGACCCTGTTTTATTTCCTCAATGTTGGCTGCACCATAAAACGTGTAATCCATACTACTTGTATAAATTATTTATTTGAAGGTGTGGTCATTTCTATTTATTTTCAGAAAACTTAAAAGTGTGCTGCGTTTAACTCAAGATGGCTACTTTACTCTTGTTTGTATAAAGAAGGGTAAAAAAATGTTCTTTTTATTGTGAGCATCTTTAGCCATTTAATAGTCTTGAAATGTTTTGCTGTTTTAATTGATAAAGAAGAACAAGATTTTGATGTACTCGCAGTTTTCCAAAATTACAGTTATAACTTTTTGTACACAAATTCTGCTGTGGATCATAAACAAGAACTTTAAAACTGTCATATTTACAGGACAGGTATATAAAATTTAGCTTATAAACATAATTTTTTGGTTACTACCCATTCCTAAGTTTAAGCTCTTTAACTGCAGAAATAGGATTCATATTGAAATACAAAGCAAGAAGAAACAGATTACTTCACTAGCAAAAATAGTTACAGTCTAACTGAACACAAATATCTTAGGGTTAGTGCTAGGGTTAAGAAGTAGAGGAGGATTTTGGTAGCAAGGCTAGGTCTACTGTGTATAAGAAACCTCTGGGAGGAAGAAGTGTGGCTGGCCAGGAGGGTGCTAATGAAAATAGGTTTTAAAATTCAAAGGTCTTACTCCTTTAAAATTGCATTCTGCATGCACCCTGAGCTTAAAATTATATTACCATTGTTTTCTGGGATTGTCGCCCGAATTGCCAGCTGTCCAGCAAACGACGTTTGAAACAGAAATCGCTAGGAAAGATAAAAACCGTTGAATTCAAAAGTGCTCACTGTGTGGTGTGCTATTTTCTTTAGTTAAGTAACATAAGTAAATTAAGTTCTTCACCAAGCAGTTCATTTCTACATTAACGTTAGAGTGCAGGGTGAAAGTGAAATACATGGGAAGACCAACTCATGATCTGTACATAAATATAGAACAAAACAGGTGCAGATGTAAACCGCGTACGAATTAAATAGGACATTTACACGAAAAACAGATACATTTGTGAACGTGAAGTCAAAGGTGCTTTATACGGCTTTCCATGCGTTTCGTTCGGTGGCGAATACCAATGGTCAGAAAAAGGCGTGGTGGCGTTTGTTTACGTGTGCGAACAAAAACAAAGAACGCGAGTACCTTAATTATTACTGATATGTTGTTTTCTATTTATAAAGTTTACGGCGGCTCAAATTTGATCAACTGCTTGAGAAAAAAGTTCTTCCTTAAAGTTTATGGTTACATAACTCTAGAGATTTCCCACAAAAGAGAGCTCGCAATACACAACACGGACTGCCTCGATAAAGTGGTCAGCGAGATGACGATCCATCCAAAGGTCCCGGTTTCGATTCTCTCCTTAATTAGGATGGAATGCGTGTGTGTGTGTGTGTGTATGTATGTATGTGTGTGCGTGCGTGCGTGCGTGTGTGTATTTGTGTAACAAATGCTTTTGAATATTTTAGTAACTCATAAAAATGAAATTATGTAGAAGCGTTTAGTAGCCCCATGTCCGCCTGAAAATGAATGGGCCTTGCAACGGTGAAGGAATTAGGTACCAAAATCAGTTTAGTGGTTTTTGAGATTTCTGTACATATATAAACAACATTTCCGTCTTTATATATAGAATATTAGGGTTATAAGTGCAGATATTTTGATATTTGTTACCTATATGTTGAGTTCGTTGTGTTTTTTTTTTTTTTTTCCCGTCTAATAGTTTTCCTGTATACCATTCAGAGTTTACTACCTGATGCTCCTTGCATGGCCGTAACTGCGCCGCGAAGTGAGGCACGCCTGCCGTATAGACTGTGCGTTTTGCCTCACACCTCAATTCGTGATCGACTGCCCTAGGTAGCAAGAGGTCATTGGCCCTGCAGAAAGCATTTGAACTCGGTTCCGGTACACCATTCGTTATCACGATATCGGCTCACTTTGTGTCATGCCTTATGTGCCAGGTCCACTTAGATGTAATAACTAAACTGAAAACTTAATAAGTAAGAGCAGTATTGGTATAGGTATATGTACTTACTGGGGGAAGGTCTTACTAGATTACTGTAATATCTTCCTATATTTAGAATTTAAAATTATTATAATATACGACCTTCACCTACTCACCAATTCATTTGCTCTAGCTTAGCATTCATTCGATGGTATCATTTTATGTGATTCTTCGAACATTTGCGAAACACTGAATAAACTGGGTTAAAACAAATGTTGGGTGTGCATTAATAATACAAAAACTGTAAGTAAGCATTTTTATATATTGCGTTTTTCTAACAATTCTCCTTTGTTTTGTTTTTGTTGCAGCTGTGTAATACCGGTTTATTTAAAGGTTAGCTGGTTTCTCAAGCAGTTTATTTGCATGTATCATGCTAGAGTACTCTATCAATCATAATTTAATTTATATTATCTAACCACAGCATGCTATATATTCTGTGTAAGATTTTGCTATCAAGGTCTATGAAAGATACGGATGCTAGTCATTAACTTAAGAAACATTACCAAGTACAAACATTTATGCATTCACGGATGTGCTATCACCCTCACGTTCTTAACAATTTCTCTACTCCATCCATCCTTTCCTCCATCCTCTCTCTGTCTGTCTTCTGTCTTTCTCTTCAGTCTTATGGTTTATTCAGCAGTTTTGAACTTGCCTCTTATTTGTGGGGGAGGGCGATGTTCATGCATTTTGTGTAGTAGAGAATCTTATTGACCAACAAGCAAGTTTATAATTATTTGGGTTAACAGGAGTAATGGCAATATAAGTTGATTTGTGCAGCACTAAAACTGACATCGCTAAGGCAGTACATGAATTTCGCTTGATGCCTGTCCAGGTTTCATGGACTCAATCAAAAGTAACACTTGACGCGCTCGTATGCAATGCATGCCAGCTTAGTAACATTCACATACTAACCGGGGTGCTATGCGAGACCCAACAATAGCATGCCGCTTGTACATTAATACACAGAAATACACGTACTAACAAGTGGAGGGGTACATCTGCTCCCCTTCAGGCTACAGGAACCTCCACACTGTCGGCCATTGCACGTGGACCTTCGCCTGTAACCGGGGTTTTCCCCTCCACGTTAAAAAAAAGTTTACATAGCTGAATGAGTTGAACACTCACCTCCACGATATATCATGATTCAGTAAATTTATGGAGTCCACTGAAGTAGGGTGAGTGAGTTTTAAAGATATTACAGCGATGCATCCTGCTTCTTAAAGGGACCTGTCACATTAGATTGAGAAGTAATTTGGTGTTAGTAGTGGCACCAAGTTAATAGGACAAAGCACTTTCTGTCTCCCGAAATTACACAGCCAGGATTATCGCCCCCCTCCAACCATTTTACTAGACTGGCGTGCCCCCCAAATTCGAAGATAAATCGCACATTAAATAAACTAAATTGTTTAAAAAGACTGAATGAAGTTGCAAATAATTATATTAATTTCAAATTGCAAGTTCAACTGTTAAACTTGTGGTGACACATTCATAATTTCATCCCCTATTATAAAAAACGCTTTTTGCAACCATAATATCTGCGACTAGTTTTCGAACTAAGGGGTAGTGTAATTCATTTTGTATGTCATGAGAAATCCACTTATAGGAATTGCATTGCAATCATTTTTTGGGCTTCGTGACTGTTTTCATGAACTTAAATCTTCATTCAGTGGCAGACGTATATGTGAGCGTGAACTAAGTTTTGTTGGTAGTATTTAACGCTCGCTCTTATAACGTACGCCACCACAGGAGCAGAAAAACGGTATACAAGATTCACGGCCACGGTGACGGTGCTTACTGGCGGGAAAATTGTATTGTTTCAAAACATTAATGGACATTGAAATACTTTCTCTGAAATATAACTTAATGTTATCTGTTACACACGTATCTCATGACCTTTATCTCGTACAGAACTTTTTCTCATACTAGAGTGTATAAAATATTGTGCACTCAACCCCATGAGACCTATTAGAACCAAATGGAGAGCCATATAATGAATGCAGTAAGTCCAGGTTTCCAAAACTAAGGAAGATGAAGTATTTAACCACATACGTCCCAAAGGGCTGTGTTGGGTATAGTAGTCAAAGGGCCAATGCGTGTATGGTAGGCTTGACTTGTCGTCTTAGGCTCTCACATCATAAAGGCGGTTCACACCTACCGGCAACGGTAACGATAGCCACAACGAGAAACTTGAAATACATATATTCAAATGGGAGTGCTCACAACCGACGGGAAGCATTCTTGAGCCCCGGGAACGCGAAAGAAGACTTGGCCAAGTTTTAAACTTCTCCTCCCGTTACCGGGCACGGCATGTTGGATTCAAATTGTGCGTATTAGACTTTTCGATGTAGAAATCCTTCAAGACGCCCGTGCCATGAAACAGCCGCTAGAGCTCTTATAGTCGCAAGCTAGAGAAAACACCATTAGTCAGGTATAAACAAATGAATTCCCAAAGCACAATATCGCCCTCCACTTTCTATCGATAAGGTGATCGATAGTGTATCTTGTCGCTCTCGTTACCGGGCTGTTGTGAACCAGAATATTGAGTGCTGCCTAGCTTCCGGTTGGCGTTGTCGCTATAGTTACCGTTGCTTAGTGGTTGTTAATCAGTCATAAATATTAATTGCATATTAATTAGCTAATTCATAAAAACAAAATGAATTGTTACTTTAGGAAATATACTAATATGAATGCACCGGTCCTTAACGTAAGTTCAAGGTGCATAGCATATACGTTAAATACATCAACAATTACCATAAATGCAGTTCTGGAAGTTCGATTAGAACAGACTATAATATAAAATCTACCAAAAATAAAAGATATTGCTTTAAAATTACTCTGTAATGTAAATAAGTTTGTGTTATATCTCAAATGAAAGTAATCGAATACTTAGTACATGTTATTTTTTTTACTTGTATATTTGCTATTGCGTTTAACAGTAATTTTCTGCTGCCATTATTGGTGGGATTTCTGTTATTCTCCTTCAGTCATAAATAAAAGTATTATAAATGCTACATAATACATGAAAAATCTTATGTTGTACCTATATTTCTTAAGGTTAGCATATCTAGATATTTAAGGATTTTTCAAATGCTATTTTCAGAGGATTCTCAGACGGGTTTTTTAAACTAATGTTGGTCTATACTATATAAGTAGGTGAAGCTTATTAATACAATTAAAATAGAGGAAATTAATGTTTAGCTTATTAATGATTCCGGAGCAATTTTCAAATTTCTGAGCTAGAAGTTTGCACTGAAAAATAAAATTAGGTAGTTTAAGTAAATATGTTGTTTTCTAGTGCCTTGCATCTGGCAATGAAGCCATTGTTTAAGTAAATATAGCCCCATAAAACAGAAACTCATAGAAAACAGCGAGAGTAAAACTTAGCTTATTTTGGAACAGGGTGTACAAGCAAATGCTCTGTGTAATTAGATACACCCAAACATTAAAATAATTAATGCTTCTGAAGTTAAAGGTTCAAAACATAAAACATAATGGAAGAATACTAAGAATCAAAACTTAATACAATATGTTGTAGTTTCCAAAATTGCGTGGTCTTTGGGGGAATCTGTACCCATTTATTCACTGGAGGCACCCAGCTGATTAAAAAAAGTAACCCACTCATTTAGAAAATATGTAACATAATAAAGATACACATATAATAAGAGGTACGAAGCAGCTGAATATTGGTATATGACATATACCTACTTTTATGATTTGTATGTCTTCCAAACAAGTCCGAAAATATGAAAAATTTGCACTTGAAAAACACTGGAAGTTCAAGAAAAAGCTATAAAAGGGGAACCTTAAAATAAAAGCTTCTAACAACTGATGTATGTAGAAGAGCTTTTTAAATGTTGTGCACGTTTTTAAAAGCTAAATTTGACTTTCTTCACAAGCAAAATAATACATTATTGTCCAGTTGTAGAGTTCTCAGTCCATTGACATTCTCTCTACAATCCAACTGTAAATCTTCATTATATAAATGTTAATCTTCATTAAAGTTTTTATATTGTTACTATATTCTGCGTAGGTCTGCACATCATCATCATCATCATCATCATCATCATCATCGTCGTCGTCGTCGTCGTCGTCGTCGTCGTCATCATCATTATCATCATTGTCATTATTATTTCTTAAGTAATTGTTCATCAGCAAACGAAAATTAGATTCCCAGGGTTTGAAGCTAGCTTTAGGAAGCAGCCTTTACAGTTTCACACTAACACACGGTTGGTTCAGTTGGTAGAATCTCCCATCAGGTTGGTAATAGAACTAACGCTAATCTGCGGTTTGGGCTACGGGTTCATACCGTTAAGTTCCGTGGTGCCTGTTACTTTTCATTGGAATTACCATGTCGTCACACGTGACTCTCTTTCGCAAGCAGCTATCAACGCATGATTCAGTCAATCGCAATGCGCATTTTAATTTCTGAATTATGTGTTTAACTGGCAGAGAAAGGTTTAGTATAGCTTATTGAACATATCTAAAATTACTGTAAACGGTTTTCCATGCTCTAATTAGTTCATACTCTGTTGAATAAGAGTGAGATAAACACTAACTGCCTGTAATAGCGTGGGAAAAGAAATTATGTGAACACCACTAAAGTATGAGATGTAATGCCTGATTGGACAGTAATCCTTCATCTTTTACGTAAATGAAGATCATGTCACTGAACGGATTTTTTACTTCGCTACTGATGGAATTAATAAAATATTACGGTTACAGAGGAACCTCTGTTATCCGAAAGAGGTAATAGCGTTATCCGGAACACATTTAACCGAAATGGTGGAGAAGAAGTATGATTGATAATCCTATTGCATGTCTGCAATAGTAAAAGTGCATATCAATAGTTGGAGGGTTAAATACAGTTTATTAACATCCATGGTAACAGTTCAAAACACAAGAAGTGCAGGAATTTCAGCTTCCCGCATGATTTTAAACGAATATATATATATATATATATATATATATATATATATATATATATATATATATTAAAAAAGGATGTGACGAATCAAAGTCTTCTGAAGTTTTACCTATAATATTTTGCCAATGAAACATTAGGTACGTGCCCTCATGTTTGCATGATATTGTTACGGCAATTTACAATATGTAATTCATAATGTTAGACAATCGCAGCATATGCAGGAATGAGTTTATTCTCCGGAGAATAAAGTCCTGTAAGTGAAGTGGAAAATATTCTAACACTGTTCTTGTCTATTATCACGTGCTACACACGATAGTTGAAGCCTGGGGAATTCCTCTCCCGCTCGTCTTCTCTTACAAGAAGAACGAAGTTCACTCACGCCACTACTGTCTCTCTGACTGGATTTACCCCAGTGCGTTCTGCAACTCTTTTAACGCACGAAGGGTTAAAAAAGCACCTTTAAAACTGTTATTTCGGTTAAAACGAAAGGTGGAAAGAAAGAAAATAGAGATCTTACATATGTACGGTATATACGGCCCGGGTTCGATCCCAGGCAACTGCATGTGGGATTTGTGGAGGACGAAGCGGCGCTGGGCGGGTTTCCTCCGGGTACTCCGGTTTCCCCCGCCACCCCATTCCACCGATGCTCCATCGTAATTCCACGTATCATCAGTGTCACCGCCTGCGGTGCCGTATGTAGTAAAAGCGGGCCTTAAACACTACAAAAAAGTACGTTATAGTCATAATATATGGACCATAGAACATGGGTTGTTTGGGTTTACCGAAATATATGTATTGTCTTCATTTACTTTCACCATAAATTTCAAAAATATTTTCGTAAGCTCTAAAGATGAGGCTTTATTCATTATCTGAAATTATCTCCTCCCTTTTGTTTCGGTTAATAGAGGTTTTACAGTGTTACTATTACAGGGCGCCGTCTGAGCGCTTCTTAAAGGGGTTCAAAATATTTAAATTCAATAATCGTTATACTAACGAGAAATTAGATGTATAACCAACTTTCAGCTAAATATAACTCCTAAATCTTCTTGGAATTTTTGTTTTAAGAAAAAGGGACCATCCTGCGTTTGTATTCGGGTTTTCCAGGTGCAGTTCGAATTGAATCCAGTTGAAGATCATTTGCAACTCTATTGTTTCTTAAATCACCTCCATTGAGGGTACCCACACGTGAAATTTCAAAACTCTAGAGTAAATATCGAAATATTGTAACAAATGAGAACACCAGTTACTGCTAATCACGCTTTGTTTGTCTCTAAGCGATTAGCGCAGAGCTAATGTTACACCTAACTCGCTATTGCACACACTCAGAACGAGCACAACTGATCCGTCGAATGGAATCATAGCTCAGCTGTCATTACTGAATCACAACTCGCACTGAACTGCACTCGGTACTGCACACTGCCACTCTCCACTGAAGTCCAACTGGGCGTTCAGCAGCCCCTTATCCAGATCCCGCACACAGTGAGAAGTGTTCCGCAAATAGGAATCTTCTCGTAGGCGAATATTACCGAGTTGCACAAAACGAAGGTTCTGGAGCCATGAAAAGGCACACAATAGCAATTGTTTTCGTGCGGTCTATTGTTCCTTAAGGGGACCGATCATTAACGGAGGTAGGCGGTCGAAGAATAAGCTTTTATAAGAAACTTTTTAGAAGAGTGAGCAGACAAAGTCATATGAATGCAATACATTAGCTTATTTCTAGCATCGTGCCACGGTACTCTTTTGCTGTGAAACGTTATCTTTTTATAAATATTATAGTAACAGTATTCTGCAATTACTGGTGGTTTTTATGCATAGATAAAGAAAAACACATTTTATTTGGATTAGAGGAATACAGTTTCTGTTTATCAAAGCACTGAGGGGTGAATACCTCAGGCAGATATTCCATTAGGTACTTTAGCGTTA
This sequence comes from Tenodera sinensis, assembly GCA_030765045.1. Classification (NCBI taxonomy): domain Eukaryota; kingdom Metazoa; phylum Arthropoda; class Insecta; order Mantodea; family Mantidae; genus Tenodera; species Tenodera sinensis. The sequence goes on from CM060964.1 coordinate 113,789,694, forward strand.
ATATACGCGCCAAATCTCCTGCATATGGCAGTAGCCAATAGGAGCACGCTACAACGTAGCCATATCGTGTGCTTGTGGGTGAGAGAGATAGACATATAGTTGCATGCGCGCAGCGTAAGAATAGCGCTTCGCTGTGTTTTACATAGAGTTAATAAGTGGAACTGCACATCATAACTTGAGTAAAATTTGACTGAGTTAAACTAAATAAATGACAATAGAAGTGGGTTCATTTGTTCCACACGTAGCAGCAGTTAACTCTTAGCACTTTTTAAAATCAAATTGCACCATTTTTCGCCACTTGAGTTCCTTTTAAAAAACTCATACACCTGTAAACAACTTGTCGTGCCTGACTATGTAAACCAGTGTAATGTTTGCCTCTTCTATTACTAATACAATCGCTTTCTTTACTTAGCGACATGTTCCAAGCTTCTGCAAATTCATAGAACTGCACATTATCTACCTGATCTGTCCCCTGGCCAGAGTACTTAGGGGTGTACTAGAAGAAAGGGGGAAGCACAACGTACACTTACTCACAAAGGTTATTCACACCTCTGTTAATAGCTCAAGGTCTGCTTCAGTTATGACAAAATACACTTAAATATAATTGCGTATAATTACCGTGGGGCTGAAGCTAAAGCTGCGCTCTTTTTTCGCACATGCCTGTACGATTTTTCTGTTTATATCTGACATAAGTTTTAAGTTTGTAATAAACTAATAATATCCGAGAGTTAATCTAGTGATTACTAAGCGAAACGAAGCTAGTTCTGACTAGGTAACGCTGCAGACCTGTGATTTGCAACAGCCGTGGGTGCTCTGAAGGTCATATGCAGCAGGTCTGACGCGTACCTTAATACGAGCTCTTAAAGTAAAAATTAGGAATATTATATTATGCGTATTTTAACTATATCAGGGAACATACAGTAATGATTCTGGAGCGGTTCAATAGAAAGAAAACGTGTATTCCCTACGTAATGGAAGGTTAGGAGTATTTCAAATTGCCCATAGTATACACTCGTGCAAACATCTGCTTAGAAGATTGAAGATATAACAATCGGCCTTGCATTAGTATTTCTCCATCTTCAGCTTTTATGTATGTAATCCGGTCATACTCTCAACAACCATGAAAATTCATGAGATAAACACCTAATTTTCCCAGTGCAATGCTCTTCTTAGGTATCTTTAGTAAATATTTGACAATTTCAATGTTTTTATAGTGCCTTTGCTATAAAGTATTTTCTTCTAAAGAAGGTTATTTGACTGACAAATTATCTTAATTTAAATATATATGTAAATATTATTTTGCTGTTTTAATGACAAATCATCTGACATATAAGGCCTACTTTAGAATTAATCTAAGACATTAAATATATATGTAGATACATTTTATGTCCTACAGAAATTAAAAATTTAACTGACAAGTCATTCTATGCATTGCAAATCAAATATAAAATAATAATGAGACACACGGTCTATAAAGCCGAGTGATAGTGTAAAATTAAATGAAGTATTTGATCTATGTGTAGTAAAAGAGTAGTAGTCGTAGTGGTAGTAGTAGTAGTTTGTTTATTGTCATGAGAGTAGGGCATAACATCAGCAGAAGTAAATTAGAAGTTCACATTAAAATCAATGCTATAAAATCCATCAGTATTGTATGTAGGATTTAACATCAATGTACTGCGTACCGAATTTCGACATACTACGTATGCTAGATGGTAAATTATTGCACACTAAGTCGTCTTATTATATTTACGTTAACTTCCATAAGTATTGTTCCTATTATGCGTCAAATAATTATACGATGAGCACTTTATATTCTCCTTTAAATTAGTCCTAGCATGTAACAGACGAGATAGTACATACATTGATGGTAAAATAAGTATTCCCAGATCAACAAAACATGGGTTGCAGTGTATTCTAAGAACCCTCTGCTACAGAATAAGCCATGTATTCGCTGAATGATGGTTGCCCCACACTTAGGTGAATATATATATTTGTGCATACTATAATAATTAATTAATTTTCACACATAATATTACTGAAAATTCAGAGCATTTATATATACACTTACCTTTTGTAATCTTGTTTCCAATATAGCCAATATGAGTACTGTAGAATCTAAGCCAGCCTCAAGATGAATCCCAAGAAACTTTGTAGAACAACATTGGTCATAATTAGACTATTAAAAGCATATCGTAGGTGAAGTTACTCTATATTTATCTCTGCATATGTAAGCGCTCTAACTGAAGGAAAGTATTTGTACATTTTGTAGCTTCTTTAACTGTACTTAGCACACATGCTTCCTATCGGTTCATTTTTATTAATTTGATATATTCTCTATTCACAATTTTATCTTATATATTTAAACGAGTAATTCTTGTGGATATATTCCGCGCAACTTGGAAACTGCTCTAACGATTTCGATCAAATTTTGTATTCAGACAGGGTTTTGCTTATTAAGTTTATCTATATCGGTGCCATTCCTTAAAAAAACGCGATTTTACGCGTAACAGTCACAATTACTCTAAACCTTATTTTGGCCATAGTTTCTCTGTCAATGGGCCAGTTTCAACAAACAAGTCAGGATATTAAAGGTATCGTCAAGAGCTTTCAGAAAACCTAAATAAAGTTGATTTAGCTATCTTAGTCTACGCGTAACAGTCACAATTAGTCGAAACCTTATTTTGGCCATAATTTCTCTCATAATTTCAACAAACAACCAGGATATTAAAGGTCTCGTCACGGAAAGGCTCCAACAGTTAGGATAAAAATTTATATTTGGTTAACATTTTGCTTTTAAAGTTTATCTAAATATCTTCTCCCCCTCAGAAAAACACGTTAAAAAAAAAAAAAAAAAAAAAAAAAAGGAAAAGAAAAGAAAAGCCGAGCGAAGCTCGGTCTCCCAGGTGCTTCTTATTAATACGTGCAACTAAAGTGTACATTCCTTGGCCGTTTTTATGCCCACGGGTCTCTATGGCTACCAGTGAACTCACAAAACGCAATCCAATCTAAATCTAAACAACATGAGCAGATTTAATGCTGCCAAAATAGGTCATTCCGTGTGTCATTAAGCAAGCATATTGCAGGTTCGCGAGGAGTGGGAAGAAAAAAATGTGGCGTGGCTGGACATTACACAGGGCACACCAATGGAATGTGTGTTGAACGGTGCATGGGAGGTGGGCAGAGTAAGGAATGCTTCCCAGTACCGTTACTTCTCCTCGCCAAGGATCCACCGTCCGTTCATCTTTCGAGGCCGACAAACTCATGAACTATGTAAGGTAAGCAACCACGTCCACATTTAAAGTCACTCATTGACTACCAATGGCGTACTACCACATTTCCAACGTGGATCTTGAGGAAACACTTCGAACTGCGCCATTACAACGAACCATGCAACAAAAACTTGTAAAACAAAAGAACAGCAATGTGTTTGTTACATCATAAACAGGCCTGGAATTTTGATGACCTACAAATATTTGAAAAAATTACATACAAAATTACCCCAATATCCTAAAAAATGACAATAATTACAGCAAGTGATCTAAACCTGACATTTACTTAATTTATTGCATAACTAATGAATTAACTTATATATGGATATAACTGCTTTACAAGCAGACAAAGTAGGTATCAAACCAATGACGATATAATTCAGAAATTAATTATATATAATTTATGTCCCATATGTTTGTTTGAAGAATCTGAAAAGAAGATTAAGGAAGTTGCTTTTAAAGCTAGCCTTAAAATATAATCATTAACACTTGAGTTCTCAGATTATACAAAATTCATTGAGGATGAAGTGGATTTCACTGCTTATGGCACGATACAAGGGACAATAATAACCTGAATATACCACGTAACTTGTTTCATCCTTAGTTTGGAACATGAAATCGCAACTGTAACGATAATTGCACCCCTGACTATAGCCACAAGTAACCCGTTTCAGACTAACCATTAAATAGGAATGTTATACTTTCCCAAGAATACGAGTAAAGGTTGTACTAAATTAACCTTATTTTTCAGTTGAGTGTTGAAATCCTTGATGTTCCTAAATTTATCCTTATGTAAAATGTCAATAATATAAACTTTCTAAATCAAATGTAAATAAAATGAAGAATACCTATGATTAAATAAAGACGCAAAGGGAATGAAAATGAGGAAATAATTATGTAACATCGAAAAACAGTCCTTAAAAACACCAAATAATATAAATGACCAAACATTACACAAAAATTCCCGATTTTCATAATCTGGGACCCATGATAAGGATTTATGTGTACTTTGGCAATGCCTATGATGGAAGAATTGTGATTTTCACCATAATTCAATGAATCATTCTTTTAACGGTACTCCGCTAGCGAGAACATAGATAACTAGCTTGTAATGTTACCCTTCGGCAGTTCGGCCACATTTTGGCAGAGGTTAAGTATGTATTCTTCCAATCCAGCGGCTTCTATTACGCCCAAGGAACAGAGGTGCTCAAGCTGGCAGAGGATGAGTTTTAAATTTGTGGATATCAACTTAAACAGCCGCGTTCCATTAAGGCCCACATTTTACGACGTCAGTATACCTGTTATGTTCCCTATAATAATAACAACAGTTGAGTAGAGTACGCGAGAATGGTGTTGTTTGGTACTCTATGCACTACGAATAGTGTCCATTTGTTTTCTTTCTTAAGTTTGCTTCTTGTTTGCCACCTGTTGCTGGAATTAATTACGTTTCCATCATTCGGCCCCCTCCCCTTCAGCATACCTCGCGACAGCCTTGTCGCACCTCGTTTTAAACGTTACAACCTTGAAACGCAATAAATTACATGCAACGGAATATGTATCTATGCATTTTACTTAGCAAAAGAAAATATATTAAGGTTTTCAAGGTATAGTGAAGTTCACGACATTGACAAACTGTTACTGTTTACATTTCTCCGTGTCAATATCCAGTATGTGCGTGAAAAAACGAATTACCACGTGGCTCTCTTCCACAAGATCAAACCTCAGGGTCGCAGACGAAGAATTTGGTCTTGACCTCGTCAAATCTTACAGACTGCCCACACTTTAGAGCAGAAAAGAATAAAAGAATTACGTTTTATCTAGATATAACAAAATCATGAACTTCAGAAAAGTGTATGGACTATAAAATTTAGGTTATTACAAACAGCCAAACTTTAATATTAGTTTTCTCATAGCGTTTGTCTTCTAACTCTCCAGCATTTCGCTACTTAGAAAACGTCCCTCAGGATACAACTTTTTTACGTGTTTCAAAACGTTTTTGCAGTTTCCGAAAAGCCCATAAAACGGACTTATTATAATATTATTACCCCTTTTTAAGAAAAAGAATGTCAAATGTTCATGGGAAAATATGAATGGGCGATGAGTTAAACAGTTTAGTTACTCCTCAATTTCTTAATAATACCTGGAGGTTACCAAAATATGAAGACTACAAGGAAAAGGGCAGGTTCAGTACAAATTTATCAATGCCATCTTATAGTTCCTAAATGGTACCGTCTTAATCTAAAACACTCTGCTGGAATTTCTCCTCGGTCTAGAAGTAAGACATTTAGAACGCCTTAGTTTAAAGTTGAAAACGCCATTCCCTCTTCCCCTATGCCCTACAAATGTATTATACCGGGTGAAAGGTCATACTTGGGCCATATGTTAACCAGGGATTCTACATGATGACTGTAACAAATATGTCCAATACAATTATTGTCAATAAAGAACCGTTTTGCCGAAAAAAATTATAATTTGTGTCAAATATTTGGAGTCATCTAGCTTCCTGACGAATGGATATAAATAGTTTAATATTTCACTAATTGTCTCGCAAACATCGTGTGAAGAACGCTGTAATGCATTTCTACCTTAATTTGAATGAATTTAGTCACAATTTAATGTTAACGTGACGTTACGAAGCCTCCCTTAGAAATTAAATTTTGCATACACTTTAATATAAAATTGTGACTAAAGTCATTCGCATGAAGGTAAAAATGCATTACAGCAATGTTCACACAATGTGTGTGCGACTGTTAGTGAAGGATGCTAAACTACTTCAGCGTCCGAGATTAGTATCACATGAATCTTTTTGACTATTGCAAGACGCTTAAAAAAATAATTTGAAAATTGGAGTATGAAGAAAATACACGACCATCATTGCCTACAGTGCTCCATAAATATCGCACCTATTGGAATATTGAAGCAAAATATGAAGCTAGAGTGCACCAGCAGAATATAGCTGAACATCTACTTTTTGGCCACTTTAAGACAAACTTTCACCAATTGTTGCCGTTACGAAGAGTCCTTTGTTTTTCCTAGAATTCTGTGAGCCCCAGCCACAAAAAACATTCCTCTATCAGTTTCAATATAGTGCACTAATTTCATTTTAGGTATTATTTATGCAACCTGAAACAAAAACGCATTTCTTTTTCGTTTAAGTACCTAAACGTTTTTACAGTTACAGAAAAAATTGGGTGAATTTGAAATTCCGGAGGCTTCAGTGACGATAAGAGGGAATCTTTGCTAAAATATTTCTTTATACGTGCAATGGTGTCTTTCATTTATTTTGTTTCGATTGGTTCCAAGGAGTTTTCGAAAGTTATACTAGAGACATATGCATCAATTTTAGGCGGAAACACTATGATCACATCCTGAACTAAGCATTCAACTTATAGATATGTTGTTGTTAGCTAATGCTGGATTTCTGACAATGAAGTCATTAATCCTCTTACTCTCCAATATTTTTCACTGATGGATGGGGCTTATAGATATATCTGACCCATGTTGGCGGAGATCGAAACCGTAAACCTTAAGAAGCCCAGCCACCATTAAGGTACAAATCCAAAAATGCATTGCTTTTTTCTGATTGCTTTGAACTTTTTGCCATATATTCAGAATATAAAACACATAGTGCACACAACATTTTAACGAACTAATAGTTTGTAAGATATTCATCTTTATTCATAATTGATTACTTTTTGATACAGCAATATCAAATATCCCTTGGACCTTAATACTTATCATTTTGCTGCCAAATTTTCATTTTGAGCTTAGCATAAAGAAATTGTTGTGCAAGCAGTTCTTAATTATAATTAGTCTAAGAGAAAGAATTGGTTTTGAATTTCAACTCTTTCAATACGAGGTATGGGGTATAGTTAGTTTCAGTTGCACTATTTAATATTTTTAACTAGTGCACAACAATTTTATTTTTAAACCCTGAAGTTAATTCCTGAAATTAACCTGAACTTATCAATGTAAAAATTTATAAATTTGATACCCGGTATATTGGTGGGAAGGTATAATAATTTCATAAAGAAATGATATGGAGAAGGATAAATAATTTCCGTATATTAAAATCAATGTATAATGAGAGAAAGAGGGGCTGCATTTGATCTTGAGAAAAAGTAATTAGCTAATTTCTGTGTTAAGGATAAGGGTTCTAGTGCATTTACTCGACAAGTAAACCTTTAGCTCAAGGCACACCTGGAAATCAGTTATGTTCAGAAAGTGAATATGCAAATACTCACATAGCAAAAATTCTTAAAATTAGTTATTACAATTTAGCAAGCACTGACAAAAAATTGTTTTATAGGTAAGTCAGAAGCTTGAAATTAAGCAACGTAAATAGGAATGTAATAAATGTTCTTCCACACGTGTAGGACAGGATTGTAAAGAGCAGAGTGAGACTGAAAAATTCAATAACATGACCAGAATTTGAACCACGGATCTACCGGTTATCGTCCGGCTGCTCTGACCACTAAGATATCATGGCCTACACGCCGAGACAACATTAAATTCTCCAACTCACTCGTATTTTCCCCGGAAAACCACACAAGGACATCTCAATTCATATGCGATGACATACCTTAATGCCGACTTATAATACTGGAAGTACTGAAGTCCCGGGCTTCTAGTTTAACAATCTATAAGGTCAAATCAATGTAATTTATGTTCTTCGACACAATAGCCGTGTGTAGGACAGGATTGGAAAGGGTAGAGTCGGTATACGTATTTGGATAGGCAAAACAGACGTTAGTACTTTCGTTCTGTTATTATGATTTCTTTTTCTTTCTTTTTTCCATGTAGTGGCTGGTGCCCTGGGTGCCATATATGCCCTCTCAACTGGTTCACAGGATATTTTACCAACCTCCTCAGTCGACGAGATGCATGTGCAGTGTTCTGCCTTTGTTGTTCAACCAAGCAGTGATGTACGTTAGGAACCCTTGAAAGTATCATTTTCGGTTTTTCAATTATATCATATAAATATTCTATACACTTCTGTATCATTCTGGTCAAACATTTTTCCCGACCCGCCATTTTTAAATGTCCAGCGACATGTTTAAGTCAGCCGTGCCCTTCATTTTAACCAGAATAGGGTGCTTCACACTGATGCTTTTTTATTCTCAGTTTTACATTTCTTTTATGAAGTGTAGTCCTTACATTTCAGTTTTGCTCTGATTTGTATGTACATTTGCATACATCATATCAAACATGTTATCTTCTTTATCTGATTACCCTCTCCTATGGAGGACTTGATTCGTCTGTCTAAGAACGTCAAGCAATACGTTATAGTAAGCGCAAAACTGGACTAAAGCGCAGTTGGCGTTTGATGGGTGGTCTACCTTCCAAAAAATAAGGGGCGGCTGACTTACCTGGTATATACATGCATTCTAGCCGTCTTTCTTTACAGGTAAACTGCGTTGCCACAACAATTTCTCCTGGTGTCTTCTCAATGAAACAAATGGTTTTTTCCACCGATAGAAGAGCCAAGTTGCTCAGACCAGTTTGTCCTTGTGTTACCCGTAAATAAAGTTTTATTGTTTCAAGGCTGAAAAACTCCTTTCTGCGCTTGCAGTAGTGGAAGGAAATGTTAAAATCAGTTCACATAGTTTATAAACCACTACACACAACATCAAGTCCATTTAATTTCATATAATTTGCAATGGTCTGAACAGACTTGTTAGAAAATTTTTGAGGCTGGCACCGTAGCTTAGTCGATATAGCATCTGCCTGCTATGCAAGGTGTGCCGGGTTCAATTCACGGCATGGAATATTTCGCTAGCCAAGATTATTCCTTATCCTCCCCAGAGTTTGGAATAATGTATGAGTGTGTGTGTGTGTGTGTGTGTGTGTGTGTGTGTGTGTGTGTGTGTGTGTGTGTGTGTGTGTGTGTGTGTGTGAATTAGAAAAGAAAAGAATAGGATAAGAAAACCGAAGGCTAACCCAGTGTTAAACGAGTAACACCATTGTCAATAGGCAACCTGTTCCACGGGAGAGGCCGCCGATATGACCTTTGTAGTTAGAGGCGGGATATAAATGGAACAATAAAGCAATGAGATGAAAACACTTTCAGTTCGTTTTTCAAAGACAGTATATCGAAATAGAAAAGTACGGTTCTCTCGGTTTACATAATACACTTGTTCAAAAACTTTTAAAGCAACTCGCAAAATGTTTAGAATCCAGTAATGCCAGAAATGTCAACTGTTTCTGAGATTCAAATCTTAATTTAGTTTGAGTTATTAATGTGTCCAGGACTTTACAGAATATCCTTAAGTAGGAAGATTGGGTTTCATCTTAAGGACAAGTTCTCTTTCTGGGCCTTTCTTCGTCCTCTTCATTAGCAACGCTCATAGTTTTGACCACATTTCTTCAAATACTGAAGTGTTGGTCTCTTATGTTTATCCAAAGCTGTGATTAAATACGCCAAAATTGCAAAACCCGTCGATTTCAGTGCGTTTTCTCAGTTGCAAACAACAAGCATGGCTAGCAATAAAGTTTATTTAATTTTCATGAACCAGTCAGTCACGCATACTTACAATTGTTTATATTAAAATGTATTTTCTAAGGATTCTTATTTTCTTCCTTCTGCTCACAATACAAGTGTGGAAGAGCTGCAGTAGACCTTTCCTGTTTTACTGTCATTAACGTATCCTCATATTTCAACTGTTTTACTACACATTGTGCATCTATTTTGAAGAATTAGTACTAGTCTTGGTACACTGTACACTATGGAATAAATAATACTAATATGTACTAATATAGCTGTTGAGGACCGTAACAATCGCACAATATTAAAGACAGAGCGTTTTTGCTAACTGCAAGTCAGTCGGGTTCACACGGCACATTTCGGAGACACTCGTCTGAATATAGCGACACGTGATTCCGAAGCCTTGGCATGCTTCTTCCTGCATTCCTCCGCCTCACCCCTCCTTGCCCGTAACGTAATGAAGGCTGCGGCAGCAAGCATCGGAAGCCTTATTCTACCCTTTGTTCAACGGTAGCGAATGAGACATATTGCATCCCATGTGCTAATTCTTCATGAGGGAAACTGGCTAGAAATGCAATTATTAATATTACTTATTAATTTCTAGTTTACTTTAGATGTGGGCTTCGGTGATAGCTTTGATAGCCCAGAATACACGCCACCAACACATCTCCTCCTTGCTGTGCAGTGTACTCTATCTATGAAAGCCAGTAGAATGCCTCCCGAAGCTGCGGGGACGGCATAAATGTTAGTGGGTGTACACTTGTTTCAATTTGTATGCCATCCCCACAGCTTCAGGTGGCGTTTTACCAACTTCTCAGCGGACGCGTACATAACAAGCAGCGAGGGATGTGTGGAATGTTCTGCTTTTGTTATTTGATCAAGTAATGGTGTGTGTGCGTGTATGTGTGCGTGTGTGTGCGCGTGTGTGTGTGTGTGTGTGTGTGTGTGTGTGTGTGTGTGTGCGCGCGCTTGGAACCATGGAATTGAGTTTTTAGGTGAAAATGACAAAAGCTTCGTGTTTTTAATTATATCATATAAATATTCTACAGACAACTGTGAATCATTTTGGCCACTTTTAAAAGCCCAGCGACATCACATTTTTAAGTTACCCGTGAGCTCCCTTTTAAGCCACTAGACCCGCCCACTTTCCCCTTATATATTCTCAGTTTTGGATCTTTGAATACAAAATGTATTCCTTGCATTTAAGTTTTGCTATAGTTTATATGTAAGTTTGCATAAACAATCTCAAACATATTATCTAAAGAGTCAAGTATGCATTTTATGATTACTTTATTCGTTGGCACACAAAAGATTAATTTATACTGAAAAAACAACTTAACAACAACTTCACAAAAACAAAAAATGCATCTCTCTGCAAGTAATAACATCAACTTTAATCAAGTACTTACTTTTATTATTACTTTACTAAAGTATCAGAAAATGTCACTGCCCTACTTCTCTGAAAAAATGTGAATGCTCAAGGTATTTTAAAAATCTATATTTTCAGTAACTGAAATACTTAATTGCATTATCTGAGAAAAATTATGGACTAGAACTTTGAGTTTTCGTACAGCCATTTGTTTATTAACTCATATTAAGTGTCTCAATTTTCAGTAAAGGGCTTTAAAATTGAGAAAAGGGTTACAAATTCAGTTGCTGTGCCCCGTAGCCGTGGCTAATGCCAATCTATGATAATTACTGGTTTCAGGTTAGCCAGTAAATAAAGTCTTGTTTTGAATCAACACCTCCTGGTGCTAAATATCACATCATATTTTATTTAATGGAAAATTGCATTTTAAGGATAACATTTAGAAGGTGAGGAACTTATGTAAAGTATTAAAACTATTCCAAATAATCGCACATATGAAACCCAACAGCCTCTACCCAACTCAACAGTTGATGTCCTGCAAGAAAATGCCTGTACCACCAACATTTGTTTTTATTTACCTGATCACCCTCCCCTTATGTAGGACTTATACCCTCTAGGACTTACAAGTCAGTGCCTAGGGTCAGACCCCTGTCGGGAAGCACAGGAACCTATGGACCGGACAGAGTGAAGACCTTGGTCAGGTGACCAACCAAGTACCAGGTATGACAGTGAGGAAGAGGATGGTATGAAATGTAGGCGAAATGGATGATTGAAAAGGTGATAAGGGAGCAATTGGTGGAATGAGTGGAGGGGTAAACCTGAGAACCCGGAGAACCCCCACCCCCCCCCCTCCCCGGCGCCGCTTCACACGAATACCACTTGCGGGTCCCTGGGATCGAACCCAGGCCGCCTAGCTGTTAAGCGAGTGCTCTAAACGCTCGGCCACGGCGCCGCCCTACCACCAACATAACAGCTGCAATTAAAACAACTGCAGCCATATGTTTGACATGCGTGTTTTTTAGTAGCGATTGCTGTTATTGATGTGAACTGAAAAAACAGAATGTCACCAGAAGTAACCAGAGAACACTGTAATGTGGAAAATTTGTTACATCTGACTTTTTGTGAATTTAGATAGCTTGCGTTCCCGTTACTACTAAGAAACGGCGTTAAACACCACCAGCACCACCGCCACAACCATCACCGCCACCGCCACCACCACCACCACCATCACCATCACCACCACCACCATCACCACCACCACCACCACCATCACCACCAGCACCACCGCCGCCGCCACCACCATCACCATCACCATCACCTCCACCACCACCACCAGCACCACCACCATCACCACCACCATCACCACCACCATCACCACCACCACCAGCACCACCACCATCACCACCACCATCACCACCACCACCACCAACAGCACCACCAACACCACCACCATCACGGTCACCTCCACCACCACCACCACCATCACCACCACCACCACCAGCACCACCACCGCCGCCGCCGCCACCGCCACCACCACCACCACCACCACCATCGCCACCACCACCACCGCCACCACCACCACCACTTCGTCCGATATGACACAATGTTGGAGGACGTTAATTAAAAAAACACCACCATAACCACCATCACCATCACCACCACCATCACCACCACAACCACCATCACTACCACCACCGCCACCACCACCATCACCATCACCACCATCATTCGTCCGATATGACACAATGTTGGAGGACGTTAATTAAAAAAAAAACCACCATCACCACCACCATCAATCACCATCACCACCACCATCACCAGCACCACTACCATCACCACCACAATCACCGCCACCACCACCATCACCACCTCCACCACCACCATCACCACCACCACCATCACCACCACCACCATCACAACCACCACCAGCACCACCACCACCAGCACCACCACCACCATCAACGCCGCTGCCGCCGCCACCGCCACCACCACCACCACTTCGTCCGATATGACACAATGTTGGAGGACGTTAATTAAAAAAAACTACCACCATAACCACCATCACCGCCACCATCACCACCATCACGAGCACCACTACCATCACCACCGCCACCATCACCACCACCATCTCCACCACCATCACCACCAACCACCACCATCACCATCACCACCATCACCACCACCATCACCACCAACACGACCATCACCACCACCATCACCATCAGCACCACCATCACCATCAGCACCACCATCACCACCATCACCATCACAACCACCACCATCACCACCACCATCACCACCATCACCACTACCATCACCAACCACCACCATCACCAACCACCACCATCACCAACCACCACCATCACCACCACCACCAACCACCATCACCACCACCATCACCACCACCATCGCCACCACCAACACCACCAACCACCACCATCACCACCACCATCACCACCATATCACCACCATCACCACCACCATCACCAACCACCACCATCACCAACCACCACCATCACCACCACCACCAACCACCATCACCACCACCATCACCACCACCATCGCCACCACCAACACCACCAACCACCACCATCACCACTATATCACCACCATCACCACCACCAACCATCACCACCACCATCACCACCACCATCGCCACCACCAACACCACCAACCACCACCATCACCACCACCATCACCACCATATCACCACCATCACCACCACCATCACCAACCACCACCATCACCAACCACCACCATCACCACCACCACCAACCACCATCACCACTACCATCACCACCACCATCGCCACCACCAACACCACCAACCACCACCATCACCACTATATCACCACCATCACCACCACCAACCACCACCACCGCCATCACCACCACCAATACCACCAACCACCACCATCACCACCATCACCACCACCATACCACCACCACCATCACCACCACTAATACCACCAACCACCACCATCATCACCACCAACCACCACCATCGCCATCATCACCACCAACCACCATCATCACCACCACTACCACCTCCATCACCACCATCACCACCAACCACCACCATCATCACCACCAACCACCACCATCACCACCACCATCATTACCACCACCATCTTCACCACCACCACCATCACCAACCACCACCATAACCAACCACCACCATCACCACCACCATCAGCACCATCACCACCACCACCACCATCACCATCACCACCACCAATAGCACCAACCACCACCATCACCACCACCACTAATACCACCACCACCATCAACACCACCAACCACCACCACCGCCAGGATCACCACCAACCACCACCACCATCATCACCACCAACCACCATCATCACCACCACCATCACCATCAGCATCACCACCATCATCACCACCATCACCATCATCACCACCATCACCATCACCACCACCATCACCATCACCACCACCACCACCATCACCGCCGCTGCCGCCGCCACCGCCACCACCACCACTTCGTCCGATATGACACAATGTTGGAGGACGTTAATTAAAAAAACTACCACCATAATCACCAACACCGCCACCATCACCACCACAGCCACCATCACCACCACCACAGCCACCACCACCATCACCATCACCACCACCACCACCATCATCACCATCACCATCTATCACCATCACCACCACCACCATCACCACCACCACCATCACCACCACCAACCACCACCATCACCACCACCAACCACCACCACCGCCATCATCACCACCAACCACCACCACCAGCACCATCACCACCACCAACCACCACCACCATAACCGCCACCGCCAAGGCCGCCCCCACCGCGCCACCACCATCACCACCATTACTACAGCGCGAGAGAAAGTAAGCACATATTTTAATATCACTGAACAATACAAATTTTGGGATTATTTAAAATACTTCTAGTATTGACACTAATAAATCAAGTAGAAGGGCTTCAGGTACATAATACGAGTATGTTATACACGTAGCTTTCAGCTCTTAACATTTCAGTGAAACATAATGGCTGTGTGCCTTTAGCGACGCGAGGCGACGTTTCAATTGACGATCTGACAGCGGTGCGTGAAGTGGCAGTGAGTGAAGTTGAAAAGGAGTCTTACCTAACTTGTAGGTGCGGTTCGAGGACGTTTGCAATCGACTCCACCTCGATTCCATCCCATTCAAGCTTTCGCAGCATGAGCCTATCCCACTTATTCTCGCCTAGGTCTGTAAACCACGGATTTCATGCGGCAAAATGAGTAAAACCTTTGTTTTCTATTCTTGGCGAGAAATATCTTGAACAATATTTGTCAACTAAATAATGTAAATTACGAGTTTTAGCAATTGCTTGACACACACAATTATAAGATTTTATATCTTTTTTCATACCGCAAGATAGAATGAATTGCGTAACTGTCTACACATGCTAAAATCCGTCTTTAGCAAACTGCTGTCATGTCCTGGGGTTAAAGTAAATTTATTCACTGCAAGAATGTGGTAGTAGTGACTTTAGTGTGATTATCTGCAGCGTTTGACCCGATTTTCCCTATGATCCGATTCTCTCTTTACTTCCCCAATATTCACATTTGAACCAATTCGCCAACATTTTTTTTATTTAAAGTTTGTAGCTGTGAATCGTATACCTTTTTAATCTGCATGAGAACTATTATACGTCTTTAAACTGTTAGTAACCACAGTTATGGTCATGAAGGAGATTTTTAAAAACATACGAATATGGCACAAGCAAAAGCAGATTTAGGGTAGGTGTTTTATAACAGAATGGAAATTCAAAATATGAAATTGCACAAGAATCACTTAAACAAAACCTACCTTCAGAGATGCTGAATCCGTGTGCAATAAACCAAGCATCAGCCACGTTAAACAACTTTAGTGGTGATCAGAATTAGGGGAGTCCCCCCACTGCATTCTCATTAGTGTTCTCTCTAGCCCTTTTACACATAGAGGTTTAGTATACCACGTTGCATGTATCTGTTAATGAACAGATAAACAAAAATACAATATGTTTTG
>CM060964.1:113810855-113845855 GCA_030765045.1 Tenodera sinensis
TATATGGCATAAAGCCGAAGTGTAATTATTTATAATCAGTGACTATTCCGTAATTGAAACAGTCAGCATTAAAATTACGATGCCCCGTATGCCATTTCCTCTTGCTCGCTGTGACGTCACACGTTCAACTGGCTTTCGTTGGGAGAATGTGAGCTGATTGAGCTGACGTCACAGCAGCGTTACCTGTCTTCCCCTGTACTGAGTACGTTAAAGGGAAATTCTTCGATGAAGACTAGTTGATTATTACTAGAACCCAATATTTAGTTCCTAACTCTTATCCAAAATATTAAGTTTCATTTTTTAGAAAGTCGAAGATAAAAGAAGTACTTTTAACGGCAGATAAAATTAATTAAACGGAAGAAAAAGATTATACCACTTAGTAGTATAAAATTATAATACTCCAGATTTGCCACCTTTGGTTTCCTGGCAGATGCAAAGATTATTATTCAAGAGGGTTTTGCTGTTGATGTAATGGCGGATAATGTGAGTGCACGAATTGTGGGATCTGAAGAACCAGCCAAAATTTTATTAGCAACAGAGATCAAGGAAACATTACGAAACGGTATATAACAGCGGTTGGAAAGAAACATACAGACTAATAATCTCGACTGGGTGTGCAAAAGCGGTTAAGTCAAAAAATGTCGAAATTGAGTTCTCCACAGCCTTTGATGTAATTCTGTGTGCTCTACCCATGTGTCTAATCGGTTAAGTCATATCACTTATAATAGCCGAGTAACATGAGTGTGCTAAAGGAGGTATGTCATGAAGTCATCAGTTGTGCGTGTGCAAAAACGGTTAAGTCACTCATTTTTGACTTGGCCTATTTTACACCATCGAACCAGCAGTGCAAATTTGGTTAAGTCCGTAATAGAGCTGACTTAACTTGCTATGCACTTCAAATTCAAATGACTTATCCAACTTGACACTACACCTATCTGGTGACTATTTATTTTCATTGCACTAGTATGAAGATTGAGTAATACAAAACAACTAACTCTGACTTGTCAACAATACACATGAAGAAATAAAGTTTTGGAAGTCTGTATATCATTTCAGTAAAACCACAGAGAAACCAGTTACCATCTCGTGTCACTTTAATTACTTATATGAAGAATATTTAAATGCTATTCCTGGA
The DNA here is from genome assembly GCA_030765045.1 of Tenodera sinensis. Taxonomy (NCBI): domain Eukaryota; kingdom Metazoa; phylum Arthropoda; class Insecta; order Mantodea; family Mantidae; genus Tenodera; species Tenodera sinensis. The sequence continues at coordinate 113,811,991 of CM060964.1, forward strand.
CAACATGTTGGCAGGAGGATATACGAAGCTATTTTTGATGATCCTGAACTACAGAAACCAAAAGTGGACGCATACCAGATATGTGATGACTCAAGCATAGATAGAGATCTCTGAAGGCGATAAATGAGTTGGAGAGCAAGAAATGCACCCAAGAAAAGGTTGACCTGGCAAGACACTCGCAAGAAATGATCTTACAAAGAAAGTCATAACATTCGACTTACAACAATGCTTGTAAACTCCAGCAGTCAGTAGCTCCATTGCTTTCTATAAAAGGCAACTATGGAGCTGAAACTAACGTTCACTGCTGTGATGTCAGGCAAGCATACTGCTTCATGTAGCACAAAAGACAAGTCTTAGAGCCTTAGAGGGATTAATGAATAGGTCTTACCTTTACAGTTCATTTAAACAACTTCATCTAGATGTAAAAATAGCTTATGCATTCCGATTCCTGCCAAGGACAAACCAAAAAGTGTCACATTGCCATAATATGTATGGTTGCACTTCAGGAACACCCAATCCCCCAATTTATCGACCACTAATTCCTAATATTAGGTCATACACACATGAAGAGTGATGGAGATCATGCGGTCATAGAAAAAAAAGAAAGAAAGAAATGGAAGTATTATCTGCCTATTCATCATTCTCACTACTGGATGCAACTCGCTGGTTTATCAGGAAAGAACAAGCCATGTGTGGTCAGTGATATGTCTAAAGAGGACCTTTATGACTTTTCAACATTGTTGGGAAAAGAACTCGTGCTAGGAAAGGTTGACATAACTGGATAAAAGATCGTTTGGAGGGACATGCAGTGGCTCTGTTTTCAAAAGGTTTCCTTCGGGCAATTATTTCTCAAGTACAAGTTAAGGAAAGATGATGATTTCAGATTTGCCAGTTTTCTCAGAAGAGGGAATAAATCTGCAGGTATGAAACCTTTAAGAAGTATTCTGGTCCAAATGCAGTAAACCTAGCAAAAATAGGACTTGCTGAACCTACTTTCACTTATCTGGGACACATTCTGGGAATTCTAGAGCATTGAAAGTATCCGTGCTCTTAGTATACTTCCAAATACTGATACCAATGATGATGTTGAGTGAAGAATGTGTTTTTATTATTCATTATATTTTGGATGGTGAAAACAATTTCATGGAAATTTAAAGAAAGTATATGACATTAAAGTCATAATAATAAAATGCCTTATTTCTTTAGTGTTATATTTTGCCAAGTTCATTAAATTTAACAACATTTTATAAAAGGCTAAAAATATAATATTTGCTATACGATTATAAGGTATTATTTTCAAATACTACAGTGATATCGGGGTTGTCTCCTTAGTGCGGTGGTAGCGCTTCTGCTTACCAAGCGAGAGACCAAGGTTCGATTCCCGGCACCAGCGTGGGGATTTTCTCCCACTGGGAGACCTGGCACGGGGTGTACTCAGCCTCATTAGGTCCCTGAAAGGCCAATCGAGGAGCTACTTGATTGAAAAGTTGCGGTCCTGGTTGCGTTGACTGCATAACCGGCCGGGAGGTACCGGGATGCTAAGCACCAGTACCGCACCTCACTCTTGACGTCTGTGGTAGTTAGAGGTGGGGAACGCAGCGGCTAGGCGGTAAGGGCTGTTGCGCCTCGGGTAATTATTATTACTACAGTGACATATTTTATTTCATTATCCTTGTACTATTTTATGCTGCCATTTTCTCAAGTTCTGTTAAATGTAAATTCTATATAAATACGGTGGTATTTTATTCCCAAATGGAACTACAAAAATTGATTACATATTTAAAAATACAATTTAATTGTATATTCTAGAGGAAAACAATACATTTTCCACTTAAGCCATTAATATAACACTTGTGTGGGAGTGCATATGTCAAAATGCACTGTGAAAAGTCACGTAAGTCACGCATCTACCCTCCAACCCTTCAGATAATCCTCAGATAAGTAATGAAGATGTATAGGAATTAAAGCAACCTGATGTATATATTTACAGTATTAAACAACGAATATGTTTATGCAAAATGTGTAGAATTTTGGCACATAAGGGATTTGGGAAATTGATTGCAATCTTTAGTTTTTCTCATTATGAAGTTTTTTGACTTAACCGCTTTTGCACACCCAGTCGAATAGTCAAAATTTACTGTTAGCACACACAGGAGAGCAAAAACCCTCCGAACGGGCTGCGCGGTGTTTTGCCTTTCCGCGTCCTCCACGCTCGTTGCCGCCTGCCGCTATCACAGAAAGGCGCGGATGAAGCCATACATTTTTACTTACCAACTTTATGAAAGGAGATGCTGAAACTGGCCAACATCGTTGTCCATACATTTTGGCACCTCTTTAGGAAACTATCCATCACTCGCCGTAGTTCACGTTGAGGAAAATCTGGCAATTTCCTGGCGGATATTTTGTTTTAATTCTACCAGGGTGTGTGGGTTTGTCTTGTACACTTTATGTTTTGAGTTACCCCAGAGATAGAAATCGCAGGGGGTTAGGTCGGGGGACCGAGGGGCCGCAAATCCCTACTAATAATTCTGTCCTGAAATACACTTTCACTGTTATTGTTCCCATGGAAAGGTTGGCCGTATGAGCTGTTGCAGAGTCTTGTTGAAAAAAGGGAAAATCACGCTTCCCTATTTGTTAATTCTCTAAAAAATGGGGTACAAAATTGTATTCACGTATATACCAGGTGAGTCAGCCGCGCCTTATTTTCTTGGGAGGTAGGCCACCCATCTAACGGCATGTGCGCCTTAGTCCAGTTTTGCGCTTACTAAAATGTATTGCTTGACATTCTTAAAGAGAGGAATGCGCAAAATTGAGAGCAACAGCGGTTTAAGGGACAGAACGTACTCCCCGCTAAAGTACACCTCAGAAACATACGACTCGTTTACTGAGAGCGAATTCCGGTTCCCAGCCGATTTTACAAACTTTTAATTAGAGTATACATAGCAGCGTAATTCAGTAAACGCCTCGGAAAAAATGGACCTATCATATGAGTACACTAACAACGTCAGCTAAAAAGAAAATGGTGGATTCTTGTACTTACAGCAGGGATTGGTTGCCAAATATTAGGAAAAATTTAGACACACCTCATCCATCATGGACCCGTACAGTCAAAACGGACATATTATTAAACAACAGTTTATTTACATTTTTGCGTGAACCTCAATTAATATGCATAACAGCTTTTGCCATTTAATTAATAATATCAAATCGCCCAACAAATGATTAAAACTGTCTTAAAAGGCTAAATCAAGCCCGTAAACTCGCGAGGTGGCAATGGCATAGCGCCAGGCATACAAGTCCTAATACTGCACGCGGTACGTGCTTTTTAGTCAAGTCTCGAAATAGCTGAATAGGACTGTGACGGGTCCTCTGTACTAAGTCCCAATGACCCAGGTTCGAGTCTCAGCATTGTATTTTTTTTTTATGTTCATCAAAACTTGGAAACCGAATTCACAATAATCTAATTAGGAAGTCCCTGAGGGAATAGGACATTATAATTTAAATCGTTTTTGGTTGTCTGCATTTTTAATAGCACAATAATTCATTGTGTGCAAAATTGAGTTTAACTTCCATGTTAAACTCTGACAATGTAATTTCCTTGCTTTCTGTGTTCAAATGTGTATAAATGATCCTTATTTCAATTGCGCCTACCTATAGGTGTGTTTAAACAACTACATAATTGTAGTTCACCAATAAAGAAACATCAAACAATGTCATAAAACATAAATAAAACAATAAAAATTAATGTAATAACAGTTTTCAGAATAATAGTTTGCAAATTGTGAGGATTGCACGGTAAAAAAAAAATAGTACATGCAGGTGATTCGCACCTCCTTTACAGCAGACAGATTTCTACGGAGTCTTACGCTCGTTCCAACTGAGCTACCTAGTAACGTGTGAGGTACACATACCGTTTAAGATGTAATATTCGCTGGTTCCAGTGAACATTTGCAGAAATGCAAACGTCAGCTGTCTAATTACGAATATATTAAAAAGCGATGTGATAACATCTATATTAGTACTAATTTCATCGAGTGTTAAACATCCATGTTAAATACGCGGGTAGAACCTAGTAATGGGGTCGATGTTTTCATGTTGGGGTATAAAATGCGGATTGCATAAAACTCGAGAATAAGGGGCAGCTGACTCACCGGGTATAGTTGTCAACTGTTGACTCGAAAGAAATTTGACCAATAACTCTTTCTCCGTTAATGGCGTTCCATACACCAATTTTTTTGCCATGAAGGGGTATTTCATGAACAATATTAGGTTTCTCAAAGCCCCAATAACGATTATTTTGTGTACACATATTCATGAAAGTGAAACCAAGTCTCGTCCGTGAAAAATATTAAATATGGGAGTATTTCGCCATTGTATACACTATTGGGACTCCACTCGGAGCGCGACTCCGTAGCGTGATGGTTAGTTACGTTCAAGTGGTCGCGAGTTCGAATCTCGTTTAGGGTAAGTTATTCCGATAAGGTTTTTTTCTTTTTTCTGAGGCTTTCCCTTATCCTGAGAAGATGAATGTCGGGTAACTTAAAGCTCTATGAACCTCGGGCTCATTTGAGCATCATTTCACCCATTTCAGTCATTCACCGTCCGATATGACATTACGTTGGAGCACGTTACACACACAAAAGAGTCCACTCACAAAATGTACACCAAGTTACAGGATCATTTGTTTGAAGAGCATGCACCACAATTATTTTATATGGTTTTAACTTCAGCAACTTAGTAGCTGCTCACTTCTTTGGTAAGAACCGTACACCGTCTTTCAGATTTCTTAACCTGAACACTTCCTGGAGCCTGAAATTTATTGTAAAGCTCATAGATTGTTGTACGGCCTGGAACTTTTGCACCTGGAAATTTTTCTGCAAATCACACATTCGCTTGGCTATCTGACTGAGTTAACGCATACGAATCAAAAATAATACACGCTGTGCAGTGGAAAACAAATGCTGAGCCATAATACTCTTTGTGACTAAGTACAGGACTAAATAATAAGTCAGTCGTAATAACTGAACCACATCATATCACCGTCAATTCAATACTGCAGAAAAGAACTACATCAGTAACGTGACCTTGTTTACAGCAGCAGTCCGTTATCATGCTTCCACGCGCCCAGTAGAAAAACACTGCGGAGCCCGTTCGGAGGTATTTTGCTCTCCCGTTATTTAAGATAGAGCCATTTGCTTCACAAATTCTCCCTACACAGTCACCTATTGTAAATGTAAACAATATAACAAATTATGTAACCAATTCTACTCTCATTCCAAGGAATTACCATTTAAAATTGCAATAATTATTGTACAATCAACATTTTCTGTTGAAAATCAAAAAGCTAATGATGTTATAAAGTTGTTTCATTTTAATTACATTTACCTATTGTTAATTAAAGTGCTGTTACCCTTTTCCATAGCTTTATTATTTTCGTAGCCTTCTTTATGTATAATTTATTTCTAACTCATCACGATGTCAGTACTGAGCTAAAAAGAAAGAATAGATAAAAAAGAACCTACGTAATTCATATCTATAATTTGTCTATAAGTATTGATGACTGCTAAAAGTAGAACTAACTTTCCGTAATTGGGTCCCATCTTAAAACTAAAGAAGTACCAGGACGTGAGTAAAACTGGTCAGAATATCCTAAGAGTGTTCTGAGCTTGTTGCCTCAGACCCTCCCTTTTAGGACGCTTTCTTTTATAGGAAAATTTTGGCATAACAAAGACATGTCATTTTGCCGAGTGCCAATGTAGTTAAGGGATTGAAATCCCCCAGATTGTCAATGTTTTAACTTCCTCCTCTTCTTCTTCCGCACATTTAAACTGACAGAGAGCATTTTGAAGGTATAGCACACGAGAGTAAATAACGTGTACAGAAATTTTGTATATTTTAGCCGTTGTTTGTAGCCAATTTTTCTCCTAGTATCTTAGATCATTAGGATTTAACTTCACAGAGTTTGCGGCTACGTTTTGTGGTCGCTCTCCACTTCTAAAACATCCCTCGGCTATGCTTTGTCTTAGGGCCCTCAATCTCTCGGCTACGCTTTGCGGCTTAGGACCCTCAAACCCGGACTATGTTGTTGTTAGTCATATGTTGTCAGTTGTAAGTCTGGTGAGCGTAAACATATACAAGATGGCGTGGTTTTCCTATTAAAGAACGCATCGTAAAAGCAGTTATTGCTTGGATCACAGATTCTAAAATTATTAACATCAATACTAAGCGCAACTCCTGAGTTTTACTGGTAAATATTGTTCATATTCTAGTTCTTTCAGTTTTAAGATGGGACCCAATTACGGAAAATTGTCCTAAACTAGTATATGACACGCCTTTCCAAAGGAACTTCACTCTGCTCGCAGGATAAATATATCTCATCCTGTAAACTTTACAATTTGTTTTCCTAACAAATGTGTACTACCAAAGTATTAGCAAGACAATTATAGTGGTGATAGAGAAATAACGCTGAAAGTAACACTTTTAATCCGTAAAATACTGCGTACTGCCTATCTGCGTCCTTTGCGAAACCTTGTGTTCATTCGTTGGTTTGAAACAAAACATGTTTTCAGATATTCGTGTCATTGAAGGAAAGTGCAGGTGTTTCTATCTCTGTCGTCTGATGGCCGTCAAGAACGTAAATCCAAATACGGCTAAGTCAAGGTATAATATGAAATTTGAAATTATAAACAGTACAACAGTTGGGTAGCAGTAATGTGATCATATTACTCAGCACGATAGTTCCACGGTAAAGCATTCGGGAGGTTCCGGAGAGCTTAAATCTGGAACTGTTAGGGACCCTGTCCTCTGCTCTGTTTAATTCCAGTATTAATATAGGTATAATTTTTAGAAGGATTAAACATTTTTATATTTTCAATGTAATTATATTTACTGTAAAACTTTACACGCTTTTGTGACTCTAAGGACAAAGTGAAAGCTTATCCTATGACACAGAATCATTTAAGGGACCCTGGGACTGAAATCTGAATTTTCTATGTGTTTATAGGTATGAAATCAATACGTTGCACACTTAAGGGTGTTTATGTTATAAACTACCACGTACACTTCCAGCACAGTCATTTTTTAGTGTTTAGGGTATCAGTTATTCAATTTATTCACAATACGAAAATAACTTAATATTCAAAATATTCCATGCACATCAAAAACAACACATTTATTATTTCATAAACTCCAACTGCCCAACAAATACCACCAATCTCTAGCAGGAAGAAAAAAATTACTTTTAAGGTACCTAATTAATTTATTTGCTTCGACGGACATTGAAAATATTTTTTAAAACTTTTTGTGAATTTAACTTCTTTAAAGCTATACAAATATTCAGATTTTGAAACCAAAGACCGATGTTGAAGTCACATAAATGGAGCACATGCTGGAAAAATCTAGGAGCATAGCACAAAGTTTAATGCGTATGAAGCATACAGTTTATTAAAAAATATAAAGTCGAGAAAAACCAATTTTTCTACATACATGCGCCATGATCATTAGTCAGATTACCTGTTTGTCCTAAAACTGTCCCGCTGCATATGTCACACTTGCCCTCTTAGTCTCTCTCAGATTCATAGCTAACCACTTCTTTCCGCTGAACTTGGTTGTTTTTGAGTCCTTCTTGGTCCATATTTTGTTCAAACACTGCCGAAAATTTAAGCTTAAAAGGGTTTTTAAATGTAGCGCACATGGCATTTAAAGACTGCGCTAGATATTTAAAAATGGTAGAATCTAAAAAAAAAATTACAGCCAACCGATGACTAAAGGTTTGGGGAACTTTTACATGCACAAACCTAAATATCGTCTATTTGATAATTTTTAGGTCATTTTTCAGTCCCAGGATCCTTTAACTTAATAAATGCTGCTTATTTCAAGCAACATTTGCAGCAATTTCCATAATAGGCATTAAGAATTTGGAGATAAATCTAATGAAAATTAACACGTGGCGCTTCTACGAGACCAGGTGTATCCATCCTTCCGCTCCCACTAACCTTTCCTTGTCATTATTACAGCGCCATGTCTCTTGCCCCGTATTGCAACTATCAGCAGTTCATTGGTCAGTAGTTATGCCTCACCCCGTAAGATGATAACAAACTGAGAGATGCTCCCAAACAGTGCCTTTTACTAAATTAGCTTTCTGTACATGTATCACATGCACGAGGTCCCCGTCCGTAGCACTTACGTTACCCCACATATTCTCAGTATACACAAATCTCCGGAGAAATCCTTATCCAGTTTGAAATAAAGCCTCTGTATTGCGTGGCAGAAAGGCGACTATGTAGATGTCTCACCTTCGGAGAAATATATGTTTATAGTCAAACAAAGATATCACTTGTTGCGTGTCCTGCAGCAGTGTCAGCGAATCAATAACCACCTAAACATTTCTATATCCTAGGGAGAATCTGTTCCTGGACACTCCTCGTCTCATACCTCATCTCCTAATGGTAGTAAAAGTTCCTGCTGCATCGTAAAACATAACACAACCGCACGTGTACTTTTAATAGGCTCCTCTCGTGTTATGGCTTCACAACAGCGCGACTCTTGTAGTGGAGACAAAATAGAGGTGTTTCCAATATGCTGCCTCATTACCTTTATGCCTTCTACATAAATTCGAGATGCCAATATTTCATTTCTGCGCACATACACTGAAATTTCCTAAGCTCTGGTAAAATACGGGATTTCTTTGTATTCTTCCGTTGTATCTGTAAACGTACACTACAATGCTAATCATTTAAACTTATTTCGTGAAAACACGAAATACAGTCAAAACCGGTTATAGCGACATCGCTTTTAACGACGTATTGGCTAGTGGTCCCGTCTAAACCCCATGTAAATGCTATATTTAAATGTAGCATTTACATGTGTTGCACTCGAATGACTTTCTCTACTCTTGTACTAACCATTCTTACAAACTCTTATTCCTATATCTTCTTTGAGATAAACATTTGTACAAATTATTTTATTGTTTATTTCCTTGTAGGTGTAAGAGGAATATTAGAATATGCAATCGCTTTGAACGTGTCAAATATTTTAAAGCTTTGCGATCCAGTTCTCTTTGCACGCTTAACGTATAAAAATGAACAACGATGTTCCATTTCACGAAAGTTTTAAGTTTTCTGAAACTGACACAAATAACAAGGAATATCTCCGGATTGGTTCACTCTACAAAAAAAAAAAAAAAAAAAAAAAAAAAAAAGTTATTCAGACACTGCGTGTCTTAGCGAGACCTACATTTGTCTACAGTAAGATTTTGTCTATCTCTTGCGGTTTACGAGTTATTCAAGTCATCCATCCAGACTAAACAGGCTCCATAGGCTATAGCCAGAAAATTCAAAATATACATTCCAGTTGTCATACAAATATCTTAAACATGTGACATTTTAATTAAAATCGTTAGAGCCATTTTCAAGAAAATCAAAATTTTCGAAAACTTTTCCATGTAAAGCGTACTTTAGGGTGGGGCTATTTTCTTCAAAATCTTCGTGTCGCATCCTTGAAACACATTAAGCTTAAATACCAACTTTGGTTTTTAACTGACTTTTCATTTTTGAGTTATTGTCCCCCCCCCCCCCCCCACACACACACACATACACACACGAACCTTTTTTTAAAACTCCTTTTTTGGATTCGGGGGTCTCAAAACATGTATTTCCGGTGAAATCTCGACATCGAATTTTTGGGTGAGAAAGTAAAAATTCGCTTAGTACGACATCACCTTTAGCGACTCATCGTAAACAACGATGTGTTTTTTATTACCTTTTCGGAGAAATATATCGGCTATAACTCCAACGTTCATTTGTGTTTGTCGCATATAGCAATGTACAGAGGTATTCTTACACGTGGCGAATGACCTTGCTAAGATCTGCTTGAGTGACACTGTGCAAATTGACGGTGGAGAGTAACGTATATGCTTCTTCCCTGGAAATAAACAAGACACTGTAGGTGACGCGAACCCCATTGTACTTAAACATGTAGTTCTGCGATTTTCACTACACGGAAATCGGAGAGATACTAACTTCACACTCCTATGATCTTATAAATACAAAAGTGAACCCGACCACAAACCAGTGCGCAACTTCCAGTAATTCGACAGATCTAAAAGTACCTCTGTAACGCTTATTCACATTAACAAAATAAAATTTAAAAAAAGCGAACACCCGGTTTGTGCGACCAACGGCTATAACGACCGCAAACCGTCGGTACCTTCGACGTCGTTATAAGCGGTTTTGACTGTATTTATACTTTAAAACCGCGATACCTGTATTATTGACTTATAAGATTAATAATTAATTAATTATATAAAGAAATGACAGATAATTAATTTTCACATGTCAAAATCAATGCATAACATAATATGCCTGAGTCACAGTTATTAGCCAGGTAATGTAAAACTTTGTCAAAGGATTGAGGTCATTAGCCGATGTTTCTGCTAAAGAAAAGCAATTAGTTAAGCTGTTGTCGTTAAGGTTATTAGGATTCTGGTGAATTCAGTCGACAAGCATACCATTAGCTTAAAGGCCAGGTACCTTGAAACAGGAAGGTGCAAGTGCTGAAAATTAGACAGGAAATGAACTTCTTAGGATCACAGAGTAAAAAATGTGTTTCACAAAGGAATTAGCTGTAAGATTTAGCAACATTATGTAGGAACATTGGTAGAGGTAGCCATGTAGGCAGGACTTAAGTTAATAAAAGAGCGCGTAGTTCTAAAATTCGCGTCTTTCCCTTCGTGTATTAGTGTCACAGAAGTGTTCATTGTGATCGATTATTGGCAGTCGTAGCGCTTAAAGACCGCGCTCGGGTAATATAGATTTAGTGGTTACCACCAGGGAACCCTCCGCTTAGCATATCTGCAATAATTTACGGTAACATAGGCATTGTTGTTTTTATTATCATCATCAGCAGCGGCGGCAGCGGCGCAGACGGCGGCAGCGGCGCCATCCCTTACCCGGTTCTAGTATTCCGATGAATGTTTGTCTTAGCCCTCCCCCCTTTTCCTTCACTCTTAAGCCTGATACCGACATGTGTTGATAGGTTAATGCTCGAGTGCCGGACTATTGATATAAAAAATACGAGACGCACCCATCCAGAGATTGGTGAGGACGGTCGTGACGAGCATGTCTTCCAGCTAATCAAGTGAAAAGTTTCCATACTCCTCTCCCTTTGCCGCTCACTTAGCCCTGGCCTATGTTGATAGGTTTATGCGTGTGTGCTGAACTTATCGATTGGTTAAATTCAAACCAATAGAGATTGGTTCACCCAGGTGAGCTATGGGACGTAGATGATAAATGAAATATAACGATTTGCATTGTGAATAGATAATGCTACCGCCATGAGATATCATCTAAGAATATAAGATAGAATAAGATAAGAATATGAAATGTAAAAGCTAATCAAACCAAGTCGATTTAGAATACATGTGCAAATGCAAAGAGTAATTGCCATGCGATTGGACTTGAAAGTAAAGTTGGTAGCAATGGAGTGGCATACACATTTTATCGCACTAGTGTGATAAAATGACCTGGGTTCGACACCAGGGACACGCATGTGGTATTCGTGGTGGACGAAGCGGCGTCTGGGCACGTTTTCTCCGGGCTCTCCGGTTTTCCCCACCACTCGTTCCACCAATTGCTCCATAATCAGATTTCCATTCATCGAGTTCGCCTACATTTCATATCATCCTCTTCCTCACTATCATACCTGGTATTTGGCTGACCACCCGCTTCCAGGTCTTCATACTGTCCGTCCATAGGTTCCTCTGCTCCCCAACAGGCGTCTGACCCTAGGCACAGGCTTGTAAGTCCTACACAAGGGGGAGGAGGGGGGGGGGGGTAATCAGATAAAGAATAGGAAGACGTGTCCTTTGTTAGAAGTTCTAGTTTTTGTTTCAACTCTAATAATTTAGGTTGTTTATTGTAAAACTGATAACTATTTAAAATTCTACAATGTCCTTTTTAATTCTTAATATTTAGTTAAACCAATATATCAATTCCCAAGTAAATAGAACTCATATAGCTAGGTGGGGCAGTATTTTTACTAATTCTGTCTCATTTTCAACAAGATTTACACAATGAGTTGAACCTAAGAACTCTCATTACATCGATATCTAATTACTTAAAATAGTATAATTCGCATTATCTGTTTAAATTACATTTTACTATTAAAAGTGGGTTTGCTTGATTTTTCGGGTTAAGGGGGCGAGCCTGTGAAAATTGTCGAAAACTTTGAAATTGATTTTGTGCAGTAATCAAATTTGAAGGCTCTTAAGCCGAATGGGTATTCCTGTATGATAGTACAGACATTAAAATCATTAAAGTGTGAGCGAACTTAATAGTGTAGTTTTGACGTCCAAAATCACCTCTCTACTCTTAAAAGTAGTTTTTGAATTTTGTTCAGCTCCCTTTTTCATTAAGGTTGAAGGTCATTTCACCTGGTAGGTCATATTAGACAATGAAATAATGAAATGGTTGAAATGAAGCTCAAACGAACCCGGAATCCATAAAGTTGCCCGAAATTCCTCTTCTCAGAATTAGGAAAAACCTCAACCGGGCAACTCACCCTAGCTGAGATTCAAACTCAGGACCTCTTAAATGTACGGCGTACACGTTCCCCCACGGCAAAAAGGTGGACATTTCGTAATTCTGTTTACAGAGTCTTCAAACAACAACCTGGGACAAATATATTGTGACAAAATCCAATTGCTTTTTCTATCACTATTTTTCTTCTAAACTTTTGCACAAACACACAGTTTTCTTCTACTGACGTTAACACAGTGTTATTATAACTCACAACTGTATACTTCTCATAACCTTGACCCAGTCTTTTCACTGTATTTCTTCACTTTCTGTGTCTCTTACACTAACTTCGACGATGCAATCACTCGACGCTGGTTAAAACTTCTTCACGACGCGACGACACACATGCACAGCTGTCTCGTGCTCATCACTGACACACTGACCGATTCATTTCTGTAACTCTCTCTCTCTCTCTCTCTCTCTCTCTCTCTCTGCTGTTTCCTCGTCTTCTTACACAGAGGGGATGACGTCCTTTCTGGACAAAAAATAAAATAAAATAAAAATCTGCACACTGGACCCCGGCACCTAATTTCTTAAACCGGGATCAACATTCAAATCCTTATTAATTTATTAAAAATATAAAACTAATATACATTTCAAAATAATTTACAGATTAATAAACAAAAATAAAAAAAGTTAAATCACAAATTTAAACATCCTAGTTAAAACAAAAATATAAAACCACACCTCTTCTAACTAAACTAAAAAAATTACCAAAATAAATTACAACATTCCATTTCATCACAAATCATAGCAATTCAAAACTTTTATAAATTTAATAAAAATTCATAAGAATTTTAAAAAAATCACCTCTTTAAGCACAGGCTCTTATAAGTTATAAAATAATAGCTCATCTCTTATAAGAGCTCTATCTTTCAAAGTCAAAATTTATAAAAAACAAAAAATGTAAATAAAGCTATTACTGGTATCCAGAAATAAAATAAATAACTGGTATCCAGTTACCAACTAAATCTAAAATATTAATTAACCATAACAAAATATGACCACCGGGAATCCGGCGGCCATCTTGGCACTGGTACCCAGCACCAACTCACTCCTAACTTCCTTTACTCCACTCTACAACTCAAATACGCTCATGCATAATTATATAAAATACAATAATCAAAATAACAAACATAAACCAAATTTACACATATTTGAAATAATACACATAAACATCATATAACACAAACAATGCAAAATTTAAAATCTTCAAAACCTCAATTAGATTACTCAAAAATGCAAGTTATCTTCAAACCTCCAAAACAGACAAACAAAATCCTTCAAATTTCTGAATATACGAAAACTTAAATACATTTAAATTTATTTAATAAATTAAAATATAGCATTAAATTTAAATTAAATATTTACATTTCAAATTCAGAATTAAATATTAAATATTAAAAATATTACTCTCTAAAGTTTGGAAAATATTTAAAACTTCCTAAACTCCACACTACAGCTCAAACAAGCTCGTGCATAATTATATAAAATGCAAAACGTAATAATCAAAATTGACAATGAAACATAAACAGAATTACACATATTTAAAATAATACACATAAAACATCATAAAACACAAACAATAAAAAACTTAAACATCTTCCAAACCTCATTTTCATAAAAATTTAAAAACATTTCTTCACTGTGGGTATTTATGTCTTATTGGTCATCTTGTATGCCATATAAATCAGTATCAATGTTATTTAGGTGTTGTTGATTTTGTATTCTTTCGGATCGTCTTATTGGTGTCCTGATGTTGAATATTTATTTGTCTTGGTAGAGTTTTGGTCTCGATGGCAGATTTGCTGATGGTATTAGCCATTGTCTCTAGATGGTAGAATAAATCCTTGTCCCTTACGATATTGCAGATGTGGTATCCTTGTAATGATGTCCGATGTTCTTCTGTCAGGTGTGCATATTGGACATTCAAAGAAAACATGCTCAGGAGTGCCTTGGATGTTGCATATATCACATGCACGTCGTCCTTTCTGGACATCCAGAAACCCCTTTTGTTGCCACTTGATCGTTGTTAGTCACATGATCGTTTGCGTGAGCGGTGTGGAGAAGCTTGACTTTGCGCCATTGTTTGCTAATCGGCCTCTATGTGGTGTAAAGTAGCTTAGCCCCGACCGTCCTTTATTGTGTTTCCGCTGCCAAGGGCAGGCGTCACAATATTTTTAGTTTTCTAACCAGTTTTGGCTTCCTATAACAGTTACCCCTGTATGAATTAATTTATATTATTCTGTACTCTAATTTTAATTATTAAATACATTTCAGTTTTGGGTAACCCTTTAGGGTCATTTTATTGGTAATTTTTCAAACAGTTTTAGGTATTCAAGCTTGGGGTCTTGCTAATGAGTCGTAATTTTCACAAACATACTCAAAAAGAACGAAACATGGCCACATGCAAGGGACTTCACAAGTTCTGAGAGTAGGGCGAGAAGAACAAGATGATCGTAGAACTATATTAGATAACGTGAGCATAGTGAAACAAATAATACCAAAATGTGTCCTTCAGATTTGTAAGTACCCTGAATATAAAGGTACAGAGGATACTTGAGGAGTACACTGCAGTGATACTGACCCAAAGCTCAGACAGGATTTCGTGACCTCCGTTAACAACTGTTGAGAAACCTGCAGGCAATATGCAAATGTCGTCCTGCAGTAGAAGGCCGTTGTACTGGTTGTTCCACAAGGAATCGTCACTTGCTATCCATCCCTCTTTTGTTCCTTTCATTATTTCATTCATTAGTATTGTGACAAAGGCGGCGAAATGCAAAAAGTCCTGTTACTTTTCTAACACTTTATTTCCTCCAAATTTACTACAAATGCACAATTTCCTCCTCGTTAGTAACACAGTTTTATAAACTTTTCTACTACTACAATTCATAGTTGTTCTTCCGATAATCTTTCTCAGTCTTTCAATGTCTTTCTCCAGCTTCACTGTCTCTTATATCTTTAGCATTACGACAAAATCACTCGACGACACATATACACTCACTGACAGGCTGGCCGATGCGCTCTCGTAACTAAAACTAACTGTACAGACGACTTAAAACTAATCTGACCCAAAAAACTGACTCTAACTCTACAAAATCTAAAAACTGACTGAACTGCTCACTGTCTGTACTATTTATACTGGAGCCGGCGTGACGTAATCTCCTTCAAGTGCTTTACTTGCGCACGTGTGCATGACTCAGTAAAGAAACTTCTAGAGCTTGCCGGACATTACGGTACTATCACGCTGTTCGATCGCATACACGCAGTCGCTAGTTGTCCGGTAGCCCCGGACCTCCTCCACGCCTAAATGATAAAGGTAATGCACCTGTGAAATTTGGAAAATCTATTATATGAGGTACATATGTTATTGAAATTTGTGCCAGGGATTACACGCTATAACAATGTTTTTTCCCCATTTTCAAAATATTACCATTTAAATATTCATTTTCATTTTTTCCAAATCCATTGTTCTAATTAAAATGCTCTACACCATGCCTTTTTGAAGATATTTACATAAAAAATTCAGATTTTACACTTAGTAAGTTTGCAAGGTATCCATCATGTATGATTTGTCCCTAATTATTGCAGTAAAGTTTTAGTTATTTGTGATTTCGAAAATAATTTTTGTTTCAAACTTAGATAATTCTTTTTCTAAAAGTTAGAGCCTTATTTTAAAAAGATATACGGCCATTTTCTTTAATGTGCTTGTGAAATCAAAAGTCAATTTGTAAAAATAAAGCTTAAAAATACATCGTGTGGAGCATTTTCAGTATGGATATCTATTGAAAACAGTTTTGGAGAAAAGATGGTTTAGTGTTGGGGCGTGTTTCAATAAGCATTGTCCATTTAAAACTTCACTTTATTGAACATTTAAATACAGTAAATGCAAAAACCAATGTTTTCCTAAAGTTTAGAATTTCTATTATTTTATTATGAAATGAAGTATTTTTTCTTTGCTTTTGTCCAATGTTAGGTCAAGTTTCACAGATGCATAACCTCAAATGAATTATTGTAAACCTTGGTGCTCACATATCTACAGATTTGACGAAAAGAGTGACAGCTGCAGCTATATTTACTTCCACTAGCACAGTACGAGTATATGTAAACATCTAGATAACAATCGTAAACTGATGCAAAACTAGGATAGGGTGTTATTACTGACCCTTGGTATGTACGCTACGGTACCTGTAACGGCCTTCTCATGCGTGACATCAGCTGTTGGTATGTCTTTCCTTGTGAATTGTTTGTCTATCCAGGTGTGGGGTGGAATGCAGCTCCCTCTGAAGGTCAACCTGGTATGATGAAAACAGCCGGGATTTCGTGAGGAGTATCCGCAGTTTGAAGCTGAATCATCAGGTAACGCCAATGCAGGAGAGGTGACGATCCCCATCTGTGCTAGTAATTTAACTTCATCGTAACCCTATTTTTTAGCAATGTAATTATTTAAGGTCGCTTCAAAATGGAGATTGGTCGCTTCAAAATGGAGATTATAGCACATCCATGACATTGTTAACAAGCATTCACAAATGCTTGTGTATTCAAACATGTATATATGTTAGTAACAATATACCCTTTACTTCCTCTCGTCCGATATGACACAATGTTGGAGGACGTAAATTTAAAAAAAAAAAATTACTTCCTCTACTATGTATAGTAAGTGGAGGAAGAATTGCATTCGACCCAAAATTTCGATGTTGAAAAGTCGATTAAAAGTCAAAGTTAGTATTTAAGTGCAAGGATGCGACACGGAGATTTTGAAGAAAATTCCTCCACCATAACCCTTTACGTAGAACATTTTTCGAAAATTTTGATTTTGTTGAAAATGGCTCCAAGACTTTTGATTAAAATGCTATATGTTGGAGACATTTTTATGGGAAATGAAATGTATATCTTGAATTTTCGGGCAATAGCCATTGTAGTCCTATTCACTCTGGATGACTTTTGCATATCTGGTAAACCGTAAGAGATAGCCCAAATCATTTGTTTGTAGAGTGAACTATTTCGGAGATATTCCTCGTTGTTTGTGTAAGTTTTGGAGAACTTATACTTCTGTCAAATGGATCATCTCTATGCATTTTTATATATGAATCGTGCAAAGAGTACGGAATTTGAAAGCTTTAAAGATTTCACTGTCGCTCAAAGCCTACTGTATACCCATATTCCCGTTGCACGTGCAAGAAAACGAGCAATTAGATAATTTTTGCAAATGTTTATCTCAACTAACACAAAGAAGATAGAAGAATAAGAGTTTGCAAGAATGGTTGGTACAAGAGTAGAGAAAGTCATGTGAGTGCAACACTTCAGATTTTTTAACTACAGTTCTAGCATGAGCTTTACTCACCCCGCAGAAAGGTTCTGGACAAAAAAGTGGAGTTGTAACTACTCTCTTGGCCAGTTTGTCCGCTTTTTCATTGCCCTCAAATACCTTGATGACCCAGCACCCATCCCAGAACTAGTGAGTTTTGTTGGGATAGGACTTGAAAGGTTTGAAGACATTCCCACAGACATGTTTAATTAAATTGGTACGAGTCTAGCGCCTTTAAGGCAGCTTGACTATCAGAGAAGATGAGTAGGTGTTTACCTTGGTACCTCTTTCCTAGTCCTCGTTGTGCACAAGCAAGGATTGCATAAATCTCTATATCTACCAAGACTGAAAGTAAATTCCGACGTAGGGGATGTACCAAAAATTCCAGCTCCAGAGTGTTTCTCATCTCTCGAACCATCTGTAAACCATGTCAGATGGTTCCGGAATCTTACTGGGATTTCATTGCTAGACTATTCTTCTCGATTTCCTATATGGACTTCGAAGAAGTGGTCAAAGCAATAATCAGTTATCATCAGATCTCATTGCCAAATCTGAGTTAGTTTCTACATTTTCCTGGATTAGGGTATGTCCGGACCCATGACTAGCCCTTCTCCTGTTGTCTGTATTAATTAACCTATAGAAAGGTAGAAATGCTTCTACCTTTATGTAAAGGTCTAATGGTGGAAACTCCAAAAGGGTTTCCAACGCAGCTGTTAGGGTACTCTTAAGGGCACCCGCTATAATTAAATAAGCAAGTATTTGAAGACTAGCTAGTTTTGTTGCCACCATTGATTGTTGTGCCTTACACTACCAGACCAGAGAGCCATAGGTTACCCTCGGTCTAATGACCGAGACATACATGCAGTAGCAAATTGGTGGCCTCAAACCCCGACAGAGTATCAGCGAACCTTTGGCTTTGCGCATAACGTTATCAACGTGAGGATTCCACGTCCACCTTCTATCCACTGTTATCCCTAGATACTTGATTGAATCGGAAAACCCCACACAAGAATTACCAATCGTTAGTCCTCTAAGGGATTCAAGATTCCTTTTTTCTTGTGAAGGTTTTCGAGGGATTAAATCTAAGACCTTCCCTCTGACTCCATTCATTGATCAGTTTTAAACCTATATTCATGATGTCTCTTATCGTGTCCAGAAATTTACCTCTAATTACCAGAGCTAAGTCATCTGCATAACTTTGTAGGTAGTATCCCTTTTGATTTAAGTCCACTAACAGATTATGCTTCACCAGGCTCCACAGTAGCGGAGATAAAATTCCTCCCTGCGGACAGCCTTAAGTGGCTGTTATCTCTTGTGCTTTACCAAGAAAACCGGCTTGGACATTTCTGCTCACTAACATGGTGTTGATCCATCTACATTACAGTGCTCTCAACACTTATGTTTTGAAAAGCCTGAACCATAGATTGTGTGCGGCCGAATCATAGGATTTGCCCATAAGCTTAACTTGCCCTGAAAAGACAGCAAAGTACTTTTAGGAGGGAATCTGAACCTTTCTATAGGAATACAGGTAAGATTTCATCCACTCCTGGTGATTTAAATGGGCAAAATTTATTAATTGCGATTTTAGTTTCGGAACACTCACGGTTTGCCGAGCAATCCTCCAGTCTTTGGGAAATGCCCTGGGCTAAGGGCAGTCTGCCGTCATTCCAGAGTCTTTACTCTTATCATAATTAAATATATCACCAGTGAAGTGTACCCTTAATAGGACTTCAAGGGTTTCTTCTGCAGTGTTAGTATACTCACCATCAGGTTTCTTTAAGGAGCCTAAAGGTTGAGTGGGGCCAAGAGCCATTGTCCTTTGTATCCTGGTAGCCTCCCTCAGGCTATTAATTTCCTGACAGAAGTTTCTCCCGGACGATATTTTGGCTTTGTTATATTCAGTTAGGGGTTCATATAATCGGTCCCAGCTGTTATTCCTTTTTACTTTATTAAAAGGTTTTCGAACCTTGCTTTTATGTAGGTCCAATTTGTGAGTCCACCATCTTACCTTCTTAGGACCCGACGGGTTGTTATAGGACAGTTCACGTAACAATATAGGACCACTTCTTGCAATAAGAACGCTGTCCTGTCAATTTCACTAAATGAATCAATTCTATCTAGTTGTCCAAGTCTCCCCGCTAGGTCTTTCTTAAAGGAGGCCCAGTTGGTTTTCCTCGGATTTCTGAAAGAACTGATTTTTCCATTTATACTTAAAGTAAATTGAATGTAGTTATCAGAAAGGGATGGCTCGTCTAAGATCATCCAATCCCTAACTGATTCTTTAATGTTTTTCGTACTCACAGCAATGTCAACGACTTCTCTTCTTATCCTATTAGAAAAGTTAGGCTTGTCCCCGACATTCAGGATCTGTAGATTATTTGCAAGCAGATAACTTAAAAGACACTTGCTTCTAGTGCTAGTGTCCGTCCTGCCCCGAACTTCATAGAGAGAGTTTACATCCAATCCAATAAGGATGTGACCATCCCGACTACAATGGGCACCCATCAAGAGCTCAAGTTCTATTGAGGTGGGTTTCCTCCATCATAAGTTAAGATGACCGAGTTTAAATGATGTCTCTGTCTATTGAACCTTATGGATGGCATGTTTTCACTGTTGTGACGTCCCTGGAACATAAATTCATTACAGCAAGTACCTAAACAGCATTTCAAACCAAGATACATGTCCTGTTATTATTGGATTTACTGCAGATTATCTTACCGTTAGCATCTCCTAGTCCTCCAACTCTTCCCTTGTGTATCCAATGCTCTTGAATTAGGGCTAGGTCAATGTTCTTTCCAACCATTAGTTGACAGAAGGCATAAGTAACCACCTTCTTATGCTATATGTTTATCTGAATCAGCTTTCTTCCTTCTATGCTTTGAAAGTATGACGAAGAAAACTTTTCCCCCACCTATAAATGCCTTACCATCTGAAGATTTAATTAATTTGACAGTATTCTCATCAACAGTACACACCAGGGTTTTTCCTGTGGGCTCATTCTTAGAGTTTATTATCCTCCAGTCTTCAGTTTTTAGCTTTGAGTTTTGTTTCCCCGAAAGTTCTAAGTTCTAAGGCTCCATCTTCAGAAACATCTTAGGTGTTTTGAAAACACCTTCGTTGTCCTAAGAATGTCCTCCTTCACTCTTATTCTAAGCTTAGTATGCTCCCCTGGACTAAGTCTAAGAGCGCTATTACCAATCAGTCCTTCGTTTGTTGATTTGCACATGAGAGGATGAGTACTCCCCTCTCCACGAACGAACCTGAAAACTGTGGAAGGCTTCCCTCCACTAACTCAACGAATGCTTCAACTATAGCTTCCTACAGATTGTCCTCTTGCTTCTCATTCAGCTTGTTGATTGCGAAGCTGTCGGGTACAATTGCTATTTTATAGCGTTCAGGGCCTCCTTAGATGTTTCTTCTTCTTCCTTTGATGTGGAAGGCTGACTCTCCACTCTAGATATCTTTCTATGGGTTTCAGAAGTTGGGGTAGAGTCATCTAGACTGGCTGCATTTAGCTCCTCCCTTTAGACTCTTACCTTTTCCCCCTGAAACACCAAGTTTCTTCTTTTTGCCTGGCCTCCATTTCCTGGGATCGAAGGCAATTCCTTGCTCCACCAATATCTCCTTCAGGGCTTGTTTCCTCTGTGATCCTGAGAGTTTTGCTGGTCTAACTTTAAGTTTTCCTAGTTGGCTCTTGGCTTTTGCCTCCTTAAATGTTTCCTCTTCTTCTTCCTTTGATGTGGAAGGTTGTTTCTCTGGTCTAGATCTCTTTCTATGGGTTTCAGGAGTCGAGGTTGAGTCGTCAGAGCGGCTGCATTTAGCTCCTCCCTTTGGACTCTTACCTTTCTCCCCTGAAACACCAAGCTTCTTCTTTTTACCTAGTCCCCATTTCTTGGGATCGAAGGACATTCCTTGCTCCGTCAACCTCTTCTTCAGGGCTTGTTTTCTCTGAGCTCCTGAGAATTTGGCCTGGTCTAACTTTAAGTTTTCCCAGTTGGCTCATGGCTTCTTCCAATTTCTTAGTAGTTCCAGGAGTAGCTGGACTTCTAAGAAGTTGATCTTCCTCTGAAGGCAGAATTCTCTCGTCTGGTTTATTTAAATTATCCCCTTGAAGATTACCAGGGGCTGGGTCTGTAGGAGCCTCCTTGCTTGTCTCCATGGATACTGCTTCTGATATCTCTAGGATTTCTGATTTAGAAGTTGAATTCATACAAGTCCCACGATTAGCTAGGGAAAGATGAGTCCACTAAGGCATCGCCCGGCCTACCTGGGTAAGACAACTCTCCAGGTTTCCCGGTATTCAGAGGCCCCGTTAACGACAATTCAGCCCTGGGCCATTCATCCCTTCAGCACGCGTCCGTCTACACCTTGGGGTTGGGCTTGGGTTGGACAGGAAACAAGGAAGGGATGGAAGAAAGGTCCTTTTGGTACGTTCTTCGTCTGATCCCTTCAGCTTCGGCCTGTCCGGTATGGGTGACCTTGACAGGCGTAGCCCTTAGCATCATCAAAAAACGGAACACGAATACCCGCCCGCACGGTCAGTGCTGCGATAAGGCGGTGTCCCCCGGGGAGGGGGGGGGGGATATTTTCATCAAAGTCACACTTGTGGAAAATTTAGCGACACAATTCTCAAATAGCGCGCTGTCGAAGCAAAGGAGACACTTTTGCAAGTAGTTTTCTGGAGCTTCAACAGATGGCATGGAGCGTTTACAAATGATCGATATTTAAACATACTTACTGCGTAAACTCGTTTTGCTTATTACCTCCCGGTTGGTTGGCAATCCACACTACAGCTAGATGGAGGTTAGGAAAGAAAATTAGGTCCATTTTGTTGCTTTGTAAATAATCACGTGATGAACATATGATTCTAATGGAGTGGTTTTCTTTTGACAAATTTAGTTTCTAAGACACGACGTGTGCTGGTAATTAGCAATAGCACTAACTGGAAGAAATTTTGAAGCTGCAAGCTGCTTGTGCGGAAGCATGAAAGCAGCGAGGAGTAGTGAAACATGAGTGACGGAAGTGTTGTGTGTGACATTTGGGGTTTCTCTTTATTCTCTTACGCAAAGCAGAAAGAAATCATCGAAAAAGCTAGGGAAACTAGCGCATTAGAGAATTAGACAAAAAAAGATCAAAACATGTGTGCGGCATTTTAATAAAAACATTTATGGCGTTGAATGTCTTACAGGTTGTAGAAGTAGAACCAAGTTATTTTGTTGGCTATGTGTACTCTTACCAACATTATTGCTTCCATACCATAGATCAGTGATGCCCAACCTTGTCTCTTTGGAGACACTTGCGTAATTAGCTGCTATTCCCTAACTCCTTATTCAGTCGGAGGGTGAATCAGCGATTGTCTGTGACGTGTAGACTCACAACCAGACAGTCGGCAACCAGTGACGGACACAAGCAGGCGATTCCATGGCAGTTTCTAAGTGATAACATTTTCTTGAAATGTCCTCAGAAGACCTCCTCATTATGGATGATTTTAATAAATGGTAAACAGTAAGAGACAGACAAATGCTTACTACATAAAAACAAGGTACTCGTATATGGATCTCGTTAAAACATATACAATTTATGTCAAAAGCTTTTTTTTTTTTTTTTTCTTTTTAGTGAACCATTTCACAGGTATTCTTTATTATTTGTTTGAATTTGCCAATACATATTCTTTTTCTCAAATAGGAATATGCGCTTCGCTCGTTTATCTCTTGGCCTTACAAAGAGAACCGAAATTCAAGGACATTGCATAGCAACCAGCTCTAAAAAATTTCACTACCGCTTAAGGCCTACTGTGTTCCCATACTCCCCTTGCACGAACAAGAATATTAGCAATAAGATACTTGCTGAAAATGCTTATGTCGATTGAAATGAAGTAGATAGAGAAATAAGCATTTGCAAGAATAGTGTGTATAAGAGTGAGTATAGCTCTACATATATTTGCGAACAGCGTTTCTCCAAATCGAACTATATTAAAAGCATGTGTTGCAATAGGTTACGTAACGATCACTTGGTCTATCTTCTAAGGCTATGCACTTCGACTTTGTGGCTAAATATTGATAGACTTCTTAAACGTAAGCACTACCAAATAAGTCACTAATGAACAGAAGGTTATCACGTAAAATTTGAAAGTGCTTTCGTAATTCAAATGCAATGTAAATGTAATCAACCGGCCACTGCACCACAATGCCCACCTGAATGTTAAAGAATGATAAAATCCACGTATAGTGGAAGAAGGAAAGTGCTACCTACCCTCTTTCGCAAACCTTGGACATCACTGTCATAGATTGTCGCGCATGCCACTGGTTAAACCGAAGAGGAAAAAGAGGAAGAGGAAGAAGATTAATAGTAGGTATCGCGTTATAACCTTCTGGTTAAGTTAAACCGCAGTTTAATGTTATTGGTATATGTGAAGACTGAGAAAAGAGGATAATTGTTAATGTTCTTTATGCGAGTACCCGATAGGCAATGTTTGTTTATGCAGATGAAGCAAAATTGAATGAAAAGATAGCGAAGATATGTGCAAACTTTTCCAAGGGAAAGGTAGATAGACGTTGGCCGAAATGGAAGATTTTCTCGTACATTTAAGGAACACGTGGAAGGTTAGGCGACAGGCAAATGTTTATAAATATATGTCCCTTAGAAGGAGAAGGGAGGACAGACGCGAAGGGGGACTTCAGCACTTCGACCTCAGAAATGTTTTGTGCTTGTGCCCCGAAGGGAAGCCCCGAGAGGGAGGGGTGAGGCGAGTGGAGACAGAGAGCGGCCAGACTACTGGAGAGCAGGTACAGCAGAGGGCAGGTTCCCTACATTTCCCCAGTTAGAAACTCCCTGATACCAGCCAGTACACCGGTCCCATTGGTTCGCGCAGAGCGCCGCCTGCAGAGGCCCCTACGAGGCTCAAGGACCTCGGTGTGGACATGACCCGGAGCACTACTGCCGTGACAGGAGACGGAGTCACTCAGAGCATTTCGTCCCACCATGCTGCACCCAAACGCCCGCTGACATTTTCTACCCTGAAATAGACCAAACGGATGAAAGGATGAATGGAATGGAGGGGGAGGAAATTCGGGGGATGAAAGTAACCTACCCTCACACATTATCCCGGAGCCATCTCGCTCGGTTGATGCCCCTTATATTTACTTGATGCATGGGTCAATTACATTACTTGGTAATGTGCATTACGCCTATGTTTGGCGCATGTATCGTCAGTTTAATAGACAGCTAATAAAAAAACGGATAGCTGTGCAATGCACACCTCGTCGCATGCCATGGGCGTCGCGAAGGGGGAGCAAGGGGGGGGGGGGCAGCGGCCCCTCCCTGGAAGTTGGTCAACTTAATGTGCAATCAATTACTGACTATTAAACTACTATTTTAAAAGATCAATTTCTATTTAACACAAATTAACATGGTTATATGCAACGAATATTATAAATTTTGATAATAAAATAGTGAATTGATATTATCTGATTGCAAATTTCAAACATGTGCCCCCCCCCCTGGAAAAATGTCTGCCGACGCTCATGTCGCATGCTATATCCGGTTTCAAACTCGACCAAACAAGATTACGACTGTCTACCTCTTAAGTTTAAATTTAAGAGCTCATGGACATTCCATCTGAGGGTAATGAGGACTGTTTAGGAAAATTCCATCTCCGAGTTCTTTAAACTATCTGAACAATTTAACCACCTCAAATACCTCCCAAATATGTGCAGCCGCGACCGCTATCTTACAATATAGTATTAAACTGTAGCTAAGCTAATGATTAATGCACACTAAAACTAACAACTATAGCTTAAACCTAACTGGGGTTTGAACCAGTGGTGGCTCGTGACCTAAACTGTAGGTGAAACTCTTATGTTTCACATGCAACATACCTATTTCTTATATATTAAGTTGATTCTTCTGTCCTTTCTGTTCCAGCCCTGTTCCACACTCTTTTTTACACCAAGTAATAGGCAAGGTCAACAAAACAGTTTTTGCATATAATAACTACCGCACAGTCACTCATCCACTGTACCGCGAGCCTATAAAATGCTTTTTGTAACATTTCACACCTTTTTGTTCCACTTTTTGCGCCGATAAATTAAGACTATGGGTTGGTCTTCTTGTAGCACATCCATGTTATCACAATCAGTCCACCACGAAAATGGTGCGTGTAATATACTACAAACAATATCATGTTGTAGATTCATTTCTCCACTAACTGTAACTAAACAAAGCAGAAGTTGTAGCGAAGCTAACTTAAGTAAAATGGACAACTAAAGTACACAACCACTTTACCCGAACAGTATTTTTACACTGTTTGGTTAATTACAACAATAAGATAAGGAAATGAGTTAGCTTGCCTTTCATGAGGGCAATAAACCGATAGACTAACCTCTACAAGGGGCTGAGGTTCGTTGAATCCTTGAACTGAGTAGCTGCACTTTACTCTCGCAGCAGGGTTATTTAGCAACACGTGGAACCTTATATTCTGCTTCGTTGCCATGGCAACCGGAAATAAACATGCAGGTATATGCTGGCTGACCAAGGCTAAAGCGCGAGAGAGAAGGCAGGTAGCTGCTAGCTTTCATCCTTCCCTTTACCCTCACAGATATATTTCCGAATGATTGTATATTTAAGCGTACGACAAATTAAATTCCTATATCATATTTAATACAACTAAAACTAGTGAAGTGGAGCTTCACTAGCTTCACCTGAATAGCCGCCACAAGTTTGAACCCCGTTTATAACATCGGACTTCAGTGGGATAAGGAGCAGCGGATCCGCTTCGTATTTTCGTGGTACAATTTTCCTGATGGTTGTGGGGCCCTAATGACCTAACTGTCGACGGGCCCTTAAACCCTACTCACTCACTCACTGATGGTTGCTGACTCCACTCAGACTTCCGTTTTGCTGTTGGATGGAGTGATTTACGATATCAGAGTATGGAGTTGGAATGTTCGGTTCCTCACTTTTTTTTTTTTTTTTTTTTTTTTTTCCCTTTTATAACGGTGTAGCATACTTAGAGGCTTCACCCATTCTTTTACTTCCGTTCATTGATGTGAAGAGATCCAAATAAATATCACATACTTGTCGGTGTCCCAAAATGGTACTGATTAATCTCTGGATGTCCTATACAAGCTTATTGTCTTTAGAATAATTGCTGATATTGTGTAAGATGCTTAGCGAATCTGTGCAGTTTACATGGCAGTTGTGAATTATCAAAATGTAAGCAAGTACTTGATAAATGGCATACAATTCAGAACTGAAGGTGGAAAGGTATTCGGGCAACCTATACTGTAAAATGGTATAATTGCACATTCAGTACCATGATCTATTTTTGATTTGTCAGAGTACAGAAAATGGCGGTTAGGAAAACTTATACATTTCTTTAAATCATATGTTGCAAAGATTTGCAGCTGTGTTTGTTGTTAGTGAAATGTACATATCATATACGAACTTTGAGTTTCCAGGTTGTGCTATCATAAACGTTCTTGTAATCATTGGAGGGTGTTCGTATGTTCTTGAAATCGTCGGGAAAGATAACCAGTGTTTCTCTCAGTGACGATTTTCATTCCTTTCTGCATTTGGAAAGATGTACGTTTGAGTATTATATTTTGATCGTGCTGTAACTTTGATTTCATACTTTATGGTCAGTTGCATTCTCCTAATGAGCGTTTGGTTTGTTAACTAGAAGTGGGACCACTGCAGGTCTGGGTAACTCGCGATACCTTGAGATATCTTCTTTTTTTTTTTTACCTGCTAAACATAGTTATCGCTGTGGTCAATCTGCCCTCTCTTAGCACTAGTTGCCCAGTCCTGGACTACTATATGTTCCTAGTATTAATGCAGTAATAAACTTAGGATGACGTCGAGTCGTTTTAAAGGTACATATCACGGAGGGGCCCTCGAAACCAGAACAGGGGCTGCATGTAGGCCACTGTGGCCCTTTGTTTCTCGAACACAACCCATAGGAGAGAGGGATAAGGAAGACACCCGGAGGTCGACCAGCCCCGGGGATACAAGCATAGACAGTCCTTAACGATTCCAGATTAACATATTCAACATCGTTCAAGCCTACCCACAGGCCTCGAGCCCCCAGGGGTCCCTTAAGGATAGGCGCTCACAGAGGCTGGGTCCGTCAGAAACCTGCACAAGGTGAACCACCACCGTCCAGCAGCAACACGCCGAAGACCGTCGCCTGGTCCTTCAACCCTGAAACAGTTGATGATAAAGGAAATTTTGAATGATGAAAAGAAAGCCGTGGTAGAAGAGAAAACTCAGCAACATTCATCTACCGACGGGGGTAACCATGAAAAAAACATGATCAGAATGGCGTTCACCGGGAATCGAACCGCGACTTTCTCACACGTGACCGAATGTCATCTCGTTCGTTTGGTGTTGTTTTAATGTCGATGAGGTAGCCGAGTTGTATACAGTGAGTACATAATCAATTTTACTTCTGATAAAGACCTGGTAAGTTCATTTGAAGAGCCTGCCGATCAGCATTCAATAAAATTATGCTAAAGGTTTTGGTATCTTCAATCGTCTTTTCAGTTTCTCTTTAGGGACTAAATGTGTGCTTTCTGAGATCGTTTTTGTTTGAAGTTTAATCGCAGTACTTTTAAATGTTTAATTGTTTTAATGAGTGTTCCGTTTAATTTGAACATGGGTTTGCAAGAAGTGTTTCTTTCCTTTCTTTTTCCTTCTTTCTAACATAATCTCGATTTTTATTGAGTGAACTTGCATCCTGGTTGTGAGGTTCAGGTTTGAATCATCATAATTGACTGTGGTAGTAGAGACTGTGTCGTTGAGATGTTTCCTTTATAGAAATTGGCGAGGTCGTCAACAAATAGACATGCTTTTAGGGAGAGTGAAATGGTACCTAGAATGCTTACATTTGTCAGGTCAATCAATGATAGTTGATTGTTCTAACGCACAAAAACCGTATGTAGGTAAACTTGGCAATGTAGAATCAGAAATGAAAAAGTCGATGCCATAGCCGGGATTTGAACCACGGATCTTCCGTTCTCGTGCAGCTGCTCTTAACCACTGAGCTACAACAGCAGCATGCCCGCACAACCTTAAATTCTTAATCTGATTCGCTTCCCTATAATGTCATTAATTGCCAATTAAAAAATTGTAACACTGTTCACAGAACCCTGAGGTACTTCATTGTGTAATATGGCTTGTTTGGATAAAATATCATTGAAACGTACCTTTGATGGTGTGTGGTGAAGGATCTTTCGTATGAAGAAGAGCATATTCCTAGATATTGTAAACTATTGCATTGTTTTAAGTATACCTGTTCTACATAAAATATCGTATGCCTTTTCTATATCTAGACCGATCAACGAAATATGTTGATTTTGGTAGAACGTGTCTTATATTTCAGACTCAAGTGTCAATACCCAGTCGGTGGTTGAGTGGAGTTGCCTTAACCAATACTGGACTTCAGACTGTAGCTTCTTGCTTTTGAGGTTCCAGCGCAGTGCTTTATTCTGAATTTCATGGATGAAACAAGTTAGAGCTATTAGTCTATTACTTGGTATGGGAGGGCCTTTATTGGGTTTAAGTATGGGTATTACTATTGCAGAACGCTACCTATTGGGGAGTATTCTACTGGTTTGTATATAGTTAAACAAGTTTAAAATATACAGTTTTCCTTTATAGAGAATTTGCTTCAGTTGTTCATAACGGATACAAACCGCAACAGTGCTGGAATTTCTGCAAGCTGGAAGGGAATTTTGAAACTCATTAATCTGAATGATGTCTTTGAAGGTATTAGTACTTGTCTTGTTATCGCTATACGGAGGGAATGTGTCAAATCCGGCTTTAAATTTCTCTTCGTAGTTTGAGTTAGGCGAATCAGCTGCAACGTATCTTCTGAAATGTTTGCTATTGACTGAGGATTCGAAAATATTACTTTTGTTTCAGGATATCGTAAGATAATTTCAGTGCCTCTCTTTACAACGGCCTCGGAATTTTTTAAATTGTATCTCACATTGTTCCCTGAGGTGTTTGATAAGTCATAGCAGGTGCGAGGCACTACTTCGACCATACGCTAATCAGGGATTATATATGATGAGTGTAACAAATATGTCCAATATTTGTCAATAAAAAACCGCATGGCAAAAAAAAAAAAAAAAAAAAAAAAAAAAAAAAAAAAAAAAAAACTGATATTTGCCACATGATATTTAAGTGTGTTCCCATCATCATTTTGGGAGTAATGGAGGTATTCTCTGAAGAGATGTTCTGTTGACCAAGAAAAATAGAGAAGTTATCACTGCTCTCTTGAAGCTCTTCATAAATCGCCCATTCATAGACATCTGATTTGCTTAGTAAGCATGGGCTTAAGTCTATTGAACTGCAAGTGCCATGAACCAAACTAAAATGTGTCTGTTCTAAACGTTATTGAATAGGTTGAGAGCTCTGTCATCTATTAGTTTTTCATAAGGCGTTGACAGTACTAGTCTCCAAATATAAGGAATGGTTGTTGTAGTTATCTGATAATGACATGCAGTTCTTCTAGATTTAGGTTCTGGCTATTTGGAAGGTATATATTACATATACACATTTCTATGGTAAAAAGAACTGATATGGCAAGCTGTTATTTCATAATATGAGAAAAATTCTGTTTGGCATATATGACAATAATAGCACTAGCATGTGCTCATTATTTTCAGTTTTTGTTATAACCAGTGTAGCCATGCAGTATTGCAATACAGTTCTATTTAAATTTAATTTCTTGGAAATGTATTACACCTGAGTTAAGTTTATTAGTTATAGTTGTAGGCATTCTAGGTGACAATGGAATCCGTTATACTTCCATTGCAACATGTTATGCCAATCACTATGGTGGATTTTAAAACCTTCGGAATGGTGCGTTATGACTGTAAGGTGATTTTCAAGGTATTTTTCATGTTGATTTCAGATCTGATTTTGGTTTTTATTTGTCACGTTAGGTTTTTGCATACATTATTTTTGAAGTTTCAACTATAATGGGATTTGTTTTCAATTTCATTAAAAATAAATTATATGTTCTGTTACCTTTTATAGAATCACAACGCATTGTATTAGAGTAGATAATGGTATACATTCACTTAAAATGCTAATTATTACCAAAACACACACACACACACACACACACACACACACACACACACACACACACACACACACACACACACACACACACACACACACACAAGTAAGGCAATTTTATTTCCCCTCTTCGCAGATTTCACTGGATTAGATTCTTTCTGATATGGGGCAAAACTTCTCTTTTTTGATCGTGTCCCTTCATACGGCCATATCTCTTTGAAATAAAACTGTAGTCTGTCAGTAATGTTTACATTCCACCTTTCTTGGTATCTCTTTTTCATCTCTAATGTCTTGATGGAGAAGTTCTCCTTGTGTTTCGCTGACATCGCCAAGGCTCGCCGGGAAAAGTAAGTGGGTGTTGGAGTTTAAGGGCCCGTCGACAACTAGATCATTAGGAACCACGCCGGGAAAAAAATCTCTATGTAAATGCAGAAAGGAAAATTCACACTCGTGTCACATCCTAATTCATTAAACTCTTCAACATTGTATTAATCATGGTTTTATACTTCAGATATGTGTTGTTGCCCCAAAAGGTGGCTACTACTTCTTTAAAGGAAACTGGCGGCGCCATGGCCGAGCGGTTAGCGCGCTCGCCTACCACCTATGCGGCCCGGGTTCGATCCCAGGGACCCGCATGTGGTATTCGTGGTGGACGAAGCGGCGTCAGGGCGGGTTTTCTCCGGGTGCTCCGGTTTCCCCCGCCATCTCATTCCACCGGTGCTCCATCTTCATTCCATGTGTCATCAGTGTCACCGTCTGCGGTGCCGTAGTAGTAAAAGCGGGCGTTAAACACTACAACTACTACTTTAAAGGAAACCCAAGCCCAGTTTCCCATGGGATTTACTATACTTTTAAACAAATTGTCAGATCTGTGACCTCAAAAATCCCTTATTTAAGTTTCTCACAAGATATTTTCGGAAATCTTGTTACCAAGTACTGGAAACAGTTACCAACTTTGGAAGTGCTTTGTTTAACTGGTTCATTAATCCAAGCTTGGTGTGAAGAAGAGGTAATAGTATCTGGCTTGGTTGGACAACTAGTTTATTTATTATGTTCTGTGAACGGGGCTGCAATGTTTCTCTTTTGCGCCAGGTTATCTTCTAATACTTGTCTTTGACTCGGCTGTCGCATTTGCACATGAAACACGGCATTTTTATGTAGTCGGATTTTTGACCAAGTAACATACCCCCACAAATTGTCCAAGAATATTTTTGCTAGCTCACGAATTTCAACAGAGCCTTGAAATTTTGATACGTCTCCTTAACATGTGTTGAATGTGCAACAGGCATTGAGCCAAACAAGTTTCCATTATATAAAAGTACACTTCTCAGGCCACCTTTAGTTGGTTCATAAGTGACGTTAAAGAAATTCATAAAACCCTCACTACCACAACAAAATGCCATGTAGTCTTCTTTAAAGAATGTTATTAAATCCTTTTCACTATTCCTGTACAAATAATACCTTACTCCAGGTAGTAGATGTTTTGTTTCCAGTCTTGACCCAAGCAATTCGGCGGCATCTTTTGTCAGAGTCTAGTCACGAGTTAAATCATTAAATTCGTCTTGACTGAATAACTCTGGTGCAGAATCTTCTTCCGACTTGTAATCCTGTTCGTTTTCTGAGCTGCTGTCCTGTTGCACATCATCGCGAATGGTAGGTGGAATTGCAAGAGGGGGAGATTCACTATGCATAACTGGTCCTAAGACTGAAGGAATGTTATAATATTTTACATCCTTCCTACGTTTCAGTTATGACCTTCAAAGTTAACCAATCATGCACATGATTTGTGACCCCCTTTAAACCATGGGAATTGAAAAAGGTATCGATTTTCTCTTCCCATTTTTCCACAGCCTCAGTCCCTCAACACACTTATGGTATATCTTGTGCGATACCCAGCTTTTGTCTTGACCACCGTGTCTTATTGCAAAGTATGTGTACGAAACTATTCATATCCTATCTTTGCTTAACAATTACTTTGCTACCCCAAACATAACAAAATACGTTTGGGTTATTCAAACAGTTGCGGGAACTCATTTCTATGAAACTGCAGAAACTGCGTATAACAGTACAAATTCGTATATCCTCACAGCACTACAGCATGTCAACAAATTAACTGAAGTTTTCCAGCTAACAGCCAGATGAGTGTAATAGGTGTGGCAAAAATCTTACTAACATAACATTTCCCTTTCTCGCAATAAAATTTCTCTTTGTAGAATTTACATTTAAGTAGAAAATGGGTGCAGCTTGATTTGCGAAAAAATACGTACGTGATACAAAAAAAATCAATGAAAGGTCTGAAATCAGCCCAAAAATACGAAAATTACGGAAAAATAAAAAATCGTGTAAACTATGTGGTGATCGTGATTTTTATTTTTGCGGCATTTAATTGATAAATTTTTATCGCTTTGCCTTTGTCTTTAAAGAACCCAACCCTTCAAATAGATATGATGTTGAAGAGACTATAGGCTGTGTGTTTTTGAAGTTCTTTTCCAATCAGATGCAACGAGGTTTTCGTTCTTTTATTGGCAAGGAGAGAGCGAAACTTTTTGATTGTCTCTAAGAGTCCTTTAAGGTCGTCTGTATAGTTTAGTACCTGCTACTAAATTTACTTCCAACACCCCTACTGTATTTTCAAGAAAGGTCCAGAATTATAAGAAATTCAAGGCATAATCGAAGAAATTTAAGACATAATTCATAGGTCTGTCTTCTGCTACACGCTGTAATGCTGATAATTGATCAGTTATGTCTGACAGTATCCGTCTTCCTGGATTTTTTGTAAATGTATTTGGTTGCTAGATGTGGTTTATTTTGTTCTTCCACATTTTCTAATTTACTGGCGGAGAATCAGATGCATCTGAGTGTGCATCTGGGGAGTCCTCAATGTACTCGATAC